>VWZD01003259.1:52099-130887 GCA_013396695.1 Sakesphorus luctuosus
TGATAATCCAGTTTAAATTATCCTTGCACAACAGTGCAATGAACAGAAAGTGTGGGCTGGTCAAATCTATGCTGAAGGCTCTTCCATTTTTAAAGTGCTGCTTTTATCTTCATATTAAAAAAAACTTGTTTACCTCTATATTGCCCAGACGTTTTTTATTTTAATCCTTATGTGTGCTTCTGTCTACAACACACTTGTCAAAAATCAGGACTAGGAGGAGGCCATTTCTACTCCAGACCTCACTACAGACAGATTTATTGACAATGCCATAAAAAACATTCTGAAGGCAACTATAAATATTGCATTGTTGCACAACTTTACTATATTGTTCATTCCTTAAAGCAGAAAACATATAGGTATAGGAGTGTTAGAACCGAATGATCTTTAAGGTCCCTCCCAACCCAAATAATTATATTAAAAAAACTCCCACAAAACAACAACTCCCCTACCATTCTATATGAGTCCATTTGCATAGGCCCATCTGACTGCTACAAATCAAAAATCTTTCTAAACTGGATTCCAAGAGAAACAGTCTCGGCTCCTGCACATCAGAGTTCACCAGAACACCAAGAAAAGCTGCCTGCTGCATCATGTGTAATCTAAAGTTATATGATACAGAAGTAAGACTATATAAAATTTTTCTCCGGTGTAACAGGACTAGGACACACCTCATGAATGTGCAGGAACCATGATAACTCTGGAACACTTAAGTTTTAATTAGGGTTCCTAACAGTTAAAGAGCTTATAGTCTGGAGACTATAAAGGACTGCCACACTGTGCTCAGTTGTAACCTATCCTACACTCAGTCATAGAAGAATGCTCAGAACACTTCACATTTGAGCCTACTGGGATAGATGATGGTCCTCCCTGAGAAAAACAGCAAAAAGGAAAAAAAAACAAACCAGCGAACAAACTCACAAGAAAAAACACACTAAAAATTGAGAACCTCCTCTCATTCATAACCTGATGGTACATTTGTAAGTTTTAGCCACCATCAGTTGAACAATGTATTTCATTCTCCATTAGCCAATTCAAGTGATGGTTTACTTTGGTGACTCTCATCACATCAGCATTATTCATTTGGTACTTCTTTCTGACTATATTTGTTGTAGTCATTTCACAAACCCAACTAGATCCTAACAGTTCACTCTTGCTACTTGCAATTTTATTACCATGACAGTTCAGGCACAGTTGCTCCCAGCAAGACCTGTAGATAATGAGATCCCATTTCCACAAGAAAATGTGTCTTTTCATATAAATTCTAGATGAAATGACATCAGAAACATGTAGACTGTAAAACCTAAGTAGAAACATGGTGGTCTTCTGGGAATTACTCCTAATTGGAAGATCTCCTTACCTTAGAGTTCAAAACTTCATTATAATGAAACACAGTATCTTGACCTGTCTGCATAACCAATTTCAAAAAGAGTAGTATCTTGGAAATTTCAGCTTGGAATTAGCTGGCATGAAAGTACAGTTTTCATACAATACTCAATCCCTACCTTCCCCAAATCTAGAAAGCTAGGTTTAATAGAGTACTAACTGACCTGGGCATTGGTTCAGCTTGCATCAAGTCTGCTAACTAAAGGGAACACAGAAACAAAGCTGGACTGGAACACAAATTAGAGGCAGCCTATTCTCATTTCTCATATCTTTGCTTTATCTGGAAGTTATTTGTTAATTTACTCGAAACATCTCACAGTTAGTATCACCCAGTTAACTTGGTGTTTCCCCTTCCTCATGCACAGGCAACCCACATTAGTTCTGTACACTCTTTACATTGCTCTTTTCTTACTTTACATGCCAATGATCACAGCAACACATGCTGGTTTGCATTCAGCAGAGAAAGCATTACATTGGCATGACACTCCTAAAATCCATTGCATTTCATGTGACAAATCAATGCAGCAGATTTGCAAGACTACAACAGAAATAGGTGACAGCTACTAGATATCAGCATTAGAAGCCTCTATTTTTAACAGGCTTTTTTATCCAAAAGCCTGTTCACCTCTTTGCATCACAGAAGCCTGTTAGAAATGCAGGAACACAAGGCAGTGGCAGAGATGCCATGTGCTGCATTCCATTAGGAATCCTGTTAAGCTGGTGGCACTGAGGAACTAGGCAGGAGACAATGCTCTCACCTCTTGGAAAGGTCACTTTCTGAGTGCTGGAGCAACCTTCCTGAGCCCTGGTAAAAGCTTTTCAGGAAAGAAGGGGCAGAGACAGAGGAGGGGAGACCAGGTGACACAGATTCACTCTCACTGAGAGCGCGCCGAACCCCGACCATAGGGCTGTGCAGGCAACAAGAGAACATAGCAGATGGGTCAGCATGGATTTGGATACAACAAAACATTTATATTAAATAGATACTGGCCAAATACCTCATGTTGGCTTACATTAACTGTTTCACAGAAGATAAGATATACCAAGTGCACTACTGGGCAGTTTCCCTGGTGATGCTGATTTTGTTGTTACAGGTGACTTTTAAGAAACTTTTCAATGATATTGCAGAACAGGGAGACCACCCTTGTTGTTACAGTAAAATCAAAGTGAGCAATTCAGATCTATGAAAAGCCCTGTGAGACTCAGCTATCAGCCGGAGGCGGCAGGGAGCTCGGCCACTGCTGGCTGATAGGGAGGAGGTTATTCCCCAAGAATTTTCATAGTAGGAATTCACAGTTCTCTGCAGGTGCACGAAAATAGCCAGGATGAAATAATATAAACATGGGACTTGTGAGAGATAGGTTCTAACCAATTGAAGTTTCTAGTGTGGTGGTGTGTTAACTCTTTTAGTCAATAAGCTGTAGTCCTAACCCTATATAAACTGTGTGCTATGTCTAATAAAATGGCTTCACTTTAAATCTCACTAGATTGTGTGGAGTCCAGTTTCTCCGCCGTTTTGTTTACTTTACACCCTATTTCTTTAGCTTTGTTTATTTCAAGGCAAATTCATAAAAAAGAATGTCTTAAACATTCAGAAAATGTTCTTAGAAACCTTCTTCTAATAATAAAGTGAATCACCTTGTCTCTTCCCTTCAGTTTTCTCCTGCTTTTTGTAAAGAACACATGAGAAATTAGACATTATTTAAATGTGGTATTTTTGGATAATTTTTTATGAAATGTTTAACTCAAGAAAAATAGCCCTACTACACAGTTAAAGACTATTTAGTAGTAGTAACAAATGTTGGAGGGACAAAAAAATTATTCACTTTCTTTTACTTAACATTTATGACTAATCCTCAATAGGAAAGAATGAAACATCTCAGTCTAGAACTACTGCTGCTACCACCTCTTTTGACTGAAAATCTGCTGATGATGCCACTTCATCAGCAACTTCTTAAAAGTTACTACAAAGAAATGAAGTCAACAAGTCCTTCAGCTTGAAACATCAGGTTTTCCTGTTTGCCTATAACACAGTAAATGGAAAAAAACCAACCAAAGTTTATCTCAGTAAAAAACATTATTTATCTTTTTAGAAACACAATTTAACGAGGCTACTTCAAAGCTAGTTTCTTACCCTTCAAGCTCTTTCATTCTCTTAAAATAAAATGTTTTGCCTCTCTCTACAAGCTGGTGCAGCATTCACACCAGTATTTTACTGTAGACATCAAACAGCTCAGAAATTATTATTTAAACCATTTTTAGAAACAGCCCCCCAAAAGTATAATTGCAGCCAAGCACTGAAACTGATAAGTAGATTGGAGAAACTGATCCTCCAAAAGAAAAAACCTCAGCTCATCTGGGCCTGAATTTTGCAAAGGGTTTGGAGTTTGTACAGTCTCTTACTGCAGATATCCAGGATGGAGGCAGAGAAAGAAAGTATGACCAAAGAGGCCCACAATGAACTGTGGGGACCTCTTCCGCTGAGTGAAGGAACTCCTGAAGGGAACAGTGTTCCACATGTTAATAGCTGGAGAGTCTCCAAAAGGAAGAGGAAAGAAGTTATAGAAGGAAGCTCTGGAGAACGGCAAATAGGGAAATCACATGTCTCAGAGTTCAGTGGAGGTGTTTAATCCTTATGTCCTTATGCAAGGCTCCTCATCAGTTTTAAATGGACGTACTCCGTTGAGCTTTTATGAACACAGTGACAGACACTTGTAGATGTTAGTATCTTTTTCATCCTGGCATAAAAGCATCAGGATACCATCTCTGCCACGTAAAGCACTAAGGGACTCTTCTGCAAAGGGCTTGACTACCAATACTGCCAAAAAGGCTCAGCTCAGAGTTGACAAACAAACAAACAAACAAACAAACAGATTGGCACCGGCACCCAACTGAGTCATCAATTTGATGGATTGATGTGTCCTCTGAACCACTTTCAGGGATTACTGAGTTACTGCAAAGCACCAAACTACTTGGAGGTGGAGAAGACAGGCTGAAAATAAATAAACCAACCCCAGAGCAGCACAGAAGCGGCTCCCCCAAGGAAGAACATGGGTGAGGCTGGTGCACCACAATGGCAGGGGACAGCAGGCGCGTGGCAGAGCATGCCCTGACTCACCTTGCCGCCTCCACGCAGTTCTGCCGCAGCAGCGGGGACCGGACGCTCTGCGACCTCCCGTTCTGGAAGGTTATCCTCCGCCTGGCGCTGGACGGGGGGTGGCTGAAGGTGTGTGCACGCCTCCTGAACTGGGGGGATTCCGAGCCTTCCTCAGGAAATGTCTGCCAGGCTGAGGACACAGGGGATGCCGGAGGAGTAGCCGGTGGGGAATCGCCTGGTGAAGTGTCCTGAAAGGAAGTGCTGGCAGAGTAAGGCCTGAAGCTCTGCACCCTACAAGAGCTCTGTCTCACCCACGGGCTGTGTGCTGCTGCAGCATCAGGGCACCAAAGCCTCTTCCCCTTCTGGGTCACGGCCTATTGTATGCTAATTATCACCCAAACCAGACATCCTTTGATAATTCACTCCAAACCAGCAGCGTCCTTCTTAAAAAAAAAATCAAGGGAAAGCAGAGAGAGGAATAAAAATGTGTATGTAAGGTAAACAACATACTAATTACTCCGGGCATCCTCTCACAGGGATTGGCATTCCAACTACCAGACTTTTGTCTGTTTCAGGAAAACAGGAATGGGAAAGACTAGGGAAACTGCTTTTAGCTGGTTTCCTCGACATATCGCGAGCATACTTCCTGTACCGTCACAGCGACATCCTGGAAAAGAGACTGTTATTATACAGCCAGTTTATGAGTAACTGTAGCAGGAAAACCATAACAGAATCTTCATCTCCTGGGAAAACCAGCAACCAACTCTTATGTGAGGTAAAACATTAAAAACAGGAAATAAAAAGAAAGTGAGCAGAGTTCCGCCCTCTCACTACCATGCAGTATGCCCAACAGCTGGGTTTAGGTCAAAAATTCATACTAAAGCAACTAGTACTATAAAAAGGAATCTTCTCCTTCCAAGCATTTCCTTTTGTGGGGACATGACCTTTTTTAATTACTTCAGTAAAACAAGGCAGAAACTTACCAGAAACTCCTTTTTTTGGTAATAAAAAGGGGAAGTATAGAAAAAAAGAACTGGCATTTAGATTAAAGCTGAAGCTTCGAGTCGAAATAAACCCCAGCTTTCTTACACCCTCTGCCTCCCAGGAGAAATTCTTTGAGTTTTGTAAATTGGTGTGCTTTGTGCTGCTTCCTTCAAATTGAAGCAGAGTGCCGTATTTACGCTTCAACAAACCCATACATGAGATCGTGCCAATTTAAACCGAGCTCCTTACTTACTTTGTCAGAAGCAAGGCTGTTGCAGCGCTCGAAGCTGTCCACACTTCCCAGGCGGCCTCGCACTCTGTTGGCTCCCTGCAAATAAAAGTGCAAGAAATTGAATCTGGTCTTTTTCCTCTTTTTCTGAAGGTTAAGCAAGATGGCAACACCTGCACAGGTGAACACAAGACAGTTTGGCATGTGACATGTTTGATATAAGACCACAGCTGATGAGGCGAGCATTGGATTTTACAAGCAGTGACATCAAAGTGTACCTTCTCTCACATTGCTCCCAGGAGTTTTAAACCTGCAACTCTATTGTTTGAATTAATGGAGTATTTCCTGACACATCTGAGACAAAATAGCTGACTTGGCTTAAAAAGCTTAGTTCAAAAAACTCCAGACTTGTGTACTGTACATGCACTGCTGCTAATGGATGCATCTGACATACTACAATCTCAACACAGTTTGCTCCATATCTAGACATTTCAGACACATTCAGTCCATCTGGGCAAAAGTAGCAAAAGCACTAAACCTGAGAAAAATGCTCTTTGGCTGCAAATCTAGCCAAATAGCATCAGAAACAAACAAGACTTTTCATTTATAATGCAGGTAAACCTGACAGAAATTCAGGAGAAATTAATGTTAGAGGATCTTTCTGAACTCTTAAGGAGCCTTTGGTTTCACAAGAAGAGGCAGCAGAATGCTAACACTTTTGAATACTTTTAAATCCTAACTTTAACTCCCTGGTGATGTATGCTGTTGGACGCTTCTGACTGCTGAAGCAAGCTGCTTTCAATACTTTATCAGGAGGAAAATAGCCTAGGTTTCAAGAAAACTATAAACAGAGCTTCTCTTGGTATGCTTGCAACTCCAGGGGAAGTTTTGTCAACATCAGCAGTGTTTAGCCTACTTTTTCCCACTAAGGATTATTTTTTTAGACTTACAGTGCCCTTTAAGTACATTATCTCATTTTAAGCACATCATCAATAAATACTCTGCCTGAAGTATCTCTTCACTGGCCCTCACAATAAAACAAGAGCGAAGGATAATTTGGAATTTTTTCACTACCTTTGAAAACACACACTTCTGGCACTGTAATAAGGGCTTTCTGCTTAAGAAAGAACAACAACAGATGAGGTTAGCGCAGCATGGGCTGGAAGAAATCTGCTCATGAGGTCAAAGAAAGGTTATATTTATTTTTCTGAGGTACCTAATTAGGAAGCCATAGCCTGTTTACGGTTCACAAAAATATCAGTCCAGCAAAACAAACAAGTCAAAAAGTGACATTGCTCTGGGACTCAGTGAAGCCAGAGCACAGAAACCAGCATGTTTCCCTAGGCGAGTAGTGAGCAGCCGCTTCTTCAAGTAGCCTAAAATGTCACTTGATGCATTTACCTAGCTAAGAAGCCATCCACTCAAAGTGTTCCTAAGTATCTGGTTACTGCATACT
Organism: Sakesphorus luctuosus; assembly: GCA_013396695.1. Lineage (NCBI taxonomy): Eukaryota > Metazoa > Chordata > Aves > Passeriformes > Thamnophilidae > Sakesphorus > Sakesphorus luctuosus. Next base: position 59,249 of record VWZD01003259.1, read on the forward strand.
TCTTTATAACTTTTCTATGATTGAGGCTGCCTAAACCTCTCCCCAACATATAGTGACTTTTCCTTTTTATTTAAACCTTTTTATCTACAAAAAAAATGCTGAATGCCAACTTAAAAAAACAACAACAACCAAACCAACTTAAGTTCTTCTCTGGTCTCTTTGTTACTAAATGTGTTTTTAAATGAAGAGGGCAACTTCTGCATAAGTAGCATCCACTACATGAATACCATTTGCACCTGGCTTAAAGAGGGAAAACCCCAATACACCAATAGGTATTTAGTGCTTAAATACCTTCAGCATTATCCATTAGACTTGTTGTAATAGCCTGATGAAGAATAAGAACTATTGAAAGTCATTGTGTATCACGTGCATGCATATAACACACAGTACCCATGCACAGAGGTACTTGTATGTACTTGCTTTAACCAAATAACTAGTGGTTGAGCTGCATTGCAAATAATTTTTCTTGGTCTTGCATTGTGTAACCCTTAAGTGGATCAGAGAGGATGAATCCCCATATGTAACGTGGTTCACTGCAACATACGCTGTTCCTGATCTACTGCACTGTCAGTTAAAGATGAAACAACATTCCTTACAACAGCGAGTTCACTTCATAAATAGCAAAGTTGAAATGGCCCTAATCCAGATTCAGGTGACTCCTTCTCTTGAACTCAATCATAAACTGTGTAGATCCTTATAATATGCAGCATGTCACAGTGGCCCTGGTGAGAAGAAAGATACTATATAAAAACCCTCCAGTAATAATTTATAAGAAATTTCCCTTCAGAGACAGTTCAGTGTATTTCATCCAAATGATTTTTCCTTGACACGAGTCAGGAGTGCCAGTATTCCTGTATATGCTTTACTGAGTTATTTCAGTGATACACGCTTGTTCCACAATCACCACGGGGTTCATGACCCACCATCAGAGCTAAATCACTCAGTCACATGTCCTTTAGATGTGGAAAAGAAAACAGATTCAGAAAAGGCATGCCTGTAGCTGTCACCATTTGATGATATTCTAAATCGCCAAAACTATCCAGATCTTCTGACTGTCATCACTCTCTTTTGCTCTTTTTTGTGCATGCTCTCTTCTTCTCTTTCTCTCTCCATATTCAGACCAAGTCCCTAGTTCGTAAAACTTGGTACACAACAGAGGTCAGACTTGACCAGGAGAGTTTTAATGCTAATTTCAGTCCTAGACCAAATGGACACCTAACTCTACATTTTAAGGATTCTCTCTGGAAAATACTGCTTTGCTTCCTTTATAGAGAAATCAGTGGCATCCTACATTTGTAGGTTACTTTATGACACGCCTCCAGGACAAGTGCAACTTAGGGCCTGATTTAGCACAGTACTTTTAAAATTACTAGCAGAAGGAACTTAATTTCACTGCTCCAAATTATATTTAGATCTCATCATCCAGTGAACACAGCTCATCACAGTTTCTCTGTAATGACACACTGGATGCCAGGCACCCAGCCTTCCTCAGTTACTCCTCTATATGCCTCTCCTCTGACTCACCCTACTGAGCTGGGGACACTAAGCAAACCTTGCAATTCAGACTTCTTTATTAAAAGGATATTGAATATAAGAGTTTCAGTAATTATCTGCAATTTCACATCATATCTGGCTGGGAACATTAAAATGAAGAACAACTCAATTTTTAAGACTATTGCTTTTTTATTTCCTCCAAAAGGAACTTTGTTACTACTATCTAAAGATTCTTCATGCCTCATATGAACAATTTTAGCTATAAGATGTAAGGTATTACTTCTCAGAACAGAAAAGATTTCCACTATATGCAGGCACATCTATTCACACTTTCAAAAAATTATAACTTGTCTCTATGGGATCATGCAACCATCCTGATTATATTTTATCCTGAAGCAATACATCTGACAATGCTCAGCTAACTCACTTGCCACCTACAATAATGTTAATTATTCAGAAATTTGTCTTTTTTCCTCTCTGTATGTGTGGCCTTACGATAAATTTTCTTGTGCAGTTAAGTCACAATCAATGCAGCTGTAACTCTCAGATTTCAAAATAGGGCAGAAGGGATATTGCTTCACTAAGCATTTATGAAACTGAGGCGAAAACAAAAAATAATCTGATAGGTCTTTACTGTCAAGGGTATCTGGCAGAGCTGATGACAATGAATTGTTAATCTTACCCTTGAGAAAATATTTTCCAGAGAGCTAGTCAAGGATTTCTTGGCCTTGTTTTTCAGAATGTCAAGTTTAAACCTGCCACCACTGGTGGTGCTTTCTGGAATCGCACTGTTAGAAATGACCTGTGGAAATGAGCAAGGACACAGCTCAGCTTTGGTAGGTTTTTTTTTTTCATTGCAAGGACTGTTTCCATAGAGTAGAAACCAAGTTACATAATAAAAAACATACCTTTGGCCCTTATTAAAGAAACACCACAAACCCACCACTCCTCCCTCCAAAAAATAAGAAAACCCAAACAAAACCAAAACACACTCCCAAAAAATCAAGCCCACAGTTAAAGGCACATTCCATCCCTAAAGAATATATTCTAAAAGTATTTCAATTTAACAATACTGTTATCCATTTCCTTTGCAAGATGAGCTTATAATTGAAAATTAAATCAGTACCCTCTTCATTCTTATTCTCCCTGAACATAACTGCTTGGGAGTGCAGATGAAGGAAGAAAGAAAAGGAAGAGGTATCCTCACACTGTAAGGAAACAGACCTAAGAGTCATCTTTCTTGCCTTCCTTTGTTACCCTCTCAACTTATAAAACCCACACATGCCTCTATAAATTAAATCAAATTTCTTCTCTTCCATGGTGCTTTCTTAATTACAACACCCAGCTTTACTTGCTTCTGAAGAAATCTAGCAGTGGTCCTGCTAGTAATTAAGACTGTAGGATGGGAAGAGGTAGAAGGATAATACAAAACCAAACTTTACCGATGGTGCTTCACCAATATGAATGTGTGTTTTCTGCTTAGTTTCACAGAGCTGACGAAGATGTAAGATCACAAGTTCATTTTCTTCCTGGTCATTGTCAGGCTTCATTTTCTGTCAGTAACGGCAAAAAACCAAAAATTTGTCCTTCGTGATTTCATTATTTTTCCTTCCACATGTACATATTCTTTGAAATTAACATACGGACATACCAAATGCCAGAGTGCACTGTTATTATGTCAAATTGCAGTACTGCCTCTATGCTTCCATACTCTCAAGCAAAATAAAACAAAAATGGAAACACATTACAGGCTGTAGAGAGAAGGGAGCCTTACACCCATGTATTTTGTTATCTAAGGGTTTTTGTCACTGTATAGCCTTTTAAGTGGTATAAAGAACCCGGGAAAACCAAAGAGCCATTCTAATCTTTAGGCAACTAGAGAGGAGCAAAGCCTTTGGAAGTCTAAATAATTGTAGAGTTCACTCACTTGAGTACATCTGCTTACACAAGAATGATGTGTCAAAATAAGTCAAAAAAGACAAATTCTGAAAATGCCGAACATGTTCTTGATACTTGCATGTCTCATGTGCTCTCAACCCACTCCCACATCACTTTCAAGTGGGGAAATGTGTTTACAGATGAAAAACTACGCTCAGAAAAAAATATACTCTGGATAAGAGCACAGAGCATCTCAGAAGACATGGGAAACAAAAAATTTCCCATAGGAGTGTATGAAACACAAGGTTAAGTTGGAACATGATATTTCAGTATGATGTTTGGTGGAAAACCAGTAAATTCTAGATCAACTACATAACAAACTGAACATAATCAAAAGCAAAATAATTTAATCCATTTTATCATGGTCTTTTTCAAATTTGGAAGAAGAGCTTCTCAGGTATTACCTGAACACGTTCGAAAATGTCTGCCTGTTCATTATCAGTTAGCAATGACAGATGTCTTTGAATTACAAGTTTGGCTCTTGGTGGATAGAGTCCTGAGAAAAGAAAGAGTTGTTAAACCTTCTAGATTCTCAAAGGATCTATTAAAAAACGTTTGAGAAAAATGATAGTAGAAGATATAAACATTCATTTAATGAATGACAGTTGTGTATCTGCAGTATACATGATACAAAATAATTCAGGTTTTGCTAACCACATGGCTTTGTCTTCTTTCTTTAGCAGTAAACATGTATAGCAGCAGCTTACTGGCTGGTTCCTATGTAAAAGGTTGTGCTCCCTACCCCACTGATGGCTTCTGTCCTAATACCAAGAGATCGCTGACAGCTGCAAGCCTGACAACTGTATGGGAGAAGAGGAAGAGAGCAACTGGTCAGGCTTCTAGGAAGCTACAAAATTGTGGGCAAAACCAAACCTTTAGAACCAAATGAAGATACATGTTTTTCCATCTGAGGTAGATACCATTCATAGAAAATTGCTATCAGAACAGATAAAAGATTTTTCCAAACTCACAAAAGTTTAGGTTTGATTTTGATAAAATTCTAGACTCAAAAAAAGCAGATGGATAGAAACAAAGGGGCACTAAAATATGTCTTTCAGTCACTAAGTACTATTACAGTCCTCTAGTTGCTCTAGGAGAGATTTTATTTTGATACTGGATACTTACCCTGCAAGTACCCAATTCAAGATACTTACACTACTTGATACAGCAGCCTCTATAGTTTACAATTTACAGAAGCCTTTCCCCAGTTAAGCTTTATCACTTCTGAATATCTGCTGTTAAACCCAGAAAATATCAGTCACAACCTAACAAAATTTTACTCCACTAGGATTTCATACTTTGTTTTTCATCCACCAGGGGGAAGCAAGTAGCAACAGTGACTTTCAGTGAATGGGAAAACTGGTAATATTGAGCACCATCATCATCAGTACAGAAGATAAAGATTATATGCTTTTTGTAACATACCTGCTTTTTTTTGCATACAATACTTTGCAAGGATACACAGTAGAGTGACTATAAAAATAGAGCCCTACCTTTTTTTTTTTTTTAATTCTACTTTGTAAGACTTTTTGCATGTGTTCTGGCATACTTCACTTTCAGAGAAACTATGAAGGTTTGTTTATTCATATCTGAAGTCAGGTAGGTGCCTTAACTTTCTTCATTAGATGTGTCCTGAAGTTCTGCCAGGGGAGGTTTAGGTTGGATATTAGAAAAAGTTTCTTCAGCAGAGGGTGGTTGGACACTGGAAGAGGCTCCCCAGGGAAGTGGTCACAGCACCAACCCTGCCAGAGTTCAGGAAGCATTTGGATGATATTCTCAGGCACATGGTGTGACTCCTGGGGATAGTCCTGTGCAGAGCTAAGGGTTGGATCAATGATCCTTGTGGATCCCTTCCAACTCAGCATATTCCGTGATTCTGTGCAGTCTCCTAACTTAATTATTTATTTCCCCCAAATATAACTAGTTTTCAAGTGTGTGTGAGAATAAACACAAATAAGGAAAAAATAACCCCACACAGGAAAGAAGGAACACACAGGAAAGCAAGATCCTCTTTGATCACAAGTGTCTTTTTATGACTCATTTTGAAAGGATGCAACTTGAGAAAAATTCCAAACAAATGGGAGGTAAACTGGTGGGTTTTGCTGCTCTGCTTAACATTCAAGAAAAGTATGTCGATGAACGAGTATGTATTAATAAGAGAAGCTATGCTATATTTGGTTGCAGTATCATTACTACTAACACTTCCACCTAAATACAGACAGTGCAAAGTGATGGTAAGAATTGTTTATTGGGATACGTTTCCTTCTGTTCTTATATTGTTTAAGTTATTCTTCTACAATAATCAGCAAAACATAATTAGAAAGTAAACTCATCTGCTACCTTCAATTCTTTCACAAAGTTTGTGCAATGAATGCATAGGGCAGGCCTCACACAGTTTAATCTGCGTCTTGGCATTTTGCAGAGCAGCAGCAGTGCTAAAGGCTTGTTTCAGGGTCAGCATTACCTCATCAACCTATATGGGAGGGAGGGAAAAGAGGATTTAAGTAAAAATGCACGCCACTTACATGAAATTTATAAATCACGTAATAAACAGGATGCTTTAGAATAATTAAAAAAAAAAAACAACACAAAACCATACTAAAACCCTTCTACTGTCTTCTAAAGAGATCAAGGTTGTATTCCCAGCTTTCTACCTTTTCTGTAGGTGCTCACCATCTTCAAGTTCAGCCGGACAGTGTAATTTTGAGTATCTCACTGCAGCTACTTAAACTTACTGGGAAGGCAGCCACCATTTTAAGAAGCTGCAAGCTGGAATTTTTGGCTTGAAAATATGCTGGCTAAATAAAAACCACTAAATTCTTTACCTTCAAGTTTCACCTGTAAAGTGCACATGCTCCCTTTCAATGGCTTTTCTCTCACTGCTATACCTTTTTCCTGACCTATCCCTGCTGCCAGATAGGAGCTTCCCACAGCAGTTCACTTTTCTCCAGGCTACCAGACTGGCTACCAGCTTCATTACAATCACAATGCAATCTGTCCTGGTTATTTCCTCTGCTGCTACCACAAATACAGCAGTGCTATGTTCTCACACACCAGCACTGAAAAAGCTCAGACTTTTATCTAAGAAAGGTTGAGGTGACAGCACTTCTCCACATTCATTCAAATATGCTCCTAGATCTTGTATACAAAGCATTTGGAGGTCACCTGTCTGTACTTCAGGGGAATAAAATGCTTATTAAAAGCTGTTTACTGAATATTTGCATTAACATTGAAAGGAGGAGACAACAGTTTGAGAACAATTTTAGAAAAGTAATCAGTATTCTACTTCAGAATCAGGTCCTCACTCCTACTTTTTTATGAGTAGGAAGAGGAAAGTTGAAATATTTCAGACACACAGTTTAACACAGAACATTGAGACTTTTTTGAGGGTCTGCTACCTGGGAGGATAAAACTAACAAGGGAACCTGAATGTAGAAATCTAAACTAGTTAGTGTCCCGGTATGTCCAGATTTATTTTGTTTCTTTTAAAACCCACAGCTGAAGCATTACCAGCAATTTACAGGTGCTCTCTCTTCTTAGCAATAAAGCAGGACACTGAAGAGTGAATATCTATCTTGGAACATAGACTGTTAAGTTTTTTAAGTAGGCTACAATCCCTTTCCAATGGAAGATCCATGGAACAGTACCAAGTATATGGATTATGGCTACACTAAAGACATGAGAACTGCAGCACAAACCGTAACTATGTTTAGAGCAAATATACACAAACTTAAATACACAGCCTGCCTGGCAGCAGAGAATCTGGAAAGCTCTGCCCTGCCACAGTCAAACTGCCGCTGGGGTCCAAGTGATTGCAGCTGAAAGTAGCTCAGAAATGTTCATTTCATATTGCAATGTGGGCATAACCACACATATTAGTATTAGAAGATATGAAGAGGTTCATAAATACATTTGAATTATGCATGGTCAGATTTATCAATAGGTCAGATGTAACATTTTCTGTTAGTACAATGATAGAGCTGGGTTTCATATTAAGCTCCCCTTTTGATAAAAGTGAGCCTCAGCTGCCATTGTACATCTAGGCCTGTTAGCTGCTGGAAGTTTCTTGATGTAAATCCATTCGCTCTCAAGCTAGTCAATGTATTAACAAATTACATTTTCAGCTAACTAAAAAAGTGACTTTTAAGTTTAGCTGAAAAAGAGTTAGAAGCTGTTACCACAGCCATCAGGGACAAATACATTTCAGCACAGAAAATAATTTCTTTTAAAGTGTCAGAAATTTAAAATAAAAATGGAGTAGTCAAAATGATTTCCTGTATGCTCTCACATTATTAAGCTACCTGTTATCAGTTACATCAGTGACACCTGGAACTTCAATTAATTGATATATATTTTATCAAATGTCCAAAGGACTTTTTAGTAGTTACATGCATCCACACATACTATGGTTTTCTTCTGTGATCAGATGCTGCTATTTTCTTCTCCTGAGGAACAAAACAGACTACAGAGAAAATGCTAAAGCCACATGGCAGGCTAAAGATGCATGCAGGATCAGCCAGCAGACTAAACTCTACCCTTGAGTGCATGTTTGGGTTTTATCACCAGCTTTGTAAGCGATTCAGTACATGTCTCTACATGTTTAATAAGGAACCACGTCTCTCAGCAGTTAGAAACGGAAGAGTTACAAATGCAGTCCAAATATTCTCACAGTCTGCATGCATGAACACAGCCACATTGACCTGTTATCTAATATACCCATCAGCCAAGTTGCAGAATATGGCTATGTAAGAACGCAATGTATGCACTTCCTATTGCATATTTGCATATGCACAGCTGACGTCTTGCACTTGAGAAGAGGTGACCACTGAGGTTCAGCTGACACAGCAGAGTAACAGAGACTCCAATTGTTTAGAAAATGCTTTAGAAATCCTCCAATGAAAAGGTTAGGATCATTAACTAATACTCACCAGAGACTCACTTGCACACTGGAACACATAGCAAACATATTGGTTTAATCCAGGTTCCACAGATTCCCGGCAAATGAAACCAAAGTGATCAACGTGTTTTATACCCTAAAAGAGTTCAAAAACAGCATTAGTGGACTATTTTATAAACAGGTTTAGTTTCCAAAATTGTAATAAAAATAGTTGCCAGGCTGCAACACATTCTTGCCAATCCAAAAATTTGAGAAGCTATAAACACATACTCCTCATGATCTACTTTACAACTATACTATCATTATCTTATAAATTGACTTTTGTATTTAAAAGTTACTTAAAGATCTTTATACAATCAAAACAAAAGTTACACAGCAACAGACTTGGACCTGAATTTCTTCCATTAGAAAAGCTGGATTTTCGGGGAAGTGAACTAAAGACTGCTAGGTTGTATTTGGAATTGTCTCCACAGCAAAAACTTTATGTGATAAGCCCATGCCAAAACACAGGATTGGAGAAGCATCAGAGTAGCAACAGCGCTTTGCTTTCCTGTAATACATGTTAAGACTACACCAAAAAAACCACATAGGGAATAAGTGGTAACATACAAAATTCCAACCAAATTCTGAAATAAATTCTTTGAGACTGAGTTATATACCAGAAGTTTCAAGACTTACTACACATTACTACAGTTGTTTTCTTTCAAAATCTTAGTGTAACAGTTTGACAGGGAACATTGCTTTGCTAAAAACAGCACTGAGAAGATCAAAGAGAGCTGCTTCCTAGGAAGTACTATATTCCCAGTCTCAATTCATGGAACATGACTCACTATTGTTAATGCTTTTGCCAATGTTTTTATCATCTGAGTATAGTAATAGTAGATTTTCTCCAAATGAAAGCCTAATCTCTCAAGTTCAAATACAGCAGAAAGCAGAACTCATTTGCTTGGATCCATCTCCAAAGAAAACACCTATATCATAAAAAAGAGGAGGCAAAGCAACTTGCCTGTCACTACAGAAAACACTTTTGACAAAATTGGAAACGCAATACGTGACAGACTGAACATACTGTCACTACATGCTGTCATTTTTAAAACGAAAATTCAAAAAGTTACATTTGTGCCACTTAACAGAAATGCAGAGGGTGTCTAAGATGACACTAATGGCATTAGTTTAACCACAGTCCACTAGACCCATTTTCTTGTGACACATGAAATCTTCAAAAGCATAAGAAAGGTCAGATGCATACACATGTTGATCTGTAGGTCAGTGAAGTGTTGCCCTTTGTTTTGCAAAGAAAACATATTTATTTCAGGTGGTTTGGTGAGATTCCAGTTCCCTCATTGCTTGCAGTGGCTGAACAAGCCTACTGACCTCCGACTTCTCAGTCTCCACAGGAGAACATTTGAGGGGGGAGCCGGACATGAAACTTGCACTACTGAGGCATAAATAGCACAGCACATTCCTCAATCAACAGTACTTCGATCACATTTCTCAGAGAGAGTAGCTGGACTTGTCATGACAAAAGAGCCAAGTTTTATGTTTTTCTGTGTTCCCTCAAGGTCAGCCCAGCTGCAACAAGGAAACTTCTACAGCTGTAGAACTTCTACCTAAGCTTAGACAGCACACACAAAGGTTATCATCAATTATATTTGCTGCTTTGACAATTATATGAAGTGAAGGTAATTAATTGAATGCAGCAGATCCACCATGATTTATCTATAGAATAGAAAATAACTTTATTAGGTCAGACTAAGAGAATCCAGAATGACCAGAACATCTCCTTTTCATTGTTTGTAAAGCTTAAAAGAACAAATATTCCTAAATTGCAGTCCTACAATACACTGTAAATCACTGCCCTATAAATCCATAACAGAGAAGCCCTGTGGCTAGCACCAACTTCTTAAAAGAAGAGGTTTATGCAACCAATACTTAGTCTTGAACAAATGAATGTTTCATTTCTATTGAACACAGAACCCCCTTGACTTCTCTAAAGTAGCTGGTTTGCATTAAAAAAAAATCAAACCAAACCCCCCAGAGTACTGTTGGTGCCTCTTTCAGTTATTCAAGAATGGAAAATAACAGAAGCTTTGCTCCAAATGAAGGCTCAGCACACAGGATTACCTGACACTAATACTGTACACAGCTATTTTCCTGAAGGAAAGCTGGGCTTTGAAGGCCTGCCATGGTCTTGCTGGTCACCATGCTTTAAAGTCAGCAGAACAAAGGTTGCCACTGCTTAGAACTGTTTTGTTTGACTAATATCAGTACATACAACCTAGGAGCCCAGTACCTAAAGCTGAAGTGTCACTTTTGCTTAGTTCAGTACACCCAAAAAGCAGAAGACCACCAAAGTTGTCTGCACATTCTGCTTTCCATACCCTTGCTTTCAGAATCTCTTTTATCTGTACTTATTATAAAGCTATTACTATATCATTATTTGATTATACTGTCCCATTCTATATTTGCACCAACTTTTTCACTATCAAAAGTAATACATATTGTAGTTAAACAGTAAAGTCAGTTTAAGGATCTGGACCTAGTTGGTAGCTCAAGGCTCCACTTGAGTTGCAAGTATTGACCAGTTCTTAATTTGTATTAGCATTGGTAGCTCAGACATGCAAGAGCAGATTTGTGATTAACATTAAAATCAAAGCACTTGGGAGTGAAATACAGGTTTAGTGAATGCTAGAAGGGTACTTTAAACTAGAATAATAATAACTAAGGAGGCCTGAAATGATGTATGTGGCATGGCAAAGGAAAGGAGGTAATAAAGTAAGACATCAAAACAAAAAGTGTCTGAAGTACCAGGTGTGGAACAACAACAAGATGGAAAGGTGAATCCCTCAGCTCTGGCATTTAACTCTATACGTCTACTGCCATATTCTCCAGCAGCAATGATGCAGGCAAACTGCTGTTTTACTAGACAGCTAATCTGATGCTCTCTTCCTTTCATTCTGAAGGCTTTCAAGAACTTACCTGCTCAAAACCAGCTCATTCAGAGCATCCTAAAAAGCTACTTCCAAAAATATATCCAATGCTCTCCCAAAGTAGAGCACTTTACACTTTGTTTGCTGACCAGTGATCAAAGTTGCCACTACCACACCTCAGACTGGTTATGTAGTACTCAACTTTTCTGTACTTAAGCTCTTCGGAAACAACATTACATTCTTTCTTTTGCAGTATCTGGTTGAAACTGGTACCAGAGGAGCGAAAGCTCCAATTTGAATAACCGCTTTCACTCTTGTAAAGGCAAATCGGTAATTCCAGTCTGCTGCAACTGTGAAGCAATGGCAGTTTAATATCCAATTTTTGCATACTCCCCAAATAAGCTGATACATCAAACTTCATGAATGATTTGGGTATACATTAGGCACAATCACCTCCTCCCCCTTATTTTTAAATTAAGGAGTCAATGGAATAAAACAATAATTTACTCTTATTAAGGGTAAGTTAGGATAAACTGTTTTTAAATGGCCTTTGAGACTCAATAAGGAAAACCAGCACAGAACACTGAAAAAGAATGGAATATTTCTTTTTTTCTCCTGCCTATAGACCAGAAAGGCAACCCAGCTGAAGAATAAATGAAGTCTTTTTCTTCTGATGATCCACATGTTGGTCCTTAGTAATGCTTACCTGAGAGCATGAGGAGATATCTTTAAAATTCTTTTCAAACACAACAGATTTGGTGTCCGGACTGATGAGGTTAACTTCAAACCTTCCAACCTGAGGGGGAGAAGAGTAAATCTGGATTATGGATGTCTTGGAAGCACAGCACTGACAGCAACAAAAATGTCAGAATCTAGTCCTTTCTTGTTCACACAGAGTACCTCTGGCACAACAGCTTATTCAGCAGGAGCAAGGGTGCCATAATTCTGCTCATATTGAGTAAGACTATTTCAGCAAGAACAATACACTCAGTTGAATAGAAAAAAGACTTTGAAAGAACACAGCTTTTCTTCTCCTCATCCCACCCCTTTTCTCTTTAAGTTATTTTGGTCCAAAGATCCTATTTGAGAGACAATATTAAAGCCTTTAGCAAACAATGTGGCTAAATTAAAAGCTGCAATGATTTTTGTTTTTTAAATTATACCATAGATTAGCAGAGAAACTAAGAGGAGACTGTTCGGTTTGTAGTAATTCCAGATGAGAAAGAGTAGGTTCTGCAGCAAACTTATTCAGTTTTCCCAAATTGTTTCTCAAGCCTATAGAACTTATTTCACAGACTTCAGAGAATTTTTCAGCTAAATTCATTACTAAGACAGCTGTGGCTTTCTGAAGGGCAATGAATTCTCACTTCAGTTATCATTCCCCCAAGAGAATAAAAGGCAAGAATGATCGTTAAAACAAGTGGAATGACAAAATCCATGCATTTAGTCCCCTGTTATTTTAAGGCCCAAAGACTTTTACTTTTATGGATCACCTCCTTTACATATTATTTTGTTTTTTCAAAACAAGCTCCAAAGATGTGAAGGGCATTTCAGGCAATAGAAGAAATAACCATTGAGGTCTGAAGGAAGAAGTCTTCAGTGAAGAGATATTTGAGTACTCATCTGGGAAAGACAAGACAGTACCACAAATTATCACAAAGGGGCTGGCTCAAACGTAAGGCTGAGAAAGTCTTACGTGAAGTCATGAGTTTCTTTTTGAGTGCTCAAAAAAAGAGGCTTTGTTTGCATGGAAGTCTTTATTGATTATCTCTTTGAAAGAATACTCACTTTTTTTCCAGGCAGGTTCTAGGTCTCACCAATACAGACAATCCAGAACTGCACATAAAATAATTACTTCTCTAAAAACTTTGCTCCTTTAAAGTGATTACTCTACAAGTACTTACTTTTTCTTAAAATTTACCTGAGCTCATGAGTTGAGGTGACTTCCTTAAGAAAGTTCAGCTACTTATGTTCCAATCATTTATGAACATATACATAAATATTTATGACAAATTATGAAACCACACTGGATCCATATTACTTATCTGGCAAAACTTGCCTTGGCTTCAAACTGCACAAGGGAAGAAGATATGGTACAACAAGAAATTGCTCGTCCTAGTACACACCTGGAACAACATTGTCCTGTTCTTCTCAGAATCAGAGGGCTGAACATGACTGGGTGCACTTGCATGTCTTCTGCGTGACTGTATTTTCAGGTTTGCATCATGAACCCTTCTCTGCGTAACTGCAGTGACGCTGCTGCACCGGGAGCGGAACTCTTGCTGCTCATCAAAGCCAGAGTCCTCTAAAATCCTCTCTGGAAAGAAGCCACGAGTGCTGGCCAGGTTGGCCAAGTTGGTCTGGCTGCCGACTGTAAATATTGCAGCATGCCCTGAAGTGTTATTTGGGCTGTCCAGCTCCTCAAAAGGGCTATCCAGTGGAGAAGCTGGCACATTTTCTTCACACAGGGGCAAGTCCAAACTTGACTCATTATTGCGCTGCTCATTTAGTAGTTTCAGGCGCTGGCGCTCGTGAAGGCTGAATTTCTCTATGCAGTCATCAATTAGTGTGGAAGGAGCTTTCTTGTGAGCCACTGTCACCTTTCCACAGTACAAGACCTCAAATTTCTGAGAGTCATAGAAGGCATCTTCACTATCCTTACTTGGTTTGGCATCTTCTTTCAGTGCTGCTTTGGAGACCTGTCTTATGCTGCTGATGACATCAGGAACCTAAGGGGACAGTGCAAAAGGCCTGCTTAGTAACCACAAAGGAGAGAATGATATGTCTAAGATTTGTTAAGGTAAATATTTACACAAGCTATTTCTTCAGCAGAGTGCCACTAGCTTCTTGGCTAACTATAGAAACCAGTAAAGTCTAAATTCTGCACATGTAATTTATGCAGTGGAAGCAAAGCAAGTAATTTCTTATTTTTTTACGAAAACCTGTTTCAGAAAATAAGCTTTAAAATTATGAGAAGGTCTACTGACAAATATTCACATCTTTGTTTGTTTGTTTGTTTTTACTGAGACCACCTTCTCTTTTCCGTGGTCCTCTGCTCACATCAGCATGTTTTACAGATGTATTTTGCATAGGGCCATCACCGATCCTTTGTTTTTATTTTGCAGAGCCAGATATTCTATTCTTAAGACTGTTGTGCCAACAGTTCTGTGAAAAGGCGACCAGCAATCTCCAGTTTCAACTGACAGTTCAGGAATACGGGTAGCAAGAATATGGAAATTTTACTGAAGTAGCATGTACAATTGCATTAGCTCTCATTTATTATCTACTACAAAAACCTCACCCCATCCATCCTATGACATAGTTCACTTTAAGGTCACACTTTCCTGCTGTCTCAGTCATCATGCAATTAAGAAGCACACCTAAAACTCTCTTCTCCTCTGTCATTCTTACCTATAGATTCCTACTAGACCCTGTACTGCCAAACTTCACCTCCAGTAGAAACTCCCAATTTCAGCTCTGTAGCACCCAGTCTTTAAAAGACTTCTGGTTCTTCCCCATTTTATCCCAGTCACCTGGAGGGACTCTGCTTTCAGAATCAATGTATTTAACATGCAAGCCCCATTTTCGTTTTGCCCTCATTAAAGAAAACAAGGACGTATCCAGCTCTGCTGACTGCAGATCAGGGTGATACTAGTTTCCCTTTTGACAGTACCTACTCTTCTTAACCAAATCTCTTTCCACCACATCTCATTTTCTCTGTAAGGATAATGAAAGGCATCATATTACAGTCACCGGGGAAGTTACTAGTGACGATGAGAGAAAGAGAGAATATCTATAGAATTTTATTTGCAAGAGACATCGGTTCTCAACATTCACCTAATTCAATATAAACAATCAACAGCTTTTGTATTCTATACAGCTTCCCATCATATCTTTAAGATTTAGTATCTTTCAAAGAATTTTTCTATTAAAAAAGTGAACTTTGAAGTCACACCTTAATAAATAATCCATGCTCCCTACAGTATCTCTTTCTTTGAGTCACATGATACCAGTTGAAGCCTTGATACCATAACTTTTACAAGTCACAGTGGAAAATTACCTCGTCTTAATTCCCATCTCCCATTACACACTCCTCATCCCTTGGGCATTCAGCTCAAATCTGCTTCCACTTCATTTATTGCAAAATGAAGCTCAATTACCCCAAGGTCTATTGACCACTTGGCTTTTATCCCTAGAGATGTCATCATCATCTCAGTTTTCAGTGAGGCTAAAAGTTAAGCCTTGATACGACACAGATACTAGCGTGTAACTATTATTCACTCATTCTCACCAGGCTGCTTTACCATTGCCCAAGGTGTGCTTTCTCCCAGCCATGCAGCTCAGCTGGACACAAACAAGTCTCACTTCATACATGCCTGTTCGTTTTCCAGGATGCAGCTCTTTTTGCACAGAGAGGCCTCTTATTCTTTGCATGGCCTGTGCTTAAAGAAGCTATAGTTTAAACTCCTTAGTTCTCTATTTTAATGAAATTCAGAAATTTCTTTTAATTAACATTTCCCTTTTAGAATCCAGAATCTGTTACAGGGCACCTCACATATATTTCTATTCAAAGTACAGTGACAAAAGATAGTTATTCAAAATGCATAAATTCTATGTACAATCAACTAGAATAAACATTGTCAGCTGTTTAATTGGTAGTTTGAATTTTTTAAAAAGTGTACCATCACTTCCACTTCAATAACTGGGTTTTGCCTCTTGCTTATCACTTCTAAGACAAAAGACTGGAAGTTCTTATGTCTTTCCAAGAATACCCAATAGCCTCCTAACACACCCTTCCCCCTCTCTCCTCTGCCAGCAAATGTCCAGTTAGGCTGGGGATGAGACACTTCCAACTCTACCATAACAGGAATACCTATCCACTCCCTCCTCTGTCAGAGATCTCCCCCACAAATACACACACAGAGTTTTAAGGAATCACATTTCTATTTAGAAAAAAATACCACCCATCCTGCTGTTCATCACTTGGTTTTACTTCCATCTTTTCCAGACTGTGTATACTCTTCAGACATTAGGATTTAAGTCACAACTGCTATTTCAGAATCCCTGCTCCCTGTATAGCTTTTACATCACATAAATTGTTACAGTATTTTCACTTAGCACAGAGGGATCCCAGCATTAGGGCAGGGGTTTCAGCTCATATAGCCCAAACAATCCTTACTCCCTGCCTTGTTTAACTAAACTTTTTTACAGGTTATTTAGAGTGCTCCCTCATCAGTATTCACTTTTTTTTTCTATTTTTTGACATATACACAGAACTGAAGTGAAAAATCAAGGTTAAAATTTTGAGACCCATTTAATCTCTGTAGTTATGAATACTTCTCTTATCTACAGATGAAGATGAAAATAATGTAATACAGGGATGTCACAATCGATAACTGGTATCTGTCAGATAGCCCAGAACCAGTTCCAGATGCTTGTTGGTTGTTTCATGGATACTCTAGATAGTATGGTGTGAAAAACAGCTTCAAGTATAACATGCAAGTATAATGCTGCCAAGCCATTTGCTGTACACATGGATTTTACTGGTCTTTAGTACAGAATAACTGTACACTGATGAGGGTGTACCCAATGATTGACAATGTGCCAGCTTGCACTGTTAGACCTGACCCTCTTCACTTCTAGAGTGACACTTCCTTATTAAGAACCAAGAACTACAACTATCTGAGATATGCCTGATCCGATTACAATATTTTCGTTTAACATTTTAACTTTGAACAAAACCCGTAACTGAGATCAAGTGGAGTCTAAACCAGAGTTTGTATCTATATTTTCCTGAAATGCAAGATACAGGAAAAGTTACAGTATTATCAAGCACAGTAATCATCCCAATATGACTTTTTACATATTTCTTTGGCATACATCACTGGTTTTTGACGTTTTGCTCCTCTGTATATCAAGAAGCCCCAGTCACAAAAGTTTCACTATCAAAGTTGTGTAACTTTTTTGGATTTGAATATTAGCTTACTGTGAATGTCAAAATTGCAGGGCAAAGTTAGACAACATAATAAGCAGAATGGAGCTTACAAAATACTGAATTACTTGGATGAAAATGCTTAACTACATTTAGAAATCAGTTTAGGAGTATTAAGAAGACAGGCTCCTGAAACAGTCAACACTTATTAATGTGTTTCGAAATTCTAGGATTTCCCTGCAGCAGACTCATGAAATTAAGCAGCCAAAGGAGAAAAATGGGATGCTTATTCCTTCAACACACAGGGCCAAAGGAGAGAAATGGGATGCTTATTCCTGAAACACACAGGGCCACTGCAGGTTTTCCTGGAGATCTACTATCAGCTGTTATAGCAGAACAAAATAAGAAGTTTAATGAGTTATCACACAGGTTTTCAGCATTCACCTGAATATTAAGAAATTAACTCCTTCAACTACTTTAGCAATTCATCTATTTAACACACTCAGATATTTTTTGTCAGGCCTTGAAGACAGTTATGTCAAGAAGGAAGACTGGATTAGAGGGGACTTAATAGTGTTTGTATTTTCAGGGTGAGAGAGGCACAAATACAGCCCAAACAAATCCAGTGGTGGTATGGCTGGGACAATGCAAGAAGACTTAATTCTACCCTGCTTTGCCTCTCCCAAATCTCATGGTCTAGGGCCCTATCACCTTTTTGCAAATATTTCTGGACAGAGGAGAAAATTACTAACTCCCAAAGGCAGTTGCAGAGGGTTCTCAGGCTAGAAAGGTAGGAGCTGATGGTGAGGTGCTGGTACAGAAGTTCTTAAAAGCAGAAATGTAATGTAGGCCATTACTATGTGTTTTATTCAAGAAGTTTCCCTGAGCTGTTGAGGAGTAGCAGACTATTATAAGAAGCAGAACAAGGCAGTTACCTCTCATCCCAACACACTTACTCAAATATGCTGGAACAGCACACAAAGCTTTCTCTAACACAATAGTGACCTCATGCTTAAACAGTTACAGGCATCCTGAAGTTTCTCAGATGTTAATAAACTGAAACCAAACAAAATGGATGTGAGACCTTCAGAGGAGCTTTCTTCCCCTCCAGGATGTCAAGAATTTTCAGGAGAAAGTAGCAGCACTTGCACTTTAGACCCTTGAAACAGTGGTCCTAAGTAACTCCTCAATCTCTGAATAGAGCCAACAGAACTCAAGAGCACAGATCCTTCCTCAGGGCCTGTATCACACAAATGCCAGAGGCCAAAAAGACAAGGATGGACAGTGGGTACCATAAATACAAAACTTACACTTGTGATACTGGTTCAGCTCCTCAGTGCAAACAACACTGTAAAACTTGGTCGAGGAGAAAAAGATCAACCAACCAAAAAGACCCCACTGTGAAAACCAACCCAACAAGACTGCGAGCGAAGAGGCAAGTAGGAAGAGCTCCATAATGTCACTAAAGAGGGCATATTTCACTCCAGGGAAATACAATCAATCTAGTAACACTAATGAAAGGGAAAAACGCCACACTTGGGAACCCAAATTAAATTTCTTATTCATTTTTGAGTAGCCTAAGATTGTATGAATCACTCCTCTTCACCCAATTACATCTGATTGAATATGTGGTGCTTCAACAGGTAAAAGTTAGCTGTACTCAAATCAGAACAGATGGCACTGGCTGAGTTCTGCATCACCTACAATTAGATTCAGCTTTGAATAAACAATGTAAGTAAAACATGACAGGTGTTACACTGTCACAGACTCTGTTTGCTACAGGTAGTACACTTTTGGTAAGCTGAAACTAATGACAGTATCAATTTTAGCCAGATAGTCCCCAGTCTCCTCTATTTCCACCACACACCTCCCCCTATGACCTTGGTTAGAAACCATACTGCAGCACATCATCCATCTGGCCAGCTAGTGCAGAATAAGGTCACAACACTCAGTCCTGGCGAGAAGACAGATATATCAGTACCCTAGATATGTTAATTCCAGCTCTGCAATTCATGGGCTACATTTAGTTCAATCCCTCGTGACTAGACCTGTAACAAGGTCAATACATAAAGGAGTGCAAGCACCTTCCTTGTGCATTACTAGTATGCTTCCCAAAAGGCGTGTGATTAGTATTGCCAAGAACTAGTATTTTCACATTGCAAATATCATTCTAATCAACGTATCTAATGCAAGCTCTTTCATCTAACTAAAGTGAAGATTAAAACCAAAGAGAGGACTACAGAAAAATAATTAATACCAAATTCTTCTCATGTCATGTAAATGGGATTTTGTTAAAATTAATTCCAACTTCAAACTCTAACCCCCACCCCCATCCCCCCCTAAAAAAAGATCTTCAGTTATGTTTATCATCAACATCTTGAAGTTGCAAAATAGAGAGGCTATTGAGCCTACTCATGCATGCTGAAGCATAACACTAGGATAGTTTGTCACAGCTCTGGAATAGGCAGCGCATCTCCATGGTGACTCTGCCTGCTTTCTTCAATAGCAGTAACAGAAGCTGAAACATTAAAAAAAAGAGTAATAACACTCCCTTTGAATTTACAAGAGCTTCCAGTGAACAAAGGTTATCCTCCCTTTTTTCTGGAGGGATAACTTTCAAGTGCATCCCTCAATAATTACTGATCAGTGCTTTCAATTTAATCCAAATTTAGAACTTGAATACTATGATATTGCAAAGAAGAACAAAATTCACTAGCTGTATATCATTATTTCCACAGCTGGGCAGAATTCCACTGTGCAGAGAAGCTACAGCTCTTTCTAATTTATTTCCAGCTTCCACATGGAAAATTTCAGTCTGGAATTAATTAACAAAGCAAAGCCCCTCTTCATATCATAAGGCTTATAAACATTAGCATGTCTGTGAAGTACTAATCTAACAAACATGCCTAACAAATCTGTCTGCTTAGTGACAGCAGTTCTAGCAAGGCAATTATTTTCAAAACAAGAAAAAAGCGCAACCCCTTTCACTCCACCACCACTCAAGGAGCAGTGTCAGATCCCTTCCACCGTACAGAGATGCAAAATGAATGAACTTCACTCATGCATGTCAGGAGCAGCCAGTACCTTCTGGTGTGAGATCCAGTTCAGCAGCAGAGGCATGTCCAAGCAGAAATGTCACCTAACGTTAGTGTCATGAACACAAGGACTCAGGAACAGATTCCTGGGTAAGTGAGTGCAGAAAGGTCCCCCTCTCACAAAGGGCTGGCAGTGCTGTCACGGCATTTCCTCAGGCTCGTTTTATGATATCCCAACTCTAGCCAGAGCTCCGCACAGTAGCCGTTATTTTTCAAAAGCCAAGTATTTCCTGACTCGGGGCTGGAAGCACCCGCGCTGCTTTGGATTTGAATAATGCATCCCACTCATGATCAAGCTATGTATACATAAAAACAAACAAAAGAGAAACAGGATACCATCCAGAAATCAATACCCTGCCTTGCAAATTACTGGGAGTTTGACATCTATCAATTAGAAACCACCACAATGTGAGAAAATATTAGGAGGGATTGGACAAGACTCTCCTTTCAGTTAGTGTTAACCTGCTATCCACAAGATAGCAGAACCCAGACACAGCAGAAACATGAAGAGAGACAAAATAAGCCACATATCACATCCTGCTATGTACCAGGCATTCAACACCAAGGCAAAGTTCTTATCTTGCATAAAAACACACCCAAAAGCCAGCCAAAGTGCAGATATCAGTAACTATTCTCAACTACAAAGAAGGGTGGGAGAGGGAAAAATTGTTTTCCTTTAACTGCTATAAATGTTTTTACTGCCATCCAGATAGTATACTGCTGAAAATTCATCATTTTCTACTTCTAAAACTACTGCATTCTGCTTCTCACTCTGCTGACAGTGCTCCACTTGACAGTTTTCACCATTAAAAATGCATCTTTTTAAAAAACTGATAAAAGACCAACTCAAAGTGATTCAACTTATGCAGTCACACAAAAAGGTTGCTGACTTCATTTATGTTAAAGATATTTAGAAACTAGAACAGAAGAATTTGTCTCTATCAGCTGACTTTGATGAAGGAATACTATCTTCTATTTTACAAAAATAAAGAGGATTTGTAGCCAAGAGAAATGTTATCACAAAGAGAAAGCACTAACAGCCAAATTACTGAGCACTTCTGTAATCCATCTGCACTTAGTGTATAGTCTAAAAATACATTTTAGAAAACACAAAATCAGGTTCTCAGCAGGCAATAATAAGCATCTGCCATCAACTCTGATTCATTCTGCTGCATGTCTGGGCTAACACAACACAAGCCCAGTAAGTAGTAGGAAAGCTGGAACACAGGGGCTGGCAAAGAAAGATTCAGTGACAGCAGTTTTTGCAGTTTCAAGCTGACTGTCACCCTTGGCAGCTGGTGCTTTCATGTTTCTGCTGTTCCCTACAGGTTCATGAGTGCAGCCAAAGCTTACAGCATCAGAAAACACATAGGGAATATCCATTAAAGGACTGCATGCAACAAAGTTTTGATTTCAGGAGACAGTCTTCCTTCTGTTTGCCTGGCCTGTATCTTTTTCAGGTGACTGGTCAGCACCCAGTTAAGTTTGTTTCTAAAGAACTGCTGCAGAGCAATGCATGTATTTCACTCTGACATTCAACCTCATAGCATATATTGAGGAGATGACATGGTCTTGCTGAAGGCAAAACTGAAGACTATAAACCACCTTAAAGAGAGATACATTTTTAGATGGGTAAGCTAAAATACAATAAAATTCAGTTTTGAAAATAACTCTTACTCAAGATCAACCCAAGAGTTACTTACACTATTTAGTTTTGATTCAGCAGAAGAAAGTACCCCATCACATTACCAAATTTGCTGCTGGAAACTTGTGGATCATCTAACATGTTCTGTGTTTAAATAACCAGTACAATGATAGAGGCTGGATCAAGTTACTTAACAGGAAAGAATGTCTAAGAGTTACAAGACTGTTTATATGCCTGAGCAGACAACAGATGCCTTTTTTCATAGTTTTATGCAAGCACTCTACAGTGGTGATCAAAGAACTTCAATGTGGCAGTGAGAGCACAGCTGAGCAGGAGCATTGCTTCAAGTAAGGAAGGTTCTTGCATTCAGTATTTCACTCCTGTGTTTAGGCCAGTCAGGCTGATGCTCTTCCACCTTTCAGATACAGCTCATATTCTCTCTGCTTGAATACTCTGCAGTGCATAGAAGGGTCAGTATAGAGGTCTCATGACGATCCTTATGCTCTTTGAATATGTAGATTAGTGAATCTCAATTCACCTACCAGTTTTATCCTTAGAACATATGCAAGCTTGTTTCCAAGTTTGGGACACAGTTCCCACTGAAAGATTTAGCAAAGTACAGCTTGCTTTTGTAACATCATTTCTTCTTAAACTTTCAAACTGCTTTAACTCAATTTTTCCAAACAATAAAAGCACAAATTCAGATATTAACTAGGAATTTTTTCCTGAAAGCTGCACTTTAACTTAATTTGGCAGTTAATTTTCAAGTAAGAGATTTATTAAAGATACTGTTTTTAAGAACTCCATCATATTTAACATCCTATTTTTAAAAGGACTTGCCTTAGAAGATAAGGCTGTCACGTGGGCAGTCCCAAACAATTAATACATTCTCTGCATTCATTTCCTTTTTGGGGGGAAAAAAAAGTTGGAGAGCTCATTCAAGTATTTTGCCCATTTATGGTCACTATCCACTTCTCAAATACAGATCAGAAGATCATGAATTTCATTTTAGCAGATTTAAAGTGCTAAGACTGAAACAAATGCTCTATGCACTATATTTAAGAAAGATTTTATTCAGTAGTTTCAGATAGAAGTTGTCAAGATTTTAACTTTAAAAAATTAACTAACGTTTTGATACACTATGAAAAGAATACACTTTGGAAAGTCTGTTTTTCCCTAGTCAAGAGATCAAGGTTCCATGACACCTAGATGGCAGATCATGATGACTCCTATAGTGAGTATCAACCTAGGTTTGGTTGAAACACACGATGATATCCACGGATAATGCCACTTCTAGAACTCCTTTACAACAATAACCACCTTCTTCTACTATCACTGAAGGAGAAGGTAAGTGGTCAGTAATTCAGCGCTGACTCTGGGAGATGGGAAAAATTAAAGACTGTTCTATCTAAGAGATCTAGCAGGTGACTATACACTTGATCCAAAAAAAGTCAGTCACTTGCAGTAACTTCAAACCCCCTTAATGAGGCTAAAAGTTCCTCACTGACATGAAACTAAGGAGTTAGTCTTTTCCTGTTTGTTTTCCAACAAACTCTCAATTGTGGTATTGAGAGGTTTCAGACTACAAACTTTCCTTAAAAATTACTCTGCTTACAGAAAGCTGGACACCAAAAACAGTGTCAAGCAGCAGGCAACACTGCAGCAGAGACAGAAGAATTGTTACTACCATGTCCATGACTTCTCAAGATAACATTCACTAAGGAACTGTGAAAAGACCAATGCACACGATTTATCACAAAGTCTTACAGAGTATAAAGAAAATGGAGGGCAATCTAATAGCATTTCAACAGCTTTTCCACACCTGCCAAGTAAAATTCACTAGTTTTCTAGCAGTTTGGAAATATGCACTTGTGCATGTTCCAGCTTATCTAATAATCTCACAGTTCACAAGAGCAACTGCATTATCTTGTGACAGTATCAAAGGTCTAAGCACCCAGTAATACAATTAACTTTACCCAGACAGCAAAGAACCCTAACATAAACACAGGGAGAGAGGATTTCAAAGCTATACTCATTCAGATGCTGAAGTCCCAGCTGCTTTGAAATGAGGTGGTGGGCAGAGCAGGGAACTTCCACCTTACTAGACTTCC
Organism: Sakesphorus luctuosus; assembly: GCA_013396695.1. Taxonomy (NCBI): domain Eukaryota; kingdom Metazoa; phylum Chordata; class Aves; order Passeriformes; family Thamnophilidae; genus Sakesphorus; species Sakesphorus luctuosus. Next base: position 83,291 of record VWZD01003259.1, read on the forward strand.
ACCAGCACGGAAGGCTTGAATCACCACTTTCCCTGGGAGTCAGAGGAATAATGAGTATCATGCCTGAAGGCAGAGTTAGCAGAGTGCAAAACACCAAGCACTGCTCTCACTGGGAGTCACATTCGTCTTATCTTGTCAATCATTAAGTGTTTAAAATGCTAAGATTTCATCAGCTGCTTATGGCAGCTGAGAAAAGAATGAAATAATTAGACAGTTATGGTGATCAAAAGTAAATCCATACAGGTACAGCTGAACGGGCAAGTATTTAAAATTTAATAGTGAAAAATAATTAAATGCGTGATCCTTTTACTTTTTCACATAGTTTGCTGTAACTACTGTGAATAATAAAACTAACAAAGAAAACCCCAAAATCCTCAATTCACAACACCCAGGGGCAACAGAAAGGGAAATGCTTTCCCAGAAAGCTTTGAGACAAATGAGTCAATTAACTAAACAGACAGTAAGGTCCTTTCAAAGGCAAAGATTCAGAAGGCCTGACCAGTAGTGAAGTGACATCACACATGAAGAGTAAGATAAGAGTCTGATAAAGACTCATGAGACCACTTACATATAATCCAGAAAAACCTGTGAGAGCTTTTTGTTTTGGTTATGAATATGGTTCTATAAAACTGTATGGAAAAGGGGAGCACAGCAGCAATTAATTACTGTGTAAGAAAACCCTACTCTGATTTGACTGGTATTAAACTGATCTTCCCAAGTAGAGTCTGTTTTGTCCATGATGTTGATTGCTGAGTGACCTTTTCCTGTCCTTACCTCAACCCATGAGCATTTCATTGTATTTTCTCACCCCTGTCCAACTGCAGAGTGGAGTGACAGAGCAGCTTTGGTGGGCTCCTGGTGTTCAGCCGTGGGCAACCCACTACTCAGTACTATTAGCATACCTGGATACCTACATAGTATGGTACGTTCCCTGCATGTAAAGGAGAAGGGCAGCATAGTCCTAATGTCTAGGGCTTGGCAAAAGCATGCTTAGATATAACATGGCAAATTCCATCATGTGGCTCCTGTCTGGCCTGGAAATTAAACTCCCATTTCTGGAATGATGGGTGAGGGTTAGAGATGAGAAGAGTGACTTTGCCACTGAGACAACAGTGTTCTCATGACATTTCAAGGAATTATTTGAAAGGATAATATAAATCTCATTCACTTCAGTTTACCACTGGAGTTCCTTAAATAATTTCACCAAAGGTATTACTTGTCATACTTATCTGCAATCAAAGCAAGATACACCTGCAAGTAACTTAAAGTTCCAGAAATAAGTATGCAAGTTGCTCTTCTTTCATAAAAGATGACAGTCTTCTCTGGACTGAGGAACTAAAATCTCAGTTTAGCCATAATTTTGTCATTCTACAGCTGAAGTTATCTTTACTTCCAAAAGCCTAGATTATGAAATACTTCTCCCTGCAATTGAAAGTTGGTTTGCTGACGAGAGCCAGCAGTGAAAACGTAACTATTAACAGAAATTGGAAAACAAGCTCCCCTGAGGAGTGGACTTCATTCCTCCTGCCCATCAACTCTCCCTCCCCTGGGGGAGCTTAGCTGATCTGGGAATTATCTATGTTAGGAATTTATTCTTGGTCCTGTCTGGATGTCCTGTTCTCACTGAAGTCAAGGCTGAAACTTGTTTTGCAAAGCCAGTGAAGAAATGCTGCATCATAAAAGCAACATATTTCATAATCGAGTTCTTTCGGTGCTTCCCAGCATCACATCTTGGAAGACAAGGTATGTCTAACTCACCAAGCCTGTGTTTTCTGTGGTGGGATTCACAAGTATGCCTTCCTCTTTCAGCTATGATACCCACCCACAAGGCCTTCCAAACAATTCCACACATTTCTATACGGTAGATACTGGTAAACTTCAATGAGGAACAGCAGAAATCTCAACTTCCAGGGTTATCCCGAATGTGACAGAAATATACAACAGTAGTTAGATTCTTCTATGGAACTTTAAAACCATCTGGCATGGTCCCAAATGCTGTAGTTTCTGTTTGTTCAAGAGCTCTCAGGGAGCTGAATCTAGCATAGGACACACATGGGCTCATTTCTATGTTTTTGCTTTCATAAAAACATCTTGCATAAATTAGGTAACTTCAAAACAGAATTATGATACAATGAAGCAGGTTTAACAGATTCATACTTTATCAAGACAACTTTATTAGAACTTGTAAGAAAACAGTTCAGAAATTCAGCTAGAAGGAAAATCTGAAAAATATGCAATCCAAACAGATTCATAGACCAAGATGGCGTTTAGTTCCTAGTGATTTAAATAAACAGAAATAAAACTGAATACACTAACATGTCCATATTTTTTCATGAATAGAAGCCAGGTCAACCAGGGTATAAATATTTTTTGTTTGAGGTTTTGTTTCTTTTTTTAAGTGGGGGAGACATTTATGAGGGGCTTATGAAGCACTGGAGCAAACAATGACAAAACTGTAGATAAAAGTAATAGAAAAACATAAGCACAGTCATGTTTGCTCCCAAATGCAGGAATTAGTATGTACATAATTTTGCAGTGGCAATTGAGAGCAGCTTTCTGCAGTGCTGCAACATGCCTAGCTGAGGCTGCTCTCCGCAGACACTTGAACCTACATCCTCTAAAGAGCTTTTTACATAATTATTTTCCCTCATGAGAACACTGGGAATCACTATCTCAGACTTCGATGTTCAATTTAATATCATGCTAAAAGTGTTCCACTTCTGAAAAGTCTGTGAAGTGATATGAGCTCCCAGTGCCCCCACTACATATGACAGCCAACCTGTGTTTTCACTCTATGTGGAGAAGAGATTTCCATTTTTCTGAGTTTGATATTAGTCTTTCAACATGCCTCCTCTCCCCAGTAAAAGGAAGTATCAAAGAACCCATTTTATGCCAAGGTCCTTATGCTTGTCATAATCCTTGTTCAGTCTGTTTGATTACTTCAAAGATGCATCACATATATAACACTTGGAATTAAACAATTTGGAATTACTACCAGCATGTAACACTTGAGAAACTGTATTACTTTCCATTTTTAGCAACTTCATGATCATTGTTAGTCCAATTTATTTAGGTGATGCCTACTCTGAGGCTGACCATAGACGGGGCTTCTAGGAGTACACATATAGTAGAGTTGCTGAAAGTAATTCATAAGCCTCAATAGCATATGGTAAAAAACCTGCTACTGAACAGCAAATTTGAAATTTGTGCCCTTTTTTTCTATTATGAACACAAGAGGAAAGCACTTCTAGCACCAATTAGAAATCAATCCATGTTAGGGACATAAGGAATAAGAGTTAATCAAATTAAAAAAAAAAAAGAAAAAAAAGACATATTAATTCAGTTAATTACAGGGACACAGAACAAAGCCTGTTATAAGTTGCTGGATTGACAGGTCTGAAATTTTTAGGTACAACCAAAGAATAATAGTCTTTTATGTTAAAAAAAAATATCTGAAGTGTCGAAAGTTGTCACATCTGGAAAATAGTCACTGGTTTAAGTGGATAAATTGGTAAGTAGGAGGGTAATTTTAAGGCAGCACTTCAGAGACACATTAGATAATAACAGATACATAGCATGTAGTAACATCCTGGTATTATACCATATTCTCAAGTCACATGAAACTGACAGTTTATTTCCAATAGCAAGCATCCAAATAGTGTAAGATTTGGACACTGGTGAAGAATAACCAGCAATGCTAGTATTTTATTTGTTTTTTCTGTATCTACAAACAGATGCAGGAAATTAAGATCAAATTGAGGTCATGTGGCTATAAGTATTCCACCAGAAATAAACAAGGCAGAGCCATCTTTGTGGTTACTTCTGTCCACAATCCTGTATTGTTAACACACAGCTACACCGACTGCTTGCTATGAATTCCAAGCAGATAAAAACTGTTTACGATGCACAGGCTTGCCCCCCAAACTTTAAATTCTATCTTACTTTATAGTTTACATATTTATAGTCAAATAGCTGTCATTTATTCTTCTAAGGAAAAAAATGCATCATTCTGCCCAGTTTATGGAACACCCTACAGTTTCATTCCACAAAAAAGTCATGCAGATATATTTGGAATAGTATTTATGTACTCAGAAGGATTTAAAAAGAGTATGCGTATTTGTTTTATAATTCTGATGCACCTACTTCAGAACTTACAAGATTCTTTGTATGAAAAAAGAGCTGTAGACAACAGAAGTACATTCTTGATGAAGGCAGTAATAATCCACTCCTTTTTACTCATGTTCTTCTGAGTTTTGTTTTTTCCAAAGTTTTGATTTACTACGCCTTTTAAGGGGAGAAAAACAGACCTGTTCCCATAGGAGCTATCTAATCCTAAGACATAATATTCTGGTAAGAATAAGATAATTAAACTTTGACAGATCCCTTCTGATGTTAAAATGTGGAAGAACACAGCTCTTTAGATTCTGCAGTTCTCAGAAGGAACCTACCTGGAAGATGCAACTCATGCAGCTAACAGCTCAGCAATACAGGTCTAAGCAGCAAACGCACATACTTGCTGAAATAGTACTGGTCCTCTCAAACCAAGTGGAGTTTTGCCTGTAGAGTAAAGCCTGGTATTTTAAGGCAAGAAATTAGTTCAGGAGAGATGAAAGAGTAAACTGCTAAAACCACACTCATACTAGCTGTCAACCCCAAAACTCCCAAGCATTTATCAAAACTACAGTGGATGAAACAGCCTAAATAATTCCTACCCCGTAATTATATGCAGCATGATTAGAAAGCCTCAAATTTACAAGAAGAATTACTCTAGTGGTGACAAGAGGACAGAAGAAACTCCTACCAGAAGGGGACCCTCAGCCCCCACAACAGTTGCTCCTTGGAACGGTTCATATGTGCAGCTGGGAAGGAAGAGATTCATCTCAGAGTTGCAATGCAAACAAGTTTCCCTGCTACCACCTTCCCAGTATTCTCTCAATAGAGTAACACACAACACCAAAATCAGCAGTGAACCTGGTAGTGTTAGGTTAATAGCTGGACTCGATGATCTTAGAGGTCTTTAACAACCTTAGAGATTCTATGATTTATCCTTATAGTTGCATACAAATAGGATTGCAAACATCATTGTATTTCTATAAGGCTTGGTTGGATGCTCACAGCCACAGAAGGTAAGAATGTACTTTCAAATACTCATTTAACAAAACCCATCATGTTTTGCCACCTCAGCTTTCCCCAGCATTTTCACAGTTTTTATGAGCACCTTCTCTGAATACAAAGAACTGAGGCTAGGAGACTCTGCCCAGCAGGTGTTGCTCATTAACCAGCTAAACTGGAGTTCAGAGCTCTTAGGTTCCGAGATAATTTAAAAATATTTAATAGGCTGAATGGGGGAGCAGGAGTGGCTCTTTATAATACAACAGGTCCTTTCATCACATTAAGTACAAAGCTGTATTTATATCCTTTCATCGCTTATCTGAACACCACCCTGAACTATATAACAAAACACACACCACACTTTCTTGATAAAACACCTCATTCTAAGGTAGCTGTACCTTTCCACTGGGACAAGAACACATGTCCTGAGCCCTATTACAAGCAGCATAGAAACAGACAATTTCCCATTTTATGTACTCAGCTTGGATTTTATCAGCAGCTGCTCAGTAAAGCCTCTGAACACCCACAAGTCTGAAAGAGCATTGTCTGAGGGGCCAAACGTTTTTGGATGGTTGCTGCTTGCACAGTATATACAAAATCAATCAAATTATATCCTGCATTTACTTTGATAGCCTAAGATGACAAAGGAGGCCAAAACAGACACGACAATGGTAGAGACAGTCTAAGAAGAAATGAGGGGTACAACACTTGGTTGAGGTTTCTTTGGGGTTGGTTTTTCCCTTTTCCGAATGTAAATTGCAGAACAAATACAAATCCTTCACGCTTTCTGCTGAAGAGCTAAATTTCCTCAACTTTAAACTTTCCACTGTTGTAACTTGTGCCAGCTGCAGTCAATTACAGGTAATTAAAAAATGAATAATGTACTGGGTGTAGCTGGTAAAGTTTTGGTAGCAGAGGGGCAGCCCTCTGTGAGCGGCTGGGGCTGCCCTGTGCCAGACACACGGCACAGCTGAACCAGGTAGCTGTGGTGGCGGCACCTTCGTGAAAATGTGTTTAAGAAAGGGCAAACAAAAATGCCATACAGGCAGAGTGAGGGGGAAAGTGTAAGAAACAGCCCTGTAGACACCAAGGTGAGAGCAGATGGAGGGAAAGAGGTTCTCCATGGTGGAGCAGAGGCTCTCCTGCAGCCCTCAGAGGTGACCGCTGTGGTCTGGGCTTTCCTGATAAGAACTGCTGCTCATGAGGAACCCACACTGGAACAAAGGAACAGTGTGAGGAAGAAGGGGGGCAGAGAGGAGCTCTTACGGACTGATCCCAGCACCTATTACCCATCCCTCTGCATTGCTTGGAGAGGAGCTAGAAATGAAAGAGTAAAGTTGAGTTTATAAAAAAGAGGTGGTTTTCTTTTTTGTCTTTGTTTCTCAACATCCAAATATATTCTAATGGTCAACAGATTAAATTAATCTTCCCCAAGTTAAGTCCGTTTTGCCTCCAATGGTAACTGGTAAGCAATCTCCCTGTCTTTGCCTCAATCCACAAGCCTTCCCATCTTATTTTTGCCTCCATCTGGTTGGGGTGGTGGTGTGAGTGAGCAGTCAGGTGGGTGTCCAGCTGCTGGCCATGGTTAACCTACCACAGATTGTTAAAATACAGAAGCAACTGTAATGATTTGCACTACTATTCACATGCTACTAAATAAACTTTTCTTTCTTCAGACAAAGCCTGTGTTTATACCTGGATTTTTCAGACTTATACAGCATGGTGTACTGTGGTAACCCACACAGTAACAGTCACTGAGCTGAAAAGGCCTTTCAGGTCCTACTGTGTGCCATTGCTAATGGTGGCCAGCTGATAGACACACTGAAAGAACAGGCATCAAACATCAGTGCAGAAAATTAACACTTGTCAACCACTAATGCTGCTTCCACACCTGCTGCTTAGAGCAGCTTCTCAGTTCCACGCCTCAAGGTGCACACTACTGCTTTATTTTTATTCCAACTTGAGATCTTTTTTGTTTGTTTGGGGGTTTTTTAACACAGTACTGAGTGCACCAAGCAAGTGAAAAAACTGCAGCCACAAAAGTTGAAGGTGCACTTGGGACAGATAAGATATACAGGTGCTTTGCAGTGAATTCTGACTCGAAACGCTTTAAAGAATTGACAAACACTACCAAAAATTTAGTGACAACTGCATTTAAAAAATTAAAGCCTTCCTTTTTGTGAAGTCATGCTCAATTTGCATCCAAGTTTATTTTTAGGCATCAAGTTCAATTTCTTCGTACTTCAGAAAATGAGATTTCAGATACTTCACTAACTAGTAAAGCAAATTTACATTACACAGCACATAGGGAGCATGAAGAGTGCAATCTGATTTGTGGTGACTCATGAACAACAGATAGGACATTTACACATGCCACTTAAAGCTTTATCTGTTAAGAAGTAAGTTGTTCGACTAACCATGGTTCTTCAGTCCAACTCAACAAGGCTGGGAAGAGATTCAGTTGGTCTCAAAAGCTAGTTTTGAAAATTCAGAAAGCAGGCAACATAGTAGGCTGCATCTCTGCATCTTCTGCTGAAAGCACAACTTTTCCTACAAGCAACAAGTGCTTGTAGCAACAACTACGACTTGAGAGATTTATTTTTTCATATACCCTTCGGTTCCTCTTAAATGCCAGTGCAGGAAGCAATGCTGATTCCTACTTACAAAACATTATAGTTTATCATTTCACAGAATTAAACTATCAAAATAAAGGTGCGGTGTAACAGAATATAACAATGCTTAACTGACTTCATTTTTGCACAAAACCAGTGTTTGGAAATAGGACTCAGATTGGAATTCCACATTCCCTGTCTCAGTGTTGGTCTTACACAAGCCTAGTCAATCACAGAGGTTACTGCTAAGAGGCAGCTGAAGTAATTTTCTGGGGTACAGTCAGGCATATACAGAATGCTGCTCATGCACGGGCAGTTAGTTGTATTTCATCCCCAGCATTATGAAGAATTGAATGAAATACTGAGAAATTACATCCTCAAGCACAGATAGAGCAAACATACATTCTTTTGCTAGAAGCTATGTGTTGTGCAGCACTTAAACTTCATTCCTCACTTCAGATATTTGAACCTCTCTGGGGAAAACAGAGCTCCTCAGTTCCTAGACAGCAAAAGGAAAGTGTGCTTGGAAGAAAACACCTACTATCTAAAAAATAAAGTGAAAGACCGTACTGGGATCTCCACAGCTAATTTGGAAGTGCCCAATCTGCTTTCATAAGGGGTCATAGTGTGCTGGCAGGCTTCTTACAATGAAAGAGTTGCATGTACAGGCTATGAGACTAGATGGAAAAATCACAGGTCCCTTGTGGAACATGAAGGACCAGCTTCAGCAACCTTGTGAGCCCCATCTCCTGGCTAAAAAAAAGGCTTCTGAAATCATATCATCAGTTCCTTCTTGTCTTCTCCACTCTCATAAGCACCTAAAGCCCATACCTTGCACTGAATTTTACTGCTATCTCTCCAACTTAAGAGCAACCTTTCTTGAGAAAGGACAAGAGGGGAGTAGAGAAGAGAAAATGAGCAAGTGGCTGTGTGAAGCACAGACGTCCACACAGAGCAGAACTGACAAGTATGTACTGAGGGCATCTGTTCTGCTCAGCTGGCCAATACAAACACAAGTGTGTGCACAGTAAACATCAGCTACAGCTGGCATAGCACACTGTTTCTTGCCCAGCAACTACCTGAGGACATGGAATAAGCTGGAAAACTATAGGACTGCTTAAAACAAAGAACCTGCTAAATTGCTTTATATGAAAGAAATTCTTATCGTGCATTTAATTTGTTTGTTTTTTCATTCCCTCTTACTTCTGCTCCATCTCATTGGACAATTTCATGTTCATTTTCCAGGAAATGCTGAAGGCCTAGATGAATCTTCTGAGCTATCCAGCATATTATAATATATCTTTCTTATCTCTTTTAAACAGAAGGAAATGGATCAAAACAATAAAGTCTGTAACTCGTGAAATGGCAGAACTTTGTTCAGCAGCAATCTGGGCTTCTCCCATTTCTGAATGAGAAGCAGGATTACAGTTTTACATGAATACTAACACAGTGTTATTTCATGGTGAAGAGCACTGTGCCATACACACACTGTAGCATTTCATCAGTTACAGTCTCTAGAGCATTGAGCCCAATATTTCACATTAAGACTACATTATTCAATACTATCAGTATTATAAAAAATTAGTGTGTTTAAACTCAATCTGTTCCTACTTACACTTTACAGAATGTCACTGAACACCATCTGCTATTTAAGAACACTGACAACACTGGACAACATTTCCCTAGCTTAGATACTGCCTCTGAAGCCAAACTGCTGACTTCACAGCTGAACTTTACAAGAGCAACAAGATGGAACTGTATCCCCAATAGGACAGGGGTGAGCCTAACACATCTGCATTAGCCTGTCTCACAGTGCTCTCACCATGCATGTCCACAGCTTCTAGACATTAAGCCTTCAAATTTTCCAAATACATAAGAACTATCCCTCACCTTCTTCCACAGAGTATTTTAAAGGGTATTATACTACCAAGCTGGAATATCTGTTGTGTACCTTCAAGGACTGAAATGATTAAGTGTTCGAATTCAAGGAGTGTTACACAACCTTCACTCACTGTAACAATTCTTTAACCTTGGTAGAGACAGCAAGGATTTTAACAGATAAAGCCACAGCTACCTAAGCTACAATCAAGTTCAATATGTAAAGTTGACTTTTTGGCATACTTGTTTTCAACAGAAAGATGGACTCTAAATAGTACATAAGACACTATACAGAAGTACTGTGATTGGCTAGTCAGGAATCTTCAAATCCTAGGTAGCTATGTAATATTTAACTACTTAGTCTAGGTTTTTTGCTGATTATCTTTTATAAAATGAGCAACTAATGCACACAGTATTTCTGTTACTGTCAATCAAAGCCCAACTTTCTCATGCTTTATGCAAGGCTATTTATTATGAGTGAACAGGCCAGCTGAAGAATTTAGTAGTTGTTCAATAAAATGGAGAGGAATTTTACTAATACACGTGAATGAGGTTCAACAGCCATCTCATGTATGAGATGGAACTTAAACCTGTAGCTGAATCCCATCCTGCCCTGTCCCATCCCTGAACAGCTTTCTGTTTTTTCCCCCCTGAAGTGAGTTTGACCGAAGAATTTGCATAGCAGGAATCACAGTTAGATTGCAGAGTGCCTTGCATCCTGCTGACATCTGATCAGGTACCAGCACTCCAGCCTCCATATACTGAACTTGGGAGACCATCACCAACTATAATGGCAATGTGAATGTGTCTGTTAAGCCCAGGTGCAAGTGCCTACGGGTGAATAAACACTAGGCCATGAAACAGCAACAGAGTGAGAATCTGCTTACAAGGAGGTCAGGTTTTTATCCTATCTTTATATACAAATCCAAAGGTTACTATCTTAGTATCCAAACTGGTAATAGTTACTTTTGAAGACAAATAAACATAGCCTTCCATTTCCCAGTTTATTAAAATATCAAAAAATAAGGAAAAAAATCCAGACTGACTTCCACTGAAGTAATTGGAAATACTTTTTTTTTAATGAGCACCACACCAGAACCAAATTTACTAAGCCCGATCTGATTTTAAATTATATTGAACAGATTAAAACTCTTTATTTACTTATCAATCTCCTAGTTATTTCCTATTACCTTTCTCTCACTGCCTTTTAAAAGTAAAAAATTAATGCCTCTCTTAAGAAACTTATTCCTCCTAAAGCAAATCCTTCATAAATTCCTCAGTGACACCATTTAAAAGACTGATTAAGGCAACAGGGGTATTTCCTAATATCCAGCTACTTAATTACGAGAACTTATGACTTCAATTTTGCCTGCTACCCAGAATTTGTCCTTCTTTTCCAGGGAAGACAATAATTTACAGTAAAGAAAAAAAGGGCAAAAAAAGGTTGGAAAATCCATTGTATCTTCCTTCTGTATTCAACTATTATCGAAAGGGTTCTTTAACCCTCTAGCCTGGCTAAATGAGCAACTGCCACTTGAGCTTATCGACCAGACATACTGCTTGTTATCACCCAAAGCAAAACCATCCAGCAAGGCAGGACATTTCCTATAACATCCAGCATTACCTGCAAGATGCATTTCAAAGGCTTCTACTAATAAGTACCCTCTAATAGAAAAAAGGTCACACATCTAGACTACAGGAACTATAACAACCTCCTGACTACCACCTCCACCACACCCTCATGTGGCCATTAAGAGCTGGTTCCCTTCTTAATCCACAAGCCTGAAAAATTGCATTGACTTCAAAGTGAGAGGTCACCCTGCTACCAGCTGTGGATCCTTTCTGGCCAAAGTTTATGATTAGCAGGATAGATCCTAATGAGGCTTGTGCTGATTTGTGTCTAGCAAGCCTGGGATCCTCAGGGAGTCCCATCACGAAGCTTGAGCAAGTTGCTACAGCATCATCTCGTGTGCATTTACTGAAAAATTTATCACACACTTTGACAGCTCTGACAGCCACAAAAAGCCCTTCCAATCCTTCCCTTATAGCAGGGATTCTCTGGCATACAAAAAATACTTGCTCAAGTCTTAGACTTTAATCAATGTTTTCTTGATGACTCTTCTCATAGAAAGCAATTACACATTTTAAAATGAGTCTGAGATACAGACCCTTTTGTATGGAAGATGGTCCTGCTATGTCCAAATGGTTAACTTTGGACAACAATATTGGTGAAGAAAAAAGAAATGTAGGAGTCTGCCCAAGGTTCTTTATGACAGATCCTAATTAGCAGACCAGCTTCACCAAAACTGTCCTGCACTGACAGTTTTCTACAAACACATATGAACATTCAGAAAATAGTAGAGACTACTATACAAATAGTTAGCTTCCAAATTGAAGAAAAAAAAATCTGTCTACAGAGTTGTCAGCTGTACAAATAAAACATCCTTTATCATTCTACCATCCCATGATTTTGTAGAAAGTCAACTTTTCAACTCAGTTCCATAGTGATGATGAAGTTATGTCTACAAAGAAGACATTTTTTCACCCCAAAGCCAACTTCTCAAATTAAGTACACCTCAACTTGAGGAAGACAAAGCAATTTCATTTTCTTGGTTGTTGGGGGCTTTATTATTTCAGACAAAGCAAAGAGTAGCAAACCTGAAAAGAGAAGCCCAAATACTGAGACCTAAAGAATTCTGTGAAAGAGAAACCCTTGCCAATTGCATGTCACCTCTCTTCCAACTGATTCTCATTGAACTAATAGGGTAAGGAAAGTTGAATTTTCATCTGAATTTGGACAAGGAAAAAAAAATTTTAAAAATCTGTATCTAGGTTCAAATCACAAAAAGGACTTACAAATACCATACTGAGTGATCATCTTCAGCAATATGACTCCTGACAATGAGAAAATTAGGTGCTTGTGGGTGAAAATACGCAAATGAGGTCAGAGAGGATCATCTCCAAATTATGACAATTAAGTAACTTATAGGAAACAACTTGTTTGCTGGAAGTTGCATGGCATTGTGAGGGCAACCTGAATAGCTTTCAATGCCATCATCTGGAAACAAGGTATTGTTACAATCCCATGAAACAAAGCTACACTAGATCAGCTGATTCTTTGCCCCTAAGGGCCATTATCAAAGTATTTCAAGTGTAACACCACCTGTACTTAGTTTCTCCCTGCTGCTTTTTTCTCCTGGTCCCCAGCTATGATCTGAAGGCTATTATCCAGGAAATTACTATAGCTATGGAGACAGTTGCAAAGGAGAAACAGTTGGATAACAGTGAAGAACCTTAGCCTTAATTATGTAGAATGCTGTTGGAGTTAAATCTTACACAGATTTATATCTTCTGCATGACAACTTTTCATTAACTATTATGGCAGGAGTCAAAAGACACTTCTAGGAAGCCTGAAAAAATTAGTAAGGGATTTTGTTCACAGTGACAGAAGGCAGAGGAGCAGCAGCTAGCATTTTTCCAATTCTTTGGGGAAAGCTGCACAAGCAGTAGTGAGATTTCTTCTTTACTGAGAGCCCATTCCAATGCTAAATGGACCGAAGTTGCTCTTTACAGCTCCTACTTAAAAGAACCAATAAAACAGGCTAAGAATATACTCAGTCAACTGCAAAAGAAAATCCCTCTATTTTAGTCCCAGTTGCCAACTATCACATCATGCCATAAATGTGTCCACACATATTCCAAAAGATGTCATGATTTTTTCGCAAACTAAAGCTCTACTAGAAGAACAGGATTGCTGCTCTTGATACATAGGCAGACACTACCTACAGTTTTTCCTCAAAAATGGCACAGTCAAGGGAACAACTATCTTGCAGAGTTATAAAATATTATTGCTACATCAGCAATTCAGTCTGCCAGTCTCTCCAAAACCACCAACATAAACAGAAGAGGTACCAAGTAGACATGCTGATAAAGGCATTGAACACAGTGGTTCCTGTTACAAAATGCAAACTAGCTGAATGCACCCAGAACAAAAACTGTTTTCAGATGGATTGAGACAAGGCAAGTTCATTCTTGTGGGTGGAACATTTATTCTCCGGCATAAGACTCAGGCTAACAACCAAATCCTAATATTTGGAACCCTAAAATCAGAGCAGTATGTCACCAGCCAGTGAATCTTTTTTAAATCCTTTGAAAACACTAACTGAAAGAAAACATGCAGACACTCTAGACACAGAGACACAACTTCTGGCGCAAATTACTAACTTGAAACAAATGCTTGAGACACTCAGATCACATTAGAAAGCTTATGCATGTATTGGGTGAGAAGTTTTATTATGGATCAATTCCTAGTAAAGAAATGCCTCTCTAACCCAAACTCCTGCCCCTTTGAATCAGACTGTACTACCAGAGAGGCTCAAAATCTTAACAGAAGGGAGACTTAAAAATACTAAGTGTCTCACTGACCAGTGAGAAGTCAGAGGATGCAGCTACACTGCACAGTTACGAGCAACTGCCACCTTTGCAGCTGATATGTGATCACATCAACCTCCCCAATCAAAGCTCCACAACGTGCTCACACACTTTATCCTAGCAGAGGGTAGGAGGGAGGTGCTGTTCTCCTGCTGCATTACTACTTACCAGTAAAGCACAGCTATAGCAAAGCCACCATGGAGCTGTCAGCACTTGAGCTCTTCCCCTTGCATCTTTGCTTGCAAAGTGAACAGGTTTTAACAGGAGCTGGAATGTGTCTCCTGCTCTGACCTGCACTTCCAACAGCCTCAGGGCTGCTCTGAAAGCTTTCCACATCAGTGCCACAGCCTGATAGATGAGAGCTTGGATTCAGCGGAAATGTACTCCAAGGCACACTGACCCAATTTACGAGGTCTGAGGACATGAGGGACACACCCATACACACCATTAATAAGGCTGCCACCCAGCAGGTCTCCTCCACGAAGACTGGGGGACAGAGTATGCACAGGGCAGGAAATAAGAGAAGTGTACTTTCATATCTTCCTAAGGATATATATGAAAGTCTCATCCTCTTCCACTTCATAAAGCATCAAGACAACAAGGTACCTAAGCCCCCAAAAAGTTCCACATTACCTCCCCAAATGTAAAGAACTAGGTTGCTTTAACTGGGACCAGGGAAAACATCATGTTGTGCTTTCCTCAGAAATATCCCTGAAAGGCAGAAGGGTCTTCACCCTGCAGTTTATTGTCTTAGGAAGTGATGTTTCTAAACATGGGGTTTAGTGAAAACATGAAGAGGGGTACAGGAATGAAGAAAATATTCTGTGCTTTAGTTACTCTTACTAGGAAGAAACTGAAGGGACATAACCTGTATCTTCTTTTCTCTTAAAATGTACACATGCTTCAAAGCAGAGGCTAGCACCACTGGATGCTAGAAAAGCCTGATATGACTACACAGTACAAATGTTATCACAGATCAAATGTATACTGGCAGTCATTCAATAGAGAAATTCAAATTCATACATTAACAAATTACCAGTCATATGGTCTCTAAAAGTTACCCTCTTTGGGACAGCGAGCAGAAAACAACACATCCTTTAAGAACTACATTTTTGCATGTGCAGTGTAACTCAATGCCACACATAGAGTGAAAACAATGTTGCACATCAGTCTGAAACCACTGCTAGCACTCACCAGCAAGAATTCCCTTTCATTCAGGTACAGAGTGTTGCCAACATTTTGGAGCTTTGTTGCACAACTGCAAGAACTCCCTCAACTCCCACTGTGCTCCCACTCTGGTAGCAATTGTTAAAGGCTGTTTTCCCCGCTGTGTTATGGAACAATGGGAATGATTAATGTACCCAGCAGCAGTATTTGAGTTGACAATTATTGCTATCAAGTGTTGGAATTTGGCATGAGATGAACTGAAGTTCTGTTATGTTACAGAGAGCTGTCCTCTGCCAAAACCCTAACCTTATTTTTCCAGAGGCAAAAACCTCAACTTAATATATGTAAAAATATTTTTAGGAAGGTTACCCACTTAAAAAGATATAGCTAATCTCATTATTTCTTAAGTATTGGCAGCAACATATATAAAACTCAACCCTGACACATTTGATTTGATGTTTAGAAAAATTCAGTACCATGTAGACCTTTGCTTTACACATAACTTGTCTCTTCCACTATGTGGCAGTAACACCAACAGTCACTACCGTGTTCCAGTCCACTTTCTCTTTAATCGAAATTGTTTGTTTGGCTTTTTTTAATCAGCCCTTATGAACTGGGTGAAAGTACAGTTTTGCTTGGGAACACTTTGGTCACCATCAGCTCTCCCCTAGGAATTATTGTTCACAACCACAAAATTTGCTTATCTTAATATTTCAGTATATTCTCTTATTTGTACTGAACATCCTTTTAATCAAAAGGTACACATACCACTGGGTTCTTTGAAGAACTTCAAAGCTTCCCTTTTTGAAAGCAGCACATACCCAGCCACAGCTCACCCCTGCGAGCAGCAGCTTCAGGCACCTCTTTCATCCAGCATGAGAAATACTTTGTGAGGCCAGGCCTTGCATATCCAGCTCTGGACACGGATAGGAGAGGATGCATGTTACAGGAGTGGTGGCACAAGGATGTTGCAGCAGGAGAGGAGGACATAGGATCAGAGCTCTGTTTTAGGAGGATGCTCAGGAGCAAGGTAGGAGAGGGGGCAAATTGTGAGAGCTAACATTTTTCTATGTAAGTGATATGTAGCTATGCCACACTTTATTGCATTGATGACAAATGCAAGCACTTCAGTAGTGAAATATGAAATAGATGCACCTTCTAAAAAGTGGATACAGAGCATGAGGTGCACAAGTGCAGAATGTCTTCCAGCTAAGGTTTTACAATTTTTGATAAATGAAACATCATAATTGGAGGCCAAAACCTATCAGTTTTTACCATTCCGTTACATGTGTTACAGTAACCAAGCTAGATCTAAATAATTTATTTGTACACGACTACACACAATTTCAACGTTTTTTAGTGCGGAAGTTTAAAAAAGAGGAACATGTCAAAGCTTGGCATGTATTTCACATGCACACTACTTAAGGAACTCTGAAAATTACAAAGGAACAGACTTTTTTTTTTTTAAACAAGTAATCTCCTGCCTTAATAGAAAACCATAATGAATTGATACAAGATTATAAGGACAGAATAAGACTGTTTTTTAAAGTTTTATAACAGAGGTTCAAGACATAGAAATAACATAGAAGAATGCAAAGATCATCCTTTTAACGCATTGAAGCAGATTATTTCGCCCCCCCAAACTATTTCAACTCTTCCTGCAATAACAATTCTTCTGTCCCTCTTATCTCCTCTACCACTGTTCTAGTGAATGTAGCAGAGTTTCACTGCTTGTCCCCTTAAACACTAAATTTGTGAATGGAATACTTCTATTTACATTTCTTTAAACAGAAATTGCTTGAAGAGTGAAAGGAGTTCATCAGTAGTGTCAATGAAACAGAAAGAGCTTAGGTTAAAATACACATTCCTTAGGAAGCTGGTGGCTGCAGTTGTGGTGTACCAGATAATGGATAGCAGAAGCACATGTCCAGGAAGTTTGTGTTTGTGCAAATGTTATGCACACTCTTAACCACCACAACAGCATAAGCCACCTTTGCTGGTGGGTCCAATCAAGTGGAGGAATAAACAGCAGGGAAAGACATGTAATTTCCAACTGTAACAAAGCAAAGGAGACAAAAATAAATATAAATATAAGAAATAATGCAAGTTTTATCTGATTCTTCCCCCATTCCCACTACTACTCCATTTTTTTAATCCATGCCTGTAGCTCCTAACCAAGTGCAGTTTATGTAAGTATTTGCATAACAGGTTCTTTAGCCACATCTTGGTTTCAATACCTGCCCTTGTTATTTCAGCAGAGCATTTGAACCTCACTTACTTATGTGCTTTAATAAGTCAGAGAAGTCACAGTATCACCAAACCATACACAGCAAGAGAACATCAGCACCGTCAGCAACCAAATCCCATAATCATCCCCAAGCATCTGTTGTAACTCCATAGTTTGTGACTTCTTTTTAGTGTAGCATCGAAGTGATTTCATTAGCAATATTAAACAGCAATGTGAAATTTCACACATCCTGGCAGAAAAGATTACCTTGCTTTTTTCATCATGACACTTTTAATCAGCAAGCAATTTGACAATCCTATTGTGGAAACATTTCCTGATACTATTAGGGAAATACTTCTGGCTCTGCAAATCAGAGTCTAGGTTTTTCTCATTAATAAAATACAAAGGCGGTGAAAGCCAAGTAACACATAAGCATTCAATCATGAATTAAGAGAAGCACTGGCAAACTCCTTATTTGCCAAAAATAATAATCCAAGTAATTTAAAGCACTTTTTTAATACTCCAGCATAACAGCAGAAATAAGTTATGACCTTATAAACGGATAGATAAATTTTCTTTAGGAAGAGCCAATTCATTTACTTAAAAGATGCATTATGCTAAACATAAATGATCACAAACATTCTATTTTGCATCAATAAAAAGAACAATTTTTTAATGTCCTACTTCATGCATAAATGAAATGGAAATGAGCCATGAAAACAGATGCTGAAACTTGCACATTCATTAGAATGAGGAATATGGTCCGGCATCACCCATTTGTTCTCTGCAGGAGCTCCCTCTTCACAGAGAAGGAAACTGCCTTTCCATCAGTTAAGACTACTTCATTTACATAGGTAAGTAGACACAGTTGCTGTTAGATGTGACCAGCTTCCCAACAACTGACTCTCCCCATACACCTCAAAACTTTCCTGTGATTAATTTAATCACTTGCTTCTCATACTCTCAGTTTGAGTGGCTACAGCTGCCTGTAAGCTCCTCTAGTCAAATGCAGCAGTCAGTCAAAAAAGCTCTCCCCACACCTGCATTCGTTTGGAAAAAAAGTCACATCCCCAGTAGTTTACTTCTCTCTATCAAGTCATTTAGCAGCTTTCTCTTTTTCAGTGTGGGTAAGTAGCTGGCCAAGTATTTTCACTGGTGCTTTTAAGGCCATCAAAATAAAATCCCTTGAAAATACTGTTTGATGCCTTTCAACGTGCCACTTCCATTTTCAGTCCAAAGCCTTATCCCTGCTTGTTGTCGTTCATTGTAGCAGACACAGAGCAGAGCTGCAGGTTGTCACAGACGAAACTAATTTATTAAACTACATGTAACACACTCAAAATAAAATAAAAGAAATAGGAAAGGACAAAAGAACAAAGATCCTTCGAACTACAGGTTACACTAAATATATTCAAAATCCCTCCCATAGCCACTTTTCATACATTTCTGACAGTGTTCATATATTTTTTACAGCTTCTAATTGGATGTTACTCACTGTCCAGATGTACTTTTAGTTTCATGAGAAATGATCAACGCACATTGCATTCCCACAGCTTGCTCTTCTCAGATCATCTCTTACCCTACTTTATTTTAGTTATCTTGCCAATTTTCTCAGAGTTTTAATTATCTCTTGCTGTTTCCCAGTTGTACAAGGAGGCACCACTCTACCTAGGCCTGGAGCTGCCCAGTTTCAAACCTTCATAATTCAAACCTTCATAATCCTCACACCTGCTCAGCCACATTGTACATACAAATTCACTTAAAAGCTCTGATAGCTCTCATCATCTCACCCAGCTGGCTCGCTTGAGCATCAGTTAAACCAAGTAGTACTTCTTTGTAGGACACCCTTATAAGAAGGGAAAACAGTGAGACTGCATCAGATTTCACCCTTTCCTCCTTTGTACCTCCAACGTTAAATGCAAGTGTTGCTTTCCACTTTCAATCATCCCCTACTCTCCCTTCGTGTAAGGAAAAAGTTTTTCATCCAGAGGGTGGCTGGGCACTGGAACAGGATCCCCAGGGAAGTGGTCACAGCACCAAGAATGCTGGAGTTCAAGAAGCAGTGGGACAATGTTCTCAGGTACATGGTACGATTCTGGCCAGGAGTGGAATTGATGAGCCTTGGGGGTACCTTCCTACTGAGGATATTTGGTGATTCTATGATAGAGCCAACTCCCAGGACATGATACAATCACTTCTTCATGTGACTGTGTCACTCCGGTGACTGCCAACTCCAGCCTCATGTTTTTAGCTCTCTGAACTATGCAAAGTGCCCACCTATCCTTGGAGGTCCTGTGACCACAAAAGACCAGGACAAAACTCCAAGCAGATGCTGGGCAGTCTGGACACAACCGGTACCCTCTGGAGGGAGCTAGCTGGGCAAGTTCAAACACAAGACTCCCATCTCCTCAGCACTGGAGTCAAAATCACTTTCCACAGCAGATGCCTTTAGCAGAATATATGTCAATTCAAATATGAAGGTCTTCAAGGACAAGATCATGTGTTTATTTATGCTTGCACAGTCCCCACTGCAATGCAGCACTGACTGTATCTGTTCAGCTAGCAAGAGAGACCATTACTGTTAATGCTATCAGCTCCATGGTAATTAGATTAAATCTGCCACTCAAAATTGTACTAGACAAAAAACACTACAACATCCAGCAAAGCACAAGCTGTCCATGATGTCATTATCCTTGAAGAATGTTACAACTAGTGATGCCTTCATATGCTTCTTTATATCAGTATGTCTAACATTTACTGTTTCTGCATCACTTCTCCAAGAATGACTGCGGCCAAAGCTCAGTGCCTTGAGCTGCAAGACCATGACTGTGAGAGCGACCAGTTCCCAGGTGACCCTGAAATTGTGCAGGATCTGCTGCTGCGGCTGATCCCTACAAATCTATGGGGCCTGATGGGATTCATCCCAGAATCCTCAAAGAGCTGGCTGATGTTATTGCAAAACCTCTCTCAATGATTTTTGAGCGACCTTGGGAACCCAGAGAGGTCCCAGTTGACTGGAAGCTGGCAAACATTGTCCCAGTTTGCAAGAAGGGCAAGAAGGAGGACCCTGGAAACCACAGGCCTGTCAGTCCCACTTCAGTGCCTGGTAAAGTTATTAAGATTATTCTGGGACACATTGAAAAACTCCTGAAAGACAGTGTTGTCATCAGTCACTCTTACATGGGTAATTAAAGTTTTCCCACTATACAAGTATACAACTTGTATCAACAGGATCCTCCCACTCGTTATTTCTCAACTTCATAACCACTGATCTGTGCTACTATAGAATAGATATTACAGTACCCTCATTTAGATACAGAAGACCTGGAAAACATTTTCAGGTTGAGCTCCTACTTACTTGTTCAAAATTTCACAGGTTACAGAAAACTGTACAGAAAACTCTAACTTGGAAAAAATGATCAATTTTAAAACACAACTAGTGCATTTTTATTTGACAGGTATGCACTGACAAATGATGACTCCACAGGACCTGTTTCTATAAAACTCCAAAGCTATTCTAAATATTCTCTGGACTTTAAATGCTCAACTATGACCATTCAGCTTACAGGTATTTACTTTGCAAGGATTTCACTGCTTTTCAGCCACTGCATCAGCTATGTGTAGGATCTGAATACCACAACTGTTCCATATTTACATTAGTAGGTGCCTGTACTTCTCAAATCTCAGCTGATTTTTCCTTAAAATGAGGCAGGCAGGAAGGGAAGAAATAAAACACTCAGATAACACAAATAAAGCCTGTGTAAAAATAGCAGAGAAAATTTACTTTCTGGTACTTCAATGACAGCCTGTCCTTTCAATCCAAACATTTTTTTTAGTTCTATAGGTTCTTCTGCTAACTCAGCCTAAAATTAAAAAATCAAGCAGTTTTGTTTTTGGTGGTGGCGGTGTTTTATTTTTTTGTGACAAATAAAATGTAACAAACTTCTGCCTTCAACCGCACCATCTTTTCCTATAACTGCAAATTTTGTCTGGAGTTTCATCAGGATAACTGAAGGCAGAGCCTGCATGTTGAATGCAGCTAACCTTGCTGGACTGGGAGATTAGATAGGTCCACGGGACAACTCAGTTAGAAACATGTAAACATGCTTAATTACAAAATGTACAAGGGCTTTGACTGTGCATGAGGAACACAGCAGCTGATGAAGGTGTTGATTTTCTCAATCACTGGCTCCCAAGGAATAACCGTGTTTCCATTATTGAAAGTAAATGCTCATCAGCCTCTTCAAATATTAAGCAGCTGTGAGTTGAATCCCTTAGTTAATTTAAATGATACTGATTATTTGGGTTTTGCACCTGCCTTTTGAGATCTGTCTAATATGAGGTTTTCAACTCAGGGTGAGATAAAGCACTGTTGCAGTTACAATAAAAAAGGTAAGATAATGTCCCATTCAGAAAAATAAGCTTGGATGGAAGCTGCTTAACCATTTAGCAGTTTTTTTTAAAAAATGCATATGGGACACATCCTACAAAAATAGAAACATATGTGAAATAATGCATTAAAAAACAGAAAACTATAAACCACTCTAGAAGCTTGTGATTAAATCTGGGGAATGTCAGCATCTCTTGTATATAGAGGTCTGGATTTCTCTTAATCTGTAGCTTTCTTGTGGAAAGCCACAGTGACTTGACCACTGGATACTCAGATGTGAACAGCTCTTGAACTGTTCTCCCTTCTTTAGCTGTTCTCAAGTTGTTTCTAGCAGTTTCTGGTGCTGCTTGCTCAGCTCTTCTGCAGGACGTGCTTCCTGGAACAACTAGCAGACGTAACTGAGAGTTATTTTTTTAGTACTTCCTAATCCTTTTCAGATCATGGATTCTAAGAGCCCAGTTGCAGGGACAGAAGGCAATGAAGCTTTCAAGTAGCCTTAATTTGCAATTCATACCATATGTAATAAACTGTAAATCCAGATTTTAAAGCAAATATCCACATCTGCTAAATTTTAATTCCAACCACATCACTTCACATCTTACTGTCAAATTAATCTTGCCTGGCATGTTTTATCCAATACACTAATTTTTCCAGGAAAGAACAGCAAAACGTTACTGCTTAAAAGCATTGTATCATCTTGTAACTGTATGCCAACTGGAACTTAAATTGCAACATAATTAAATATAAAGTAGATGAAGTATAAAAAACTTCATCTGAATGACTGCAGCAGAAACATCTTCACTGTTTATCTGTATTTTACAGAACTTCGGGTTCAAAACTTTTAAGCCACCTTCGAATGTATCTAGCTAATGTGAAATCGACCAGTTTTGTAACCTCTCTGACATCATCCCCTGAACAAATGAAATGAAAGTTAAGCAGCTGAAACAAACAGTCCAAGAAGTATATCCACAGCAGGTAGCTAACACTTCTGCTGAGAAGCAAATGTTTTACTAGAGCAATTACCCTCACTATAATAGCAGACTTGATTTCTGAAAACCCTTGGAGGAAGCCTTAAATAACTGACATCCTTCCCCTTCAATTAAAATGTGACAGCTTAAACTATACACAAACTGCATCACCCTGTCCAGCAGCCTGCCAAGAGCCGCAGATACTAGAAAGTTCCAAAGAGAAGGACAGCTTTGCAGACTCCCTTCACACTGAAAGAGAGCTTGAAGGGAAGCAAGTCCAATGGAGCCACATTTGCCACTTCCTTCTCCAGGTGATGATATAGTGCCCTTCCGAAGGCATTTTAATCCTAAGATCCTTACCAATCCTTCACACTCCTCCAAAGGAGAGGCAACACATGATTTGTGACAGGAAAAGGTTTAAATATATGTAGGAGCAGTAAGCAAGATAACACATGCATGCTGTGGTTTTCTCTTCCTGTTGGTGCAGGACAGGGAAAACATCCCCAGGGCCATAGCTTCCAAATACCTACTACTCTCATTTGCTTCTGCAAACTAGTTTTTTATTGTTCTATTTTACATCTAAATGGGGAAAGAAAAATGGTGCTGGAAGTAGCCAGATTTTGTGACCATGAGGATGAAAAAATCACAGCAGCAATAAAAACTTTCTGGCATTTAAGGGAGGCTGCACGTGAGAGAATGCGAGTCCCACCACACTGGGCCAGTGCTAAAGCCTCTCTAATGTATGCCAAAGAGCATGGTTACATTTAATCTCTCCCAAGAAATCTCTTGAGCACAAATTACAATCTCCTATTTCACTTCTGAGAGTTAAAAGCTTATTTTGACTAGGAGAGAACTTGTAATAGCTAATCATAAAGCAAAGATACTGAGAGCTTGAGCAAACTCCAGGAATAAGCATAACCATGACTTCTGGACAATCAGATGAGACACAGAGCCAAGAAAAGGTTCAGCAGAATCCAGCAGTCTTGCACTATGCTTTCTCCAATTATATGGGATTGTTTTCTTTCTGTTACATACCATGTGAAATCTCTGAGCTTTAACACTTGCAAAATTGCTGAAAAGTATTCGGAAATCTTACGATTATGCTTTCAAGTTGTGCTCAGAGAAAACCCTTCAGAATGCATCACTCCTACTGCTCATAACTTCTTTATTGGTTCATGTGCTTGTAGGGAATTTTATGTCAAATTTAGATTAGTAGCCAAATTAATGGGAACCACAAAATGCAAATTAACATTCCAAAATGAATAATGATTTTGTTTCTCAGTTGATACACATGCTGGATGTCAAAGAACATCTATTACTGTCAGTGCCTCCTTAGGTTTTAGGTTGTTTTCTACTCAAGAATTGGGTGTCTCAGTTCACCTCTAGGAATATACCACATTCTTAGTCCAAATTTTCCACATTTAATATTTTTCTAATTTTTGAAAAAACGTGCTTGAAGTTTTCACAGTCCACACAGCAAATGTAATCCTTTTTTTGGCATGCTACTGATAGAACAAACTATTCTCTATATGTAACTCTCTGTTGGTTTTCTTATTTTAGACCTTTAGTACTACAGTTACAATTATTATCATAGTGAATTACTTGTGTATGTACAGAAACTTACTGTTTAAACCTATGCTTTAGCTTTAAATATATGTTTAACCTAAAATAAAGGGTGTTAAATGCACAGCTCCTAGTCTAAAACATTGACTTCCAAACTAAAAGCATCAGTAATAGTGGATTTTTTACAAACAGATCTGAGGCAAACTTATGCTTCCTTTAAAAAATATCTGTAAGTTCAATCCATTTAGCATTTGCCTGTACTTAAATGAGCAACAGTTGTAAAGCAACAGATTTATCTTTTTTATCTAATAAGGAAGACGAAAATTTGAAGGAAAAAAGGTCAGTCACTGTAAATGATGTATTTCTTTAAAAAAATTATATTCCTGACTGACTCCTCCATGGACCAATGTCCGGCTATAAAAAATCAAGCTTTACAGCTAATTTGGGAACTTTTAAAAATAGGAGTTATTATCAAAAGGAGAGTGATTTTTACTTTGTCAGCACAGGATGTTAATTCTTGATTAACTTTCTACATAAATGTTAACCTTTAACACATTAAAAATAGCTCTTCTATAATGCAATACTTGTCCATGGTGCCTGGAGGTTATGTTCCACACAAGTATTTTGGTGTTTCCAATAAAGGCTTAAACAACCGTATTTAGATAAGGAACCCTAAACCAGAAGGTTCTAGATGGTTGACATCAAACCACTGTAAAGTGACAATGTATGTAACTTTTAATCAATTGTAACATCTCAGTAATGGCCTAAGGAAATGTATGCCAGGAATGCTCATGTCCTGACTTCCTGCTCAGAGGACAGGACCAATGCTTTGGGGACTAGCCTCAGTTACAGCTAATCAACACATATGGGACATAGCTTGGATCTTTCCACACTGGGAATCAGGGAGCAATCAGTTGCCAAACATCTGCAGGAAGCAGAAGAAAAAAATATCTTCTGACAAGAAAACAATTCCAATTTCCGAGGAAAAGGGATTTATTTTGGTATGCCTGGTTTCCAGAGCCAGATTCTGACCCTCTTCTGTAACACATGTCCAACGGTTCTGATACAGCAGTGTTAACTCTGCAAGGCAGGGCCACTCCATGATGCCCTCTGAACAAGAAGACAGAGTTGATCTTCAGACTGAGGAGTCTTGTGGAGCACAGCACAGCTCTCCTCCTGTGCTGGGGGCTCTATGTCTAATGAAAAAAAAAGGATGTAAGAGGTGGTGTGAGTCTGGACCTTATTCATAGACAGAGTACAGAAGAATCATGAGCTGAAAAACATTCCAATCTCTCCCATACTAAAATCATCAACTAAGGACCTAGTTTATTTTCTGACATCAAGAAACAAACCCTATAGTTTTCTCCTTGTAAAGACAAATCTGTCACCTCCTTTTGATCTGAAAATGAGAACAGTGCAATTTGTGCAGCTTATTTGTGTGAAACAGAGCAATTTTGATCAACCTGCATTAAAGCTATATAAAACTTGCACTGAACCACTAAAATAGACTGGTATTTTGATGGGTACATGAGGCAATCTCCTATGAAAATTTCCTTACTGTTGCAATCCTATTTCAAATGATAGGCTATAAATAACTGTTGAAGACTCAACTGCTCCCATCACATAGTTTGTTCCTAAGGTTTCTAAACCTCATCAACTTAGTAACAATCTTTAAAAAAATTGCGAAAGAGTCTTAATGAATTAAATGTCTCTTCTGTTTATATACCACAGTTGGGGCATGTGTGCATATACATATATGTAAATCTAAAAATGAGACTCATGACAATTTTTGTTGCCAGTCAATAGCAAGATTCTTATTGAAAGGGTGAGGATATGATGTTTTGCCTGCTAGCTGGATGCAGGATTTAGTCTGCCATGCCATCTTGACATAAAGCAATATGCTAGACAGCTCCAACTCCAACCTCCTTCAAAAGTCAAGAAGACTAAAGGAATATCCTCCATCAAGTCTGTATTTTGTTGTGGTGTTTTGGAGATTTTTATACAGTGCTCACTCTTTGCAGCATTATGTCAAAAATAAGCCAGACTCCACAATGGTCTCTCTGTAAGAAAGTTTTATTTCAGCTTATTTCTGAATTCTAAATGTTTGCATCTAGTTAGGTTATTTTTTACAATTCTTTTTAAGTGTAATTTAGCTGGACCTGATAAACTCCACTTGATAAAAACAGTGTGTTAACAACTGAAATAAAGTAAAATTAGCTGTTTCTGTGAAGCCTAATTCTTTAAAATGAAGTATATGGTCCATAATACTCACCCTTTAAAGTGTCATGTACTTTAACAGACCTCTGTCCCTGTTAGACCCATTTGCCTCACTCAGCCCATAGCTGGCCAAGAATTTTGATCTTGGCATCTTAGCTCACATTTTCAAAAAAGTTCTGTTTATTTTAAACCTATTAAACAAGTTTGTAATACTGAATGGATACAGGGCACCAAATCTGCTCCTGTCTCAAATTCAGAAATACCTGAAAGCGATTAAAAACCGCTGCAGTTTCTCTGCTGTATGGTGAAACAAAAAGAGATCCAGCAGTGACTACCAATAGACTGAAGTGGAAACTTCAAAGGGAAAGTGAAGTATGTGCAGACAGATTATCCATCTTTACAGGTAATCTAAGTGTTAACCACTGAAAACCTGACAAAAAATAATTTAAAATAGTCAGTGTGTCTCTCAAAGTGTATCACTAAATTTCACATGCATATTGTAGATAAACTGAGACCTTTTAAGAGGTGACAGACTTTTCCTCTCAAAGTGAGTCATATTTGCTCTTAATACATGTCATCATTCTAAAAAATAGTTGCTTTATATTTAGAGCAATTACTAAATTTAGGCTATAAGAACCTGTCCTTTAAATTCAGGTAATGAGTAATAATTTCCCTTCTGAGAATCTATTTGATAAACCGATATATTTATTATGGAATACCTTTTCAAAAATGGGATCAGTCACTTTCAACTATGCACAGACCAGTCTAACCATCGTGTCTCGAATTCAAATGCAGCCAAGAGCATTTTTCACAGATGGTAATAAAAAGGGTAATGCAGTCTTTACTACAGAGGCGTGACTGAATTCATTTAAGCTGTGAAATTACTTCTAATGCTATTGGAAGGCCTTTCTCTTTAAAATGAAATTACTTTTACTGAACTGTGCAGGGAATTTATTACCTCTAGTATTTCTTAACATCTCTAATTTACCAGTTTTGCTGTTTTGAAATATTGTAAGACTAGATTTTTGTCTACTTCAGCAGAACATCTATCACACTCCTGGTTCTAGAGCTTATAGCTAAGATATGCAATTACCTCCTAGTTTTACTCTGACCTGAAAAGCATCTCTTTAGGGCTTTCTTCTTGCAGAAGTAGGCTTAGCACTGGACCTCACACACAGGGGTTTCACCAGCTCTCCAGACTGCATACAATATATAGCCCAACAATTCTGTCTTTACTGTCTGCTCTTAAGGTACATGGGAGGACCAACAGTTCTGCTGAGGCTCACTTCTTCATTACCCTAATACGTTGTGCCAGGCAGATCCTCTGTCCCCTGGTGTTTGTTCAGAAATGAGAATAGGAGACTGTTGACAAAAGATAACTTACTGCATCAATATCTTTCATCTCTCATGAAAATGCTCTTAAAAAGAAATCTCTATTTTTTTACAGTCCCTTCAACCCCAAAGGCTGGAGTTCCTCTCTAGTTCCTCCTGCTGGTCTGTCAGTCCATCTGGAGGGACACCACAGTGCTGCAATGCTTAAAACACAACAGAAAACACAAGACTTTTGTTAAAATTGTGAAAGAAAACAACTTCTAAACAGGAAAATTTCAACAGCAGTAGCATTGTGCTGTTTGCAGACAACTGAATGCTTGAGAAGTCAGCCAATAACACTCCTGTCGCCGGTGGTCTCTGTGTGTCACTCCTGTAGCTAAGACTGCTGCCCAACAAATTTGTGGCTCTCAGGTCATGAAGGTCCCGTGTGGCACTGAATTTAAAGGAAAATGCCCTCTCCCCATTGCCCTTCAGAGTAATTTGCATGTTTCATATTTTCAAAATACAAAAGAAGTCTGTGGATTTCCATATTAAAAAATTATCTTTTAAGTAGTAAAAAAAAAAAAATCAGGGTGGTTGGCTTTCCCACTTTTCTTGTTTTCACACATAGGGAAGTAGCTATGCCAGCAGCCCTCACAATACCTAAAGGGTGCCTATAAGTTGTAGAGGGACTTTTTACAGGGGCAAATGGATTTAAACTAAACGAGGGCAAGCTTAGATTAGATATTAGGAAGAAATCGTTCACTAGGAGGGTGGTGAGGCACTGGCTCTGGCTGTCCGGAGAAGTTGTGGATGTCCTACCCCCGGAAGCACTTGTTCAAGGCCAGCCTGAATGAAGCTCTGAAGCCTCATCTAGAGGAAGGTGTCCCTGTCCATAGAAGGGGGGGTGGAACTACATAAGTTTTAAGGTCCCATCCAGTCCAAACCTTTCTAGGATTCTATGATATCTAATGACAGTTAGTAAGGTGTGAGCACATGCCTCCTTCCCCACATCTGAGAAAACACACCTCATCTTGGTTTGGATTAGGGTAAACTGCTGCTGTACATCTCTCTCAAAAGAATCAGCTTTAGAAACCTAGTCTCCAATGACATGCCAAAAAGGCAAGTTACTTGTCATCTCTTCAACTCTTCCTGGAGATCCACCTCACATTTAGCATTTGTATTTGAGAATGAGCTAATGATACGTAGGATGGATGCTTTTATATGAAGGAGTCAACCTTTCAATTAATTTTACCGATAAAATTGCAAATACTGATTTATCATTCTATAATACAGACTTGTAAGCACCAGTTAGGGAAAGATGGGTCCCTTTATTAGTAAGTACTAGGACAAGTTTGGTCTTAGAGACGGAAATCTTTGTCTAAAGTTCAAACCGCAGGAACCAGTAGGACATTGCTTTTTCCTAATCCCTTTCAAAATGTTGTCTCTTCTATTACAACCTCAAGCACAAAATGGAAACACTATGTTAAATCTGAATGTATTTGTACCATATATAATTGCTCATTTCCACATAGCCATGTCTGATACTAAATTAATTCATAACACATTCAGCTTCATTCCTTTTTCCCACACATTTTTTGTAAAGTTCTCATCACTTCTCAGCTGAAAATATCTTACAGAAAGACACACCCCTTCACAGTCCTAGCCCAGAAAATCTGTAAGAAAAAACTTCATGACACTCAACAATGTAAAATAAGGCAAATTCTTCTATGGAAGAGCATCGTCTTGGATGCTGGTTTCTCCCCAACCAAGAGTTTTATTACTTGCATCTCCTACAATGAAAGGCTGCTCAAAAAAGGCATTAGTTCATGTGACAAGGCTCTGGTTTTAGACCACAACTTTGCCAAGCTTTCCAGACTGACAACTTCAAAACAGTCCAGCCACTGCTAATAAAGAAATACACCTTTCCTTGAAACCACCAGTGCAAGTAACTCTTTCAAGATACCTGGACATGCAGATTCTTCAGTCTGATCTCTGTGAATAATCTGCAATTCTCGTCTCCACTAAAGTCTACCCAATTGGTCAATCTCTGCAAAATGTTGGCAAACGGATGTTCTGTGAAAGTGGCCAGGTTCCCTGGATGCTAACCATTCCTTGAAAACACTTTCATGCAATCTTCAGCAATTTCTGCCTGAAAAAAGTGCATTTGGAATATGATCCAGTCTACAAATTCAGGAGTGGGAAGCAAAGACTGAGTTCAAAAAAACAAGCTAGGGAGGGGAAGGAAAGAAGGAAAGATGAGGACTAGAAAGGATTGAGAGAAGAAAGAAAACTGTTGAGGAAACAAAGAGTAACATGGGCTGCAGCCAAACACATGACAGAGGGAATGAGGTAAAAGCAGATGAGGACCTGACAGACCAGGGACTGCCAATACGAAAAGAAACAGAAACCAGAAAAAGACCCAAGAAATCAGAATCCCACTGAATGCAAATAAGCACTGCAGAGGCAGTCTGCAAACTGGGAAGGAGTTGTGATGGCAAAGGAATTGGATTAGACAAAACTGAGCTAAAAGCATGCCAAATTTAGTACCCACTATAATCTCACTTCAGCATTTGAAATGTTTTTAGTCAATGTCTGGGGGGAAATCAACACCATATTTTTGTTTTAATTTTGTTTCAGCACTGGAAGCTTTGCAGGGGATATGGTGAGGTTCTTGACAATTTTTGTGGCTAAGGATTGATGAGTTTTTTTCTCCACAAGACCCCTGGGTCACTCTCATGACAAAAGGACATCATCTGAGAATGAACCAGAACTGCAGTGGAAGGCAGCCTGCCTGCTCCAGTTACAAGAATGGCCAACACGGCCCAAGGAACAGAAACAAGGAGAAGAGGATGAC
Source organism: Sakesphorus luctuosus (assembly GCA_013396695.1). NCBI lineage: Eukaryota > Metazoa > Chordata > Aves > Passeriformes > Thamnophilidae > Sakesphorus > Sakesphorus luctuosus. The sequence goes on from VWZD01003259.1 coordinate 114,024, forward strand.
TTAGGAGCAAAGGTCATCATCCTTCTACCACAGTGATCTCCTGTGTTACTAGGCAAAGTTATTAAACATCACTGCAGTGTCCAATGTTTTGTGTGCTTCTCAGTGTCCGAGTGGCTGATTTAGGGTTGTGATGTCTAATGAGCTGGAAGGCTGGGAAACCACAGCTGTAACAGAAGCTGGTGTGAAATCTGAATATATCAAGTATTATGACAAGATAGTTGTCAAAACACTCTAAATTTTGCACTCAAATAAGAGATATTTTCTATTTCTATCCAGTTAGAAATCCCTTCCTCAGACTTTTTTTTTCCAAAATAAGATACATTTTCCCTTCTCTCATACATGTGAAAATAGTGCTTTTGTAAACATTCACATCCTATAGTAACAAATAGCTCACAAAACCCTTTGAAGCACTTAATAAAGACATCAACATATAATACAAAGTATTTTAAAATATTATTATTAAAAATATTTGGTAAAAATAATACATATACAAGAAACTGACACCAAGTTATTTTCTGCAGACACTTTTATACCTGCTGCCATGTACACGGGCTCCTGCAATCATAAAATGGAACTCTGTGAAAGAGAGATGCCCTCACTCTGAATGTCTCTGGTATACTTCTGATAAAACTGCTTTTTCCAACAAACCCAAAAGTTACAGAAGGTCACATAAAACTTCAATCTACAGAAAGAATTATTTTGAAGAAAGACACAGTTGCAGGATTTTCAGGTCCTGAGTTTGTACTAAGACAAGTAACAGAGTATTTTTGGACTATATTGCAATTATTTGAAGGTGATACTTCCCAGTAAAGTGAAATACGCCTGCTAGAGAAGACAGGTGACATCCTACATTCTTTTCCACAGGCACATTTCAGACCAGCTAATGATAAGTGAAAGAACATTCGTAAAGGTCTTGGTAAAAATCGAAATTTATGAAAAGCTTACATCTTTAAACAAGACCTAACTACAGTGCTCTTGAGATCAACTCTCTCAGTCAAATTATGGGCTTGCAGCCAATTTCTGGAGAATTCATATGTTACCCAGCTTCCTGAAGGCAGCCAGACTTGTCCAAGAACACCTGAAAAGCCTGTGCCTTTAGAAATAAGCTTGGAAAGAATCATGACTTTTAAGTTTTTGAGCATGTAGATATAAGCAGAATCATGTTGTTGGTGCAGTAACTGGCACTTCTGCACCCGCCCAGCTGTAACACTGAGTGACTGTGTTCCACCAGGAACCGCAGCTCACAAGGCAGCAGCATGACTGCAAGGTCACAAAGGTTATTTACAAGCTGGGAACAACCTGAAGGAAGGTACTTTATTAGAAATTACAGATATAATCCCTGCTGCATGTTCTTAGCAGGGGACTTAGGAGGAAGGATGTACAGGGAAAGGAACTTACTGCCCTAACAGAGAGAGAGCTGGACATTTAAACATGATGAGTCCTACAGACAGGAGGTCAACACTTCTTGAAACAGGACGCATGTCATTCAAAGCAGCCATCAGTACTGTATTTGCAAATTCCTTTACGTGAAACTGCAGAACCAGCTACAAAAAAAATCAGTTATACTTGATCACATCCAAATTACTTTACAAGGTCTAAATGTTCCCATGTAAATTGTTTGTGAGGCATGGATGTTTCTGCTTTGTACCATTGTGTGGGGGAATTCCTGGGGTACATAGTGAAGGATGCAACATATAAATTAGATATTCAGAAGCTGAGATAGCAAAGTGAAAGTCACTTATGCTTGAGAAAACATAATTATGGTAGAAGCTACTGGGCAATTTTATTGAGACACTATAATCCTTCATGAAAAGCTGAAGAAATACACAAGCATTAGAGCTCCCCAAAGACTCAAAACAGGCATTTTTGCTAATCTGGACAATTAAACATTGACAGTGGCTCAATCTGTTCTTGAAAATATCTGATCTTATTTACAGTCCTAATAAGAATTCTGCACATAAAGTCAAACCACCTCCGTCTGTACTTTTTTCTTTTTTTATTTACTCATCTCTAAAAGATTACATCTTGTCAACTTACATAAATTTCTTTCCAATCTATGTCTCAAGCACACAGAAATAATACCTTTATGAAAGGAACTTCCATTCTTGAGCTATTAAAAAACATTTATATGCAACACAATCCTTTAAAATATGCGATTTTTGACGTAGTTAACATATTCTCTTTCCTTAGCCAATACCATCTGTTAGTTTATACTCCATGGACTGGAGCAAGAGGTATGCACTGATGCACAGTGTCAGCTCTGCCGCTGCTACAGACTGACACTATCAAGGGTGACAGAAATAGGTGACTGAACAAATTGGGTAATGAAGAACTATCAGCACACTGAGCTCCCTGGTCAAAAGACATGGGAGGCAAGAGTCTGTCTCTCTATGGCACTTGAATCTGTGAGTGCCTAGATGTAACATACTTAAATAAATTACTGCTGTATTTGGCTTTTTGTTCTCTTCATGTTACCAAATTCAAAGTATGCAGACAAGTGGTAACACAGATATTGGGAGGTAGGATGTCCAGGAAGGTATTTAGGTAGTTATTTTTATTGTAGATTTGTAGCTGTAGTGCTACATCTGCAAGAAATCTGGTAACTAACCATGTCTGGTGTTAGAAATAACACAATTTGAGAAATAGAAGGAATATATTTCTCAGAGTCACTGGTTAATTACTCAGGAGCCTGATTTTCACACAGGACACTATACGCTTCCCTTTCTTCTGAGCTGCCACTAATCATTCCTCCAGCAGACTGTAAGCACTCCTACGAATCACTACAATTCCCTAATTAAGCATGGGAATTGCTCCTGCTTTTCCTCCTAGCTTTAACCTATGTTGCTGTTGTCTCTGAAATGGCACTCTGAAATTTTGCTATATACAGTTTCAAGTCCCGTGAAATTGCCAGCTTCTTTAAGACCAATGAGAGAATAAAAGGATTGTTAAAAACTCTACTTGTTCACCCTTTGCCACAGTGCATGTGAGCAGGGTCTTGGAGTTAATTCTTGATTCTCAGTTTGGAGTCTATTTGCTTAGAAAAACACATTTGGGAGCTGGGAGGCAAACATGCTATTAAGGAAGGTAGAAGCTCTGTCTTAAAATTAAATTTCAAACAGTGACTTATAAAGAAAATATTTGACTGATAGTTACCAGAATGACTGTCATAAGGAATTAAACACACTTTGAAAAATATTTACCAACAACTAATCTGTCAAAACAATCTTCTAATGGAGATTATGTTCAAAGACCACAAACTGAATAAAAGTTTTTGAAAGGATTAATTTTACATAGTTGCATGGAAAGCATACTCTCATTAGACAGATAAAAGACTAGCATAGTGACCTACAAGAGCAGCCTGATACTACATTAAGAAGCAGAGAAGTAAGTCAGGTGACTTTCAAGGACAGATATTAACTTTATAATTTGATATATGAACCCTAACTTTATTAGCAGTAAAAAAAGAATCTGTCCTTTGCTACTATTACTAGTGGATTCACAGAGAAGGATAAATTAAAGATTGGTAATTAAGTCAATGCCATGAGTATGTTTGCACATTTGAAAACCCAAGGCACTAGAAAGTGCTGTTGAACCAATTAAATGTTCCAGAGATTAAAGTATGCTTATCTGGAGTGTACTTTTCACAGCAGTTCTTGCTGGGTTCAAGTTTACTTTGCTCTTAACCAGGCAATCTCCCAGCTGTAGCCGCAGCCATGCAATAATAAGCATCCTTCAGCAGCAATTTGTCTCACTACGAGCTGTAAATGACTCAGCTGTTTGTATCACGCTCCAGGAGTTACTTTGCTAATATTACAGCCTTTTACCATGCAGAACAACATCCTTTCCCTATATAGCAAAAGCTGAGGGTTTTTGATTGTTTGAGGGGTTTGCGTTTGTTTGAGGGTTTTTTGTTATTCACACCTTCCTTCTGAAACACAATACAACTGCCTTGATCACCGAGGAAACCAACTTTCACTTCTCATCAGCCATGGGCAGAATGACTTAAAAATAAACTTGCACAGGTCATGTGTGTTAAAGAAAGGATGTGAAGGTGAAATTAAACTTTAAACACAAAGGAACTTTAAACAAGTAAAAGCATTAGAATAGTGCTATTAAAATGCATGCTAATTTTTACATAAAATTTTCTGTTAAGTTTCTATTAAATAAACAGCTGTTACTGAACATATATTAAAAAGGGGGCAAAAAAGGTTAATGGTAAATGAAAAAAAAGGTAGAAGAGGAGCTAGTCTTAGTGGTACTTCTAAAATGTGAAACTTGGAACAAGCAACATCAATAGGAATAAAGTTAAATTTGTTATAATCCTGATAGCTACCAGGAAAGATAGCTATACAAAAAGCTCAGATCCTGGCAGCAAGCACTTAAAAGAATGAATGGCTGCTTCTTTGCTTTAAAGTTTTATTTTGAAGCCAATGGGCTTGTGGGAAGCTGTAGGACTAAAGGGATCATTATCTTTTTTTCCCTATGGTCAGAATCATGACTCTTCATGGCTAATAGTACTGCATGCAGTACCAACAACTCTTGCAAAATCCAAAGATTGTAATCCTGACTGGGACAATTTCAAGGAACTGAGAAAAACAGAAGAGCAAGAGACATGACAAAGAGAAAATAGTAAGCAGTAATCTTCTACACACATATGGTAAAAAGACTGGAAAAGCCCAAAAATTTGAAAACTAATGCGATTGCTGACAAGCAGTAAGGGATCTCATAGGAATCTGTTTTCTTGACTGTTCTGTCTACAGCTGTGATTTCTGTACCAGATTTCCCGTTATCTTCTTTGTGTGGTTCCCAACCCTGACCACAGTGCAGCTATTCCACAGGCATCAACTAGAGAAAACACCCCTTCAAGAAATGTACTCCCCTGGATGAACGCTCCCAGTGCATACAACAAAGTCACGCAAATTTTTATGGATATGTAGATTTGTTGTTTTCTTAGGTCTCCAGAAGGCTCTAAATGGCAATAGCACCTGGTACTGAATCTGAATAAGAAACCTCTCACATCTTTATTCACCTGCTTATTCAACTGAGCTGAAAGATATTGTGACATTTTAATAGTAACAGTACAGATAGAAACAAAAAACTTTGGAAGTATTACTTTTATGACATAGTAATAGTAAGAGACTACTGTATTTGATAATAGGATGATACTTAAATCAGTAACAGCAGTAAAGCAGTACCATCTTCTAGCAGCTGGTGATCTCATAGGAAAGCACTGTGCAATTCAGGCAGAATGACCTGTGTGCCTTGGATCCTATTTCAGAGCAGGGCTCTCGATCCAGAGCCTTAAGTTGTTCATTGAATAGTGCCCTGAAACCAACCCAAAGCAATTAAATCTGGGATGAAAGCATGAAGCAGACCCTGCACAGTTTCATGCAGGGCTCTTATTGGAGCACAACAACAGCCCTTCCAGGAGCAGTGATCCATTACAATCCATGTACACTGCTCCCTGTAACATGGCTGGGGAGCCCACGTGGCAGCAGTATGCTCAAGTGAATTAACTGACCTCTGTAACAGGACACCATTAAGCCTACTCTTTATTCCTAACACACTAGCCCAGTACAAGGCTGAAAATGAGTATTTTCTATATTTTATATATGGAACAGACTTAAATACTTTATGTTCTTTATTCCATCAGTTATAACACAAAAATAGTGTTTAAGCTGTCTATAAATAACCTCAGATGAGCCTAAGTTTAACACTTACACTTTACCTATTATTACTTGAAATCAGTAATCCCATCCAAAATTATGACCAAGATGAAACCGTGCTTCAAATAGTTACGAAAAAGGCTAGAATATATTGCAGAGTTAAGATAAAAACACACTGGTAAATTGCTCATTAGGTGTTAACTATTATGTATACGGCTGTATAGGCAAGCCAGAGCTGGGTGCTGTGTTTCTGCAAGGTCAGCAACAACCCATGGGACACCACAGAGTATTCTGAGATTTCCACAGAGCTACAAGTAAGAATTCTAAAATTCTCAAAATGAATGTCAAAGCTAGTAGACCTGTGAATTTTTTCAGGTAGTGGTATACTATGTGTATAAAATCTAACAGTAAAATTGTAAAGCACCAGCAGGACTAAAGAGATAAAAACCCTCTAGTAGTATAAGGCTGGTTTGGTTAACAATGCATTAGCATTGCAATGTTCCATTCTGATAATTCCATCTTAGTATAACAGGAAAACTTATGACAATCCAGTTAAGAATGTGAGTCTTGAACATTTATTACTTGATAGGTAACGAACAGCAGCATATACATACATATACGCATCTGGCTACCCTGAGGTTGACACTTCCAGAAGTAACATCCTGAAACATCCACTCTGCTGTGCTGCAGAAATACAAGTATTAATTGTCTCCTCAAAATCTGACCTTTTTATGGTGGTCATGTGAGAACTCAGAGCTGAATCATATCAAATAGGTTGTCAAATCTGAAAAATTTAGACTCAGATAAGAAATAAAATGGCATAAGTAAGCTTCTGTTCAGCTTACTATTTACGGTACTGTTGAAAATTAGTTTTAACCTATAATTTTCACTAAACACATGAAGTGCGTTTTCAAACTCCCATATAACAACTAAATAGACTATGATGTTATGTAAAATAGAGGAAGTGCAGAACACTGAGTGATCATACAGAAAAAGAATACTTGGTTACATAAAGAAACATAAAGCTCATCAATCCAGCAGTCTGGGCCGATCTCCACATTTCTTACTCCCAGTTGTGATGGTGCTGTATATTTTAAGGACAACATGCTTATTGAGTAAAGAGAAACACATCTCCCAAAAAAACCCCACAGCATTCATACAGATTGATGGATAGCGCTATATAATTTTTTTTATATAACCTTCCTCTGTGGTGATTTTTGCAGACAGAAGGTCACTATGCAGGAAACTTAGTCATTTTCTAAACTTCACACCATCCCACTAAACCATAGATATTATTTTTAGTCCTCCCTAGAACTAAACAGAAAGGGAATCCAAGGCACAGTGCCAGGATGTAAACCCACTCCTTCTGAGCTGGCTTTAATCATATTGCCTTGCTCCCACTCTGCTCCCACATTTAGGTCAGCAAATTTCCTCAAGACTAAATCTGAACATATGCACACATATGCCATGGATAATCTCGGTGTGTGAATAATTTAAATAAAAGTATGATGTGTTGTTCCTACTGAAAGGCTCACTTGATTTTCTCTTTTGGCAAGGTTCACCTAAAAAAGTGCTGCTGAAGAAGAGCCAACATCTTGCCTCTATTTATAAGGTAGTTGGTTTACAAAAAAAAGTGTATCCTCTTCACAAAATTCTCTTTGTACTGCTCAAGCTCTCAGTCCTGCTGCACAGAAAATTAAGGGACTCTTAATGAGTATGACAATAAAGCCAGGCCAGAAGTATTTCCTACAAAAGGGATATTTATTTGAAATCTTTCCCCACAAAAAAACAAGCTTTGCACACTGCTTTAAACCGAATGTTATAGGAAGAACAGCATTTTCCACAGAAATCTCTCGTATCAGTTGTTATGAGATCAGAGCAGCATTTCAGATCTTACATTATGTTCTTGTTTTGTTGGTTTTTGCAAAGTGTAGTTACAGTAGTTTGTTTGGCAATTTGTATCCTAACTGCTTACTTTGCCACAGAAGTACCTTGACACTGAGGGTAGTCTGGTATTTATTTTCATTGCCAAGTATGGCAGCAGATTGTACACACCATCCTTTCTTCTAATTTGCACACAAGCAGGAATGAATTTTTTCACCTTAGACTACCAAAGCTATAATTTTGCATGCTATGACAGAACTGGGGCAGGCAGGAATTGCAGACCTCTGTGTGTGTACAGCACCTGAAGGTCATACATCGGCTTCCAGCCCAGGTTGGCTGGAGGTGCTGCCATGCTTTGTTTCTGCCCTTCCAGCCAAGCAATCCTAAAGAAAGCAACTGGTTTCTCGCTGGCAGATACAACACTGTTAAATATATACTACACTACTCGATTTTTATTTAGAAACCCTACTATGACTTGAGATGAAGCTGTTAGGAATAATCAAGCCAAAGAAGGAAACAAACTATGAGAAGGCACATAAAAATATGCTCCAACAAATCAGCATTGCACACCCCAGTCTTTCACTGCTCTGTTACTGAATATTTACTCTATTTCAAAAATACCCAAGAATCCACAGTTCACTGACTATTCCCAAAGTTCCTGGGACATTGATGGGTTTTGCCTTTTTTTTTTTTATAACCATAACAGGAAACCAATATCTGCGTCACACATATTTAACATCAGCATTCTAAAAAATAAATATTTATTAATCTTGCTAGGAAAACCAAAATTTGAACAGTCTGGAAGGCAGTCATTGCTATGCCCTGAAGGATAATAATTCTGACTTCCCACAACCTGTTTTTTAATGCATCAAGGATCTCTAAACAGCACTGTGCAGATCTGTATGTTCCTGCCAAGAAGAGTAATGAAATAAAACATAACCCTAGTCATTTTAACAGAGCAAGCTGCTTGTTAAGGTTTATCAACATGCAAAAATGAATTTCATGACTGAAATACACTTTGTCAGCTGTAATAGGAGGGGAAAACCCACAGAGCTAGGGATAGCAGAACTGGAAAAAAGCCACACTTCCATGGTATTGTTTTTATCTTACCCAACAGCTTCTACAAGTCTTTCACACTGGCTTTGAACAAAGCTCTCTCTCATGTTTGCATTTCAAATTGATTTAATCCTTCAGAAAAGTGTCACGTGCCAATACTGCAGAATCCTACCTTCCTTCAGTGGTTCCTGAGATGCAGAACCAGAAAAAGCTTATCATATTGCCCTTCCAAATTTCCAGAAAAGATTATTTGTAAAAACTTATTTAATTCCAAGGACATAAAATTATTTATAAAAAAAAGAAATTACAAGTTCCAGGAGAAAGCAACCAGATCTGAGCAGAGATGAAGACAATTCATTATTACAAGTAACTTACAAAGTCAGGAAACATGGATCAGAAGATATAATTCCTCCAAAGCATCAAGCAGAGTTTCTGATTAGCATTAGGAGCCCACCAAAAATATTTTTTTTTCTTTTTTGCAGTGGTTTGACTGAAGTATTTTGCCTCTTATAAATAATCCAAACTGAAAGGAGTTATAATGCATCTAGGTAACCTATTAGTTTGTGACATCTTTGGAGGTTCTGAACAGAAAAATAACATTTAAGACATGCTATACATGCATTTACCATATGCCATCTACCTAGGTTGTAACAGCCTTCATGTTACAACAGCCTTTGAAGTACATGTTGCAGGTTTTTATTCAGGTGACTTAAGTAACTAAAACCACACAGAGGGGCAGAAAAGCCATGTTTAAGCACTGTAGCTGAAGCCAAGACATAAAATTTCACCTTGGAAAGGTCTCACTGCTGCTATGGTTTTCCTTTTTTTTTTTTTTGTTTGCCCAGATTCTGCTAGGGGAGCCACAGAAATCCTGGCAGCACTATCCTCTTCAGAAGAGGACCAAGTAATTAACTTCTCATTCTAAATCCTAACTCCTTGCAGCAGGAAGAGGGGGCGGGGGGGGAACTAAGCAGCCCATTTCACTTAAGAGAGATGGCTTTAAGCAGGCTTTGCCTCGAACAGCAGGGCTGAGTGCTGTTCATTTCAAGCAGAGTGACTGCTATGGAGGCAGGGACAAGAAGGGAGAGAGCTTCAGGCAATCGTAGATTTTGTGCTAGTAGAGCAAATTGTGCTCAGAATGAAGACTAACTGTACTTTTCAAGATATATAGTTAACTTTTATAAAAATCTAAAACTTAAGACTCATAAAATAAGGGCTACCATGAGCCTTTTGAGTTGAATGCACCCAGTTTTGTTTGCTTGGTTGGGTTCTCATATCCTTTTCTCTGCAGTCTTAAATGAACTACCAGAACTAATCCTGTACAGCACAAAGAGGTTTACCTCTAAACACTGAGAATAAGACTGAATTACCAGAGTACTTTCAGATCTACAGGACTATCAAGAAAGTTTAATTGCCCACCTCACTGATCTACCAGTTGTCACCTGGTTAATAAACCAGAACAGGATAAAAACCCCAATATGTTCATGGACGGAAACATGCATATACAACACTGATGCATGTTCTTTGGAAGCCAAAACAAATCACAAAATAGGAAGTCACACAGCTCATGCATCTCTGGAGATAACCACTTCCACATTTTCATCCTGCCTTGTGACATTCAGTATTGTCTTTGTATACATCGACCTCTTCAGGGGAGATATAGTTGGCTGTGAAATCATCATACACTATCCTGCATTACTGGTGCTCTACTTTATTTTGGAACCCATGTAACCGCATATGGTCTTGATGTACCTGTGTGTGTCAGAATATAAGGTGATAGATAATATATTACAATCCACACCGAACAGGAAAGCACAGAGCCTGTTAGTAAATTTAGTCACGTCACTTTGTTGCCTTAAGTTTGCCTTCTAGCAGCCCTGAAACACCACATTATTTAATGACCTAATAAGTAGGTCTTTCTACCCAGTCATATCCTTGAGCTCTCCAAAGGTGCCTCAGAACAGCAGGGAAAATGAAGCTAAGGGACAAATTACAAAACCCACATTGGAAATAAACTCCTCTTTTTCATTTGTGTCTCTGTGCTTGAAATAGTATCTGAAACCACAAAGAAAATAGAACCAGGTGGCAGAGGACAGCTGGTACCATGAGGGAACCGTGCCAAAGTTGATGAAAAAAATGTATGACCAACAGACTGGACAGAAACCCTGAGATCTGTCCCCAGAATTTATCACAGTATTCCCTACTTTACCCCAGAGAAACTCATGTTTAGGGACTTCCAGGCAAATGGGGAAGATGGATGGAAGAGATGAAAGGAAAAGTGAACTGTGCACAACAAATGCTGTACCAGACTCTAGAGAAGAGACCGAAAGAAGGCACAAACACCACTATTTTGCAATGGCTGTTTAGCAACTGAATCTTTTAGAGCATTCATTTTTATAAATAACCACCTTCAAGTACTTTGGTCTGAGATTTTTATCATCCCTAAAAATCAGACCCTTCCTGTTGCCAAGACACCCATAAGCTAGCCAAACCTTCTTTAAGTCAGTTTTCTATTTAATTATTTTTAAAAGGAACTGCCTCTAGGTTTGAAAGGCAAGACCAAAAAAAAATAACCAAAGCAAAACATAAAAACAGACAATAAGAAGAGAAGCCTTGCTTTGGTATTCTCAGATGCATACAGGCCCCTTTCTTTAAGTAAGACAGCCTTATTACCTGGTTACAGTTTACCTACAGGCAACTCTCAGTGAGCTTACATAATTTCATTTATTTACCACTTTAGGTTTTATTTTGCCTTTCTGAAAATACAATCCTCCATGACATTGCTTCTACTCCTCACATAATGGGCTGGTTTTCATGAAATGCAAAAGTTAAAAGGAATTAATTTTTCTACAAACATAATAGATAAGAGTATTTAAAACCATCCTCTTTCCTCTCCTAAACATTAACCAGGGATAAAAAGGCTATTTATCACCACTTAGAAACAACTAACAATGCTAACATTTTTATTACTTCTTCTGTTTGGAACATTGGAGAAAATTATCATGGACAAGATGTTCAAAACTCAAATTTAAAGATAGCTTCACAACCTTAAAATGAAAAGTCCTCTCATTTGGAAAAAAAAAATTAAAAATCGCCAAATATATCATTTAGGAGAACAAAAATGAAGGCTTCAGCTCTCAACCCTCAGTTTCCAAAAGAGGGAGTGCAAAGCTTATCATCCAAGGTTGTGTAGTCCATGTAAGCTGGAGATAAAGAGCTGCTCACCGAACAATTCTGCGTTCATTGCAAGCCTTTGGCACCTATGCTTTGTTCCGAGTCATTGCTTTTCAGTTTCTCACCCCACGAATGAAATCCTGACTGACATGAACTTAGAGAACGCTTCTTTTTTTTCATCTCTCCAATACTTGTTTTCTTGATAAAACTGGGACAACCTCTCCTGCTCATGGAAAACAGCATTGTCTATTTACTCTGCAATCCAATTGTGTTCATCTACCTAGGAATCAATCAAATGTCATCTCTCCTGTTTCCTGCAGAATCCTTCAAAACCTAGAGCCTATCTGTTTTGTCACGTCTGTTATACCTATTCAAAACTCATCTTATCAGTCAACTCAACCAGTGCAACACTTTCATATGAATTGCAACAATGCTTTACATTAGCACTTCCTATAACCAAGACTTCACTGCCATTCAGCTCACGCTCCTAATACCACCAAAAAATCAAAGGACAATGAAATATGAATGTACACTTGCCAAACTTTCTTCTTCAAATACTTCTAACTTACATTATTCAATAAGAAACTTTATGTAATGTGGTATTATTAGGGCATAAAAGCCTCCTTTTACTAGACTTTGTGCTGATGCCTCATTTTTCAGAACAAGGTGTCTTATGGCCTTGCTTTACTGAAACACGTTATCCAACAGGCAAGAGACACACTCCTGGAATAAACAAGTGAACAAGTGTTTTTGACTAGCAAGCTGTATCCAGCTCTTGCCTCTGTCCTGCCTCTCCAGTTCTTATCACAGCTTTACATTGTCAGCAACAGACTTATTATTTCTGCCTCACCTTGAGAAAGCCTAGACCCCTAATGCATGGGTGAAGCACAAAGACCAGCTATAGATTATACCCACAAGAGCTAAACCTTACTGAGGTCTATGCATCTAAACATTTTTCTTTCACATTTTTCTTTCTTTAGTTTTGAAACCCTCTAACAATGTATTTTGATCATTGCTTGTAGGTTTTCTAAAAGAAAACCAAAATGTATCAAGTTGTTTCCTCCGGTTAAGTAAGAAGTATCCTCACTAATAAGAAGCAATCATAGTATAATAATTAGATACAGAATGCCAGTTCAGGTTAAAAAAAATTGCCCCCACACAACACAGATGAGCACAGTAATTAAAACAATGAAGTGCAGAAAGAGATATAAGCCTCTTCACTAGAGAGCAGGTAACTCAAAGCAATTGTCAAACTGCATTGATTTCTTCCACACAATTAAAATCTGGTTTACAGAATAAAATCAGAATTTCATGCTAAAAATACGTTGAAGTTGAGCTTGAAAACACTAGTCAAACAGGCTTTTCTTGGTGGCTGCAAGAAGGGTACGCCTGCCGTATTTATAAACTCTAACATTTGATTTCAAAAAAAAAAAGAAGTAAATCTGTTCTCAGGATTGCAAAGAAAATCTGTCAAATATAAAATGAGACAATACTGTCACCCGATGTCTACAGACAGACAGACTCTGTGCATCCCAGATAATTCCCAAGTGGGAGCATTACAAAACTAACAAATCTCTGGCTGCTATTCAGAAGCTTCTAGGCAGCACTAAACAGACAGTTTAATAAGACAGCTTATCCACTTCAGCTGGCTACCACTTTGAAAAGTTACAAGAAGCCACAAACACTAATAATTCTGAAGGGGCAGGGGGGTAAGGGATTCTTTTCCCTATCTCCATCAGTCAGGTGGCTTCAGATGTCTCCCCTTGTTACGAAATAGCAAGAGACACACACACACACACCCAATCCCCTAATGAAAGCATCTTAGCATCCACTCCCATGCCAACAAGCTGAGCTTTGGGTCTGACATTCTGCCAAAGTACTATTCCAGAACAGGAGTCAACCCACCTTCTTTTCGGCTCTGCCTAAAATTTGCAGGCTTACAAATAAAATTAGAAGTTGTTTTGTACTACCTCACTCTCATTTTTCTTCAGTTACAGCAAATAATATTAAAAGATGTTATCTTTCCACCTGGTGTTATCAGAGCACATATTGCATTGGCCTTTTTATTGGTCATTTGGTAAAGAAATTTGCAAGGAATGGCAAGAAGTATTCTTTTTTTCTAATGAATAACAGCCCTTTGTGTGGTCATAATGAATGCACGTGCATCCTAAACATTGTGCAATACAGCCGGTGGACAAAGAAATAGGCTTGTAGCCAACACTTTCGTTCTCACCTACATTGTTTTCTGAATGGTCACGGTAGCACTAATCTCTTGGAAGTAAAACTTTAATCTCTTACTTTCATAATTTACATCCGCCATTAAAAATTATGGCTAGCTGTTTTCTAACTCAAAGACCACATAACATCTCCCGCACTCTTCCCTCATTCCAGAGTGACTTAGCATGCTGCTAAACTTAATACTCCCAAAATGGATAAGACCATGACTTTGGATTCATCTCTGGCCAATGTGAAGTCAGCATAACTTCACAGAATCACAGAATGGTTTGGCTTGCAAGGAACCTTAAAGACCAGCTAATTCCATCCCCGTGCCATAGGCAGGAACACCTTCCACTAGACCAGGTTGCTCAAAACCCCATCCAACCTGACCTCGAACAATTCCAAGGATGGAGTATTCACAACTTCTCTGCAAGGATGCTTCTCTAGCACTTCTGGAAGAGCTATCTGACCCTCCCGCTTCTTGGCTACTGATTGATACCTTGTGCCTCCAACCCACCTGTCTTGATGTAAATGGTATTAGGGTTGTATAGTAAAGCAAATGAGAAAAGTGGTTTGGAAATAACCCAGAAAAGGTGGGGGGAAAGCAAGTTTAACACCAGTCAGTTCCCTGATCCTGTTTGTTGTGTGGCTACGCAAACGGTGCTGCCATGAGGACAAAGCCGAGAGGAAGGAACAAGGGGTTGAGGCTTCAAGGGAACAGGATCATTCTCTCAGTAGCAATGCCAACTTACATTGGCTCAAAGTCTCTACAGCCTAAGATGGAAAATGAGGTCGTCTTAAAATAACAGCTGTGAAAAATACTTTCTAAGCTAGTACCCAACAGAGGGATCATATAACCACTATGAAACAGAAGTGTGTAAAGATCTTGAAAGCATGCAAGAACAGTGTCAATTTTATAACAATTAAGAGCTTCAAAAGATTTTCAGAGCTACCAACCTGCAGCCTGACTTCATCCACTCAGGACTAACCTTAAGTATAGACCAATATCCAGAGACCTGGATGGCTTAGCCAACCAAGCCTCAACAACTGGTAACAAAACTCAGGAGGAGAAAAAAGTCTTTCCCTTTGGATACCTTAAAAAACTTGCCTCTTAGTCAAGATATTTGTGAATCACATCACTGGCTGTGTACTTCCTATCCCCTCTGCAGTGTGAAATCATATGCTGAGTAACATTTGTGAGAGACATGTTTTCTCTTAATGATAACAAGGTTAAAAAGTCTTGACAGGTAAAACTTGGACTATATTGTCAGAACAAGATAGAAGGAAGAACACGTTCACACTAATAACTTGTTTCAGCAGGAAGACTTTACCTACAGTATCAGTTTGAATCAAATGAGACTTAATCAATTTGATTTAATTCAATGCACATAAGGATATCTTCCTCCATGAGGAAAGAAGGGAAGACATATGGATAAAAGTTTTAGTCAGAAACAGCCTTCTAGATGTAAACATATGTAGTATTTTGCATGTTCACTAGAGTACTATGGATTCATGATCTTAAAAGCAGGCGATTGTCTTACAAACTCATAGTACCAGAGCAGATCTACTCCAAAAATAAATTTGATTCAGCATCTTCTGCCAACAGCAGGAATCTCAGTCCATATGGTCAGACTCCTAAAAGGACGTTTTGGCTCCTCCCCCGCCAGATATGATTCCCCTTCACGCCCTTTTTGTGTGCTCTCTCCTGGCAGAGCACTACAGCCACAGCAGTTGCCAGCGAGTTAAGCGCAGTTACCTCCTCTTGGGATACCGCCTGTCCTATCACTGATGATGGCTTACGCCACAGCTATGCATGCAACCTAAAACCCTCATATATTATAACTTCTGACAGTACATTGCCTCAAATAAAAATTAATGTAACAAGAACTTTTCCATAGTTATCTTAATAGTTCCTGCCCTCTTCACTTTAAAAACAAACAAACAAAAGAAACCCTAACAACTGTTCAGCAGACCTAGTATGTCAGCTAAGTGGTTTCAGTAAAACCCAACATTTCTAATTGCACATTTTTCCTCTCATTTGTGAAAACTGAGGTGTCCGAACTTACTCAACCAAAGGACTGTTATCAAAAGGCCTTTTTCATGCTGTCATTTTACTAAATCGATTGTTCTACCTATTTGTCAAACTGCCATCATTTACCCTAAACAGAGAGCAGAAAGAAGTCTGCTGCACATTTGAGTGCGAGCCAATGCCTGCCAGATAGTCAGAAAAATACATTCTTACTGTTAGGTTTTTCTTTCCAGTTGGCACTTTATCAACAATGTCCCCACCCAAACCTTTGGTTGTTTGTAGCACTACTGCGTGTGCCTGAGCACAGCCAGGTGTCCTCAGAGTGACCCGTGAGCACAACAGGACCCTCTGGTCACAAGCGATGCTTTCTGCACCACCGGGGGCTGCAGGAAAGCGCCATCCTCACCACTTTATGCCTGTCCGGCGCTTATACCACTGCAGGCACGGTTTAGCACAAATTCTGCCTTTTGCTCCTACAGCAAATCGTGCCACTGACATGCGAGGCCTCCCCACGGAGGGGGCACGGAGCAGGAAGAACAGGGCTCCATCTCCCGCTGTACGGCGTTTCGCAGAGCTGGTACCCTGCCTGGCAAGGGGTGCTCCGTGCGCTGGGGCAGAGGCGGCACAGCACTCCACGGCCACGCGGGGCTCTGTGCCCTCCCCATGCACACTGCTCTAAGCACAACCCGCGGGCGCTGCAGAGGCAGCCGCGGGACGGGCACGGCGGGCCCCGGGCGGGCTCCCCCACGCCGCGATGGGTGTCCCGCAGCGCCCCGCAAGCACCTCTCTGCCCCGCCCCAGCACACCGACACCCCCGCGGCTGCCGAGCGCAGCGCCC
>VWZD01003259.1:130900-147974 GCA_013396695.1 Sakesphorus luctuosus
CCGCCGTCCCACCCGGGCTGGGCGGGGGGGGCAGATGGCAAGCGGGGGCATCCCGGGCAGCGCTCCCTTCCCAGCGCCCGCCGCCACTCGCCTGGTTGGGGTCGGTGGCCCGGAAGACATGGCAGGCCATAGGGGAGTCGGGGTTGTCGGGCTGCGCCTTGATCAGGTAGGCGAAGTAGGTGAGGTCGTGGCTGTTGTGGATGAAGCGGGCGATGTGCTGCGCCTTGTGCTCGAAGATGAAGACGGCGGACGCGGGGCTGGCGGGCCGGCCGGGGCCGGNGGGGGTGGGAGAGCGGTTCGCCCTCCCCTCGCTTCTCCATGGCCGGTGCCTGGGCAGAGGACGCAGCGCTCCGCGGCCGCTTCCCCCGGCGCCAGGTGCAGCTGGCGGGGCCTGCGCTGGCCGGGCCGGCGCTAAACGCGCATCCCGCCGGGCACGTCCGCGCCGCCTCCCGCCTGCCCGCGCCGGACCAGCCCGCGGGGCGGGGAAGCGCGGCTGAGGCGCCCTCCGCCTCCTCCTCCTCCTCAGCGCCCCGGCGAGGGCTGAGGGGCTACGCCTCGAGCGGCTCCGCTGCCCGACTGCCCCCGGCCGAGGGGCGGCTCAGCGCCGCCGACCTGGGCGCCAGAGGGAAACACAAGGTGGGCTCCGCTCCGCGCCCCGTTCTGCCGGGTCGTGCTGGACTCTCCCTGCGCCTAGCAGGGGGAGGAGAAGGAGGAGGAGGTCCGCAAGGAGAGGAAGGTCGCTAAGCGGCGGAGGCAAGGAGGTGGGGAGGCCGCCGGGGCCGCCCCTCGCCCCGTTTGCAAACCTCCCGAGTGCTTTTCCGAGTTGATTTCGATTCCGGCGAGCCGGAGGGTCGATGGGCAGAAGGCTCCCCCCACGCCCGGGGCACTTCGCTCCCACCCCCTTCCCTCCGGCTTCTCCCCACGCGGGGAAAGCCGGCCTTGCCGCGGCCGTGCCACTGCAGCGTCTCACTGCCGAGGCAGAGCGTCCTTGAGACTGATTTCAGGGTTTTTTTCTCCTAGGCTTGTTTTTCCTGCTTGACTTTCTAATCGTGGGGGTTTGGCCATCGCTATCGCGATAACATCTCTTGTCAATGACAAATCCGCCACCTACTGTAGATGTTAGTAAGTAGTCTCCTCGACCTGAGAAAGTAGTTAGACAAAAGGTCTGGTAGCCATACAACATCCGTATCCTTTTGGTAATCGCCAGTTGTAGTGCCTGTCTCCTTGTTTACATCTGTAGCAGCAGCGGGGATGACTCGCAGTAAAACGTTATGGCCACCGTTTTAACTCTGCCTAGAAATAAAAGAGCTGGCGCTGAAGAGCTGCTCTCTGTAATTTGAGGCTGCGTAATTATTAGGGCAGAGAAGGGTCACGTAGCACTCAGGTCACAGCTCACAGTAGTCTGAACTGACACAAAAACTGTCACATTAGTGTTATTTTCATAGTATTACAAACCATTCTGCTCATTTCCTGAGCAAACTGTTTTGCTCTTCTTATTTTCCCAGTTTAACTATTTAGTTCATGTATTTTGGTTTATCAGTTGTAATTTTCAGTTTTAACATTCTGGTTTGGTAAGACCTCAAATACATCTCTCATGGCATCCTACAAGCCTTAAGAGACATCCTACAGTGTCCCTTGGGACAAGAGAGCTAATGCAAAAAGTCTTAGGCTGAACACCAGCTTTAATATGTGCTACAGTGGTACAAGTTAAAGCCAGACTGGCACTGCCTTTCTAAGCTATTTTCACTTTAATATCGGCACTGTGTTGTTGTACAGTAGATTTTACAACCAGGGTGATTAGAAGAATAATGGCCAAATTTTTTGGATCACAAACCTAAAAAATTTCTTCTCCCTCACTCTGCACAGTTAGCATTAACCCTTTGGCTGAGAACGGTACTTGAGATTTTGTGCTCCACTATTGCAGGATGACAATTTGAGAGCCACTAGGATCCTCTTAACAGTGCACCTGGGAGAAAGACACATTTGGCTGCTTCTGGCAGCAGTGCTGGCATTGGATTAATACTGCAGTGAGCTGCTCCTTTTCTGCCAATTCAGTTCTGTGAGCCACCTCTAATTTAAGTGACAGCACTCACAGAGATAGCACGGCTGGCGCAAAGGAAGCGGGAATGCCTGCTCAGGGGTGAAGAGGGCAGCGAGTCTACTCACCCCTTTTGGGGACGGTTGGTTAGACAATTCATCTAGAGCGTGAAGCTGAAATTCAGTCACCTGAGTGCAAAGACCAATTTAACCTACCAGGGAAGCGAACTAAACACAGGGATTGCACTACAGCAGTGACAAAACCCCCTCATACATTATTGCAATGGTTTTAGGCAGGATAATCATTAAATGGCTCCAATGAAGCAGCCCAAGGGGAGAGGCTGCAACAGACTGGATAGCTGCAGCTGCTTACCAACACCATCTCCAACACTTTTAGATTCCTTTTGTTTTATGTTTGTATACAACCTACCAAAACCGGTTTTCAGCCAGCCACCTAGGCTTTCAGGTGCTATGGCAATACAAATAATTAATAATAATCAGGAAACTTGAAGACAATCATGTGAATACAATAAAAAATAGCAAAAAGAGGCTGAAATTCTTCTAAGCAATCACAGATCCATTGATGTTCTTGCATCATTCAGATGGAAAAAGAAGACTTGAAGATGCTACAGAGCAGTGTTTTCAGCTGTTAAGGATGCACTTCAATTTTTAAAAATTACCAGGTAGAACTGAAATTCCAAAATGTGAAAAATGAATGTGAAATTCTTCAATTGTCAACATTGTGCCTGTTCAGTACAGCTGTTTGATTTCTCCTCCAGCTGAGTGATTTGATTAGTACGGTATAAGATCTGGTTATTTTGACCTAATTTATTTTTAATACTTAATTCTTTATACAAATCCCTTTTAAGATGAACTTAATCTATATAAACTCTACCACTAATATTTTAACTAACTTCAAAATCAAATTCTTAGATATTAATCCAAAGTTTTCATGCTTTCTTCTCGCTTCAGCTTTTTATGTCTCTCTGAATTGATTCTTCATAGTAATCCCTTTTAGCTGTCCAGTAATTTTATCCATTTACTCATTTATCCTTTAATCTGCCTAATATTTTTATCCCTCCATCTCATTAATAGTGTTTCATTAGAAAGTCCTTTTGTTACATAACTTTTGTCCACGAAGTTGGTCTTCTTTTCTCATTTCAGTTGTAAGATTTAATTCACCTTTAAGTTAAAAATTCCTAGTTTCTCCCATATTGAGCACTGTATTCCTGTTCCCATGACATCTGACATGCCTCTCATGTAATTTCTAGTGTTTAAAATTAAAATGGTAACAAGACCATCTTTCTCTAATTCTTTGCACAATATAGTTGGGAATTAGCCTGAACTATATAGTCATTATAGCTCAGTAAATGGGAATCAGAAACTCCATAACAAGGAAGAAAGCAACTTTCCATGGCCCTTATCCACAGAGCTTTGAAAATGTATGTCTGTTCATAATAAAAGAGCAGTTTTTCTCCAGGTCAACCCAGATGGAAAGAAGTGTCAATGTGGCACCCATGCCAGAGACATAACAGACAAAGTCTATGATAAGATGCCACAATTTTTTAACACTCTCTTTTTTTATTATTATTTTTGGCCAAGCTTCTTGAAACAATTTGTAAAATTCAAAGGGAACACTGTATTGGAAGACATAAAGGAATGTGGGTAGTAATTACCATAGCATGGGCTGCAAGTGTGTGCTCAGTTGGTCAGAGAAAACCAGCTACCTACTCAGTCAGACTTTTCTGAATTGTTGATAACCTGCCATTATTTTTTGTTGAATAGACATCTGATGCAAAATCTCTTAAATTAAGGTATATTATGGAAGTGACCAAATGCAGATACAGTTAACTAAATGTAAGTAAATGCTTCTGAACATTTTGGATTTGATTATACTTGTCAATGGAGTACTACATGTAAGGATTATTTAAAAAAGGGTAGGTTCATTTCATTGATCATATCTGGATCTTCAGTTCATATTCAGTGTTAAAAGATTTAGACCTGCAAAATGGTAAGCAACTACAGCTCTCAGCAATTTCTTAAGCAGCAGAGAGACCTCATCATCTCACATGATCAGACTCTTAATTGCCAGTAATTATCCATCGCCTTAAGCTGTCTAGCCACAATTTTAATTGCAGAAAAAATATTAAGTTATTAGAGGAGCTGTAGGCTTGACTTCACAATCCCATATTTATGCATACCTTCAGTCACCTTGGACTATTATTTCAGTAATATGCCATGTAGTTGGAATTGCTTCTCATCCTATTGCTTTTCTAAGAATGATCTCACTTAGCTGTCTGGAATTTCAAGATCCATTCCATATTTGCAGTATTTTTAACAAGTCAAATTTTATTATACTTTCAGATCACCTTTTTGTAGGTTCCAAGATAAAGCCATTTTTACTTTAAAAAACCATTTAATTAATTTAAATTACCTAGTCTTATTTGAAGACTGTAATGAAATAACTTTTGGAAATACAACTGAAGCATTAGCAAGTAAGTTCAGTAGACTGGACATATTACCAAGGCTTGAAATTTCAGCTACTAGAGAAATTCTGGTGTGTCTCCTCTTCTAAATGCATAAAAAAACCCTCACTAGAAATGATGAAACTTACATATTTTGCAGGATGTATACAGATTAAAATAGTTTAAAATGCAGTGCCAAATGTTTGAGTAAGACATATTGGTCTTACAGAGACATGTCAATAGCAGGAGACTCTCGCTGCATTTTGTACACAATAAAAGGGATGAAAAATTAATCTGATGGGGGGGTTGGTTCTGTTTTTTTCTTCTGATACTAATCTTTTTTGATGGTAATGACAGATTAGAATTTGTTCTGGCAATAAGACCCACTCCAAAACAGATTTAGGGGAACTGGAATGAGCAAAGTTTGTAAGGTAATAATCCTTAGGTAGAATATCATAAACAGCTCTAGAACTTATGGCAACTTGCCACATTTTATGTCTCTGTTCAGTGTATTGTTATTCAATTTTTAGGGGCGGTCCTGTGGTGTAGTGGAGAGCACGCCGGTCTCTGAACCCCAAGGTGGCGAGTTCAAGTCTCAGGAGGGACCATCCCCTGGCAGTTCAATGCCTCCCTGCCATCCGATCCTGTCAGATCTCGGATGCTCAGCAGGGTCAGCCCCGGTTAGTACCGGGTGCTGGGACAGTCCCAAGGACTTCACTGTCACTGTCCAAGCTCGCTTGGCCGTGGCAAATGAACCTTAGGACTTAAACGGTGGGGCCAGTTCTGCGCACGCTGTGCCTCACCTAAAAAATCCACTGCGCAGGCTGGAAGGGCACACCCACGTGGGGTGAGCCCTTCCCAAATCTTCATTCACGAAGGTTGGCCATTATTATTATTATTATTCAATTTAATGTAGCACCTATTAAGAGAGACAATGCATTGAAATATTACATTTCTCTTCAAAGAAGACAAATTTGACTGTGGAAAGATTCTTGTTTTGGTAATTTTTTTATGTAACAGCCATACCATGACACTTTCCAGCACAGGAGACTTTGAATCCAGTGAAGAACCACAATGCGTTTTGTTTAAAACTAAGTTTTAATCTCGAGTCCTGTGCACATACATGTGATCATAGCATCTTTCCAGGTGGGAACATTTTTAATTTTGGGGGATTTCTTTGTTCCTTGTTTGTTTGTTTGTTTTTTAATATAGCTCCCCCCCCAAAAAAAAATGTATCAGATCATCTTACTAAAATCCCTATTGTCGAGATAATAGAGTTTCATGGCTGTTAGCAACTCAGATCAGTTGCAAAGCCAGTTACTGCAGGAGACAGAGCGACTTCTGCAACAACAACACCTCTAGTCCAAATTATTTCTGGTTTTATATAAAGGAGCCATTGACTTCCCCACCATTCCCCAACCGCTGCAGTAACAATAACACACAAGTAAGAGAAAAAAATGAGGAAGAACAGTGTAAGTACTGCAGCTGCTGGAGTCTACTGCTCTCCCTGACAGTGCCTACTACATCTATCTCATTTTATGGTTTGGAAGGGAACCTGGTCCCCTCCAACTCTCCAGCAATGGAAGCTAAGACAGAATTTCTTGTCATTGCCAAAGCTAAAAGGAACATCTGATATTATTCCACAAATATATTATTACAAACGATGAACCACAGGCTAGAAGGATTAGCAAATCTGTAGCAGAGTGCAGAAATAACACAGACAAGATGCTTCTGAAGACAAGTACTTCAAAGGGCACAAATTCTGTCTGTTCAAGAGGAAAATGCAAATACCATTAAGACTTCGACATCACTAATTAAAATGTTATTGCAACTTCACAACTTGGTACTGTATGCCTGGTAAGAGAAGGTATAGCTTACCATGAACAACAGGGCACTCATAAGCCCAACACAATACCAAGAATGGTGCCAGTCTAGCTGCCAAAAACAAACAAACAAACAAACAAACAAACAAACAAACAAAAAAGAACAGATGGGAACCCGTTAATCCTCTTTCTCATCGTACTTGACTCTCTCCTAGGTAAATCAACATATGTTGCCTTGATTCTGTTGCCTGCAGAGCATCTCTTGTCTTCCCACATTCCCAACTGTGAGAAGTAGCATGGTACAGAATCCTGGTGATTCATTCAAGACATGCATTTACGTTCCTCTACTTATTTTAAATGTAAACTTTAGCACCACTCTCAAGCTTCATGTGTGGTTGCAATATCCAATGCTTCCCAGTTCACAAGCATCACTGGGAAGGAAGCCTATCTTGCTTTAAATTGGCCAAGCTCTCAGATTAATATTTTTTACAAAAATCTGTAGACTGCCACAGACACAGCAGTGATGACATGGGAACAGAAAAATTCTTTGCAGCTTCACTAGTACCAAGAACACATGATTTTTCAGATTTAGGGGTAATTCACAGGGGAATTAAGCACCCTGGGCCACTTTCAGTGGCAGAGAAGTGTATTCCTAAATGTAGCATAAAGACACTGGTAACTCGGCTGCATTACAAAATAGGGAAGAAGGAATTTAGAGGGGTCAAACTGCATGAAAACCTTGGATAGAGAAATGCAAATGCTTATTCTTTGAAGAAGATACAAATTTAGAAAAATCTCTTAGAGAGATGTATGAAAAGGGAAAAAAGTAAAATGAAAGTAGGCCCCAAATGCAACATGATACTATTAAAAGAACAAGCCATAATGCAGAAACATTAGTATAATTAAATTACTGTTTTAAGCTGCTGCAAATATACAATGGTGTGTCTATTATCATTAAAATGCTGAATGGAAATCCTTATGCTCATCTTTTTAATAATTAAAACAGAAGTTAGAGTGTTTCCATACAATGTAAGAAGTATGATGGAAGTTACGGTGACATCAATGCATACAGCTCCAAGCAACACAGGGGAGAAAACCAGAAATGGTTATTCCAATTGCCAGACGTGCTCTCAAAGGATTGCTATGTAGCAACTCTATGTAGCACTGCCACCTGGTGACTGATGCTATGACGAAGTCCCCTGGAAATAGTACCTTGAACAGATACATTGTATGCAATAGTAAATTTCCTTACTGTTCCAAAGCTCAGTATGTGAAGTACGAAACTGACATTGAAACTTCCAGTTTATATAAACACAACAGTGTTTGTAATGTAAACACTGAGAGAGTATTTGGAAACTATGGCACTTACACATATCAAACAGAAACTGTTCTCAAATTAGGGTAACTAGACCATAATTAGCCATGGCAGGTCAAGGAATTATAAGGAAGAGAAAACCCAGAACCACTAAAATTAGTCTTCATGGAGACGATCAGCAATCTCAGCTTCCTTGCTGTCTCAATGACACAAAGTCATACATAATTGACATAACCCAGTAACTCAGTTCAAATGACAGGTCATTTCTCCACCATCACTCAGAAAAGCCTTGGAAACAATTATCACGAAGTCTTTCAAAGGTATGAGTACTGAGCATCATCCTTCCAACTTGCATGCTTCCTCATGTGCTAGTTTTGCTTGGGGTAGAATTAATTGCTAGTATGGGGCTGTTTTGGATTTGTGCTGGGAAGAGTATGGATAACATCAGAGATGATTTTGTTGTCACTGAGCAGGGCTTACACAGAGCCAATGCCTTTTCAAAAGCTTCTCACTTCATCCCACCACCAAGGAGGCTGGAGGCGTGTAGGTTTGGAGGGGACACAACCAGGGCAGCTGACCCCAACTGACCCAAGGGATATCCCAGACTGTATGACATCATGCTCAGTATATAAAGGAGTGGGGGGAGAAAGGAGGACATTCGGAGTGATGGTGTTTGTATTGCCAAGTAACCATTACACAGGAAGGCAGCCTGGCTTTTCTGGAGACAACTGAACACATATATGCCTGCCCATGGGAACTGGTGAATGAATTCCTGGTTTGGCTTTGCTTGTATGCACAGCATTTCCTTTACCTGTTGAACTGTCTTTATCTCAATACGTAAGTTTTCTCACTTTTACTCTTCTGATTGTCTCCCCTATCCCACAGGAGGGGAGTGAGCGAGTAGCTGTGTGGTGCTTGAGCTGGGATTACAACACAACACCTCCTGCACTAAAGAACCAAGAGTAGACCTGGATAAGTAGGTATGGACAGAGTTGCACAGTAAAAGCAAAGATGAAGGAAGTATTTGGACAAAATTTCCCTGTGACAAGCAAATCCAGTTATGAACTGGCTGAGCCTTAGGAAGGCTGTAGCAGCATACCATGCAAGTTGGGTCAGGTACTGGTCTGCACAAATCCAGCTTCCTAATGAAGCAAATGCCCAGCAAGCTAGCAGCCAGGCCAATAGGCACAGAACTCCTAAAAATCTGTCTGGAAAATGAGCCCCTACCATGATCAAGCACAGAATCCTGGACAGAATAGAGGCTGCTCAATTTTAAGTGCCCGCCCTCCATCTCCATTATAGAGATGAGGCATCTTTTTGCTGCAGGTAGATCAAATGACTCAAGCACTTTAGTATGTTGCTCTAGTATCTGCAAGGGCTAACCAGAACCACCCTGGCATGCCCCTGCAAAGGAGTGGAAATTACCCTCTCATTATACCTAGTTAGGAGGGTAATAAAACATTGAAATATAACAGGGAACAGGGCAAACAAGAAAAAGAAACATTCTTCCCCCAGTTTATCATCTCTCTGCCTTTGTTTTTAATTGGTCCAAGGTAATGTATCTTCAGGTGTTCAAATAAGAATGCAAAGGCTTGAAAAGGGGAACTTAAAAAAAATCAGAGCTGGAGCTCACAGTGAACAAGAAGGTTACATACCTTTATAATGTGGTTAAAGAAAGGCAGTACAATTTTACTTGGATCATGACTAGGCCAAAGTGTGCAGAAGCTAAATATATAAAACACTAGTGCACAGACATACTGCAGCTGTTTGTGCTGTACAGCATTGTACAAAATGGTATTCTACAAAATACCTTTCTGCAAGTGGGCTGGTGTGCTTGAAATGAATGCAAAAACAAAGAGTCATGTGATGAAGACAACAGTCATTGCTAGGACATTCCTTCATTATTCCCTCCCTTGTGTTTGTTGACTGTCCAAGACCCTACTCCCCCCCTTCCTTCCTCTTGCTCTGTTCTAGGCAAATGTTGAACAAAATAAAATGTTTACTTGTTTCCTAAATACAGTTAAGAAAATCATTTACATGCAATCTCATGCAAAATTTCATTAATCTTGTATGTCCTCTGTCTTTTCCTGGTTCAATACAACATTCTGTCTAGCTGTGAGTAATTGATACAAATAGTCCTCGCATCCTGCAGTTACCCAGCAGCTCCTTGGTACCCCATCACAGAGAAAGACTGCATATGTCTGAACTCCATCCTGATTTAAAAAGGAAAAAAAAATAGTCATAGCCTGGTCCTGCACTTTACTCTGTTAGAGTATTTACATGACAGACTTCTGTGCAGTAGGTTTAAAACAAAATACAGACCATCTTTGTCTTTGTTAGCTACACGTTTAATGACTGTTTGTGGACTTAAAAAAATATTCATGTTATACAGTTTTTTATTAATCTGGTTTCTGCACAGATAGACAAACAGCTTGTTTGAACACGTTAGTATTGCTACCCTGGAAACTGATAGGTTTTTAGCTTGGTTTCTTTTAATGAAGTACTTAATTCTTCCATTACTCATTATAGGAGTTCCCACTGATAGTGATCAGGACATATCTCAAAAGTTTGAGGACACAGCCAACTTTAAATCGTAACTCCTCTGAAAATTCTCAGACAGTAAATTGGTGTAGCACAAATGTCCAAGCATCTTCCAGACAGAATTACAAACATGCAGTAGATCAGGGACATTTAAAAAAACATTCATCAGTATTTCTAGGATATCTGACTTGACAAAATGTAAATTACAGTTTACAAAGGCTGACAACTCGCTCCTCTTCCTGATGGGCCAAGCAAAAAAGTGGAATTTTCTTTTTTTACCTTCCAGCATATACCAAATTGTTAAGACATGATTAATTAAATCTTCTTTTCCATCCAGTTCCAATGAAGGCACAAGTATTTCCAGCTATATGAAGAATTTATGTGCATTAGAACACATGGGAAGTATTTGTAAGGCTCCAGCTTTACTAAAAAAAAAAGCTTACTCTTTTTCTGGAACTTTTGCATTGATGTAACACAATTTATACACTAGGCCAAAGCCAATGTTTTCCAGTTATAGCAGCCTTACACTCCAGCTTTTTCAAATTCAAAAACCAATGACAATCAGCTGCTCACATCACTTTTCCATACATAGAGAGGATTTATTTGCACTACCTTCAGCCCTGAGCCCTTGCAGGCAGACAAGGGAAGAAGTAAACATGAAGTTAGTTCCCATTACCATTTCATGACATTCTATTCAGAGGGTCCCAGAAAAGACCAATCTGCTCTCCCCAGCCACAAAGCAAACACCTCAGACTTCAAGGAGCATGAAGAAAAAAGTATGATCCAGATCAGTGGCCAGCTGAAAACTTTTGTTAAAGCCAACACTGTTCCACTTACTTGGGCTTCTAAGCAACTCCAAGTACTGTTTTTATGCACCATGCATAATACCCAAATAGTGGGGGTGAAAATCCTTTCTTTCCTGAAAGGACTGCTGCATGCACAATGTGCTACACTGTATGCACAATGTGCTACAGTTTATGTTATAGCACAAAAGGGCAGGCATAACCATTATCAATACTTTTCAGTCAGCTTTTAAAAAAGTTAATGAAAAAACAATTGAGTTAGAAAGGTGTATGTTTTCACTTTTAAGGGGGCCTGAAGTCACTTGAGGATCTTTCAGTGTGGTCCTTTGTCTGATGTGCTTGACTAACACTTCTGCCTGAATTTTCAAGTTTCTTCTTGACTTTTCTAGTTCAGAACTTGGAGTGAGGCAACTACAGCAATACTCTAATTAGAAAGCAGAATGAAAACATCAAGCAGAATGCCACAGAGTAATACTAGATGAAACGAAAAAGCAAAAATGTATTAAAATGCTTTTGAATTGAATTTGCCTTTCTACCTTTATGTAAAATTAGCCTCTGGGCTTCAATTCACAGAATAAGTTTTGGGTCTCTGGAAAAACTTAATGCATTAACTCAGTTTTTAGAAGCCTAGGTGGTAAGAAATAAGTATTTGAAATAAACAAGCTGTTAGGACAAGTTCATTCTCCAGTTATTAAAGAGTGGAAACCAGGTTTGCAAATACCTGCAGCTTGATGATACTATTCTTCAAGAATAACTGTATGCTAGTTACACACAACTTCATATTCTCTTAATATGCAATATCATTGTTGAGTCCAAGTGCATCCCAGTTTTACAGACAAAAGCGTTACCATGAGATTTACACTTCTCTCTGTATCTTCCCAGTCAACATTTTCAGGTGTCTTTCTGCACTACAGAGTTCAGTGTGTAGTTTCTCACTTGAGGGTATTAGAAAGTCTGCAAGGATGCTTCTCCATACCACCCTGATCTTCTGTCTACCAGGATGAACAAAGCCGAACATGTTTTCACAAACACTCCAGAGTTGGCTTCAAGTAATCCAAAGCAAAGAAATCTTCACTGCACTGCAAGGATGGTGCTGATCAATTCCTGTCGAAAAGACAAGGATACATACCTTGCTGAACAATGGCACTTTATTCCCTGCGCAGAACAGAAAGTTTCCTTGATTTAACTTTGTCCAAAATTTCACTGTAAACAGAAGTTCTCTTCAAACTGTTTCCAGAACAGATGCCATTTCCTTGAACTGTCTGAAGAAGTTCTAAAAGGCAAAAATTAAGATAAATTTCAGTTCCTTGAAGAAAAGCTTGAACAGCAGTTCAAACTAGCCTATTAGACAAAAAGCACTACCCATATTTCTCACATTTCACTTTTTCTCTAGTTACAATGTGCAACTTGAACTGAAAGTTTCTGCTTTCATTTTTGTGGGCTGGTTGGCATTTGGGCACATTAACTACTAACTCTACAAAGGTGATACCTTATTTTCACGGGCTTGCCTATTAATATGAAGAGACGCTAGGATAGAAAAATACAAAGTGGCTCTCACACCATGAAAAAATAAAATTAACAATTCTCTTCTCACACTAGTGTTTCTACTCCCAGGTGAATTAATCCAAACTTCTCAAATGTAGCATTCATTTCCTATAGTAGCTGAAAAGAAAATTATTAAATAGGCTTCAACCAGAATGAATACATTTCACACCACCAAAGGATTCATAATATCCTTGTCAAATTTCTGCCAATCCAAGGATCTATTTATTTGACTTGTAAAAGATATTCTAGGTGATGCATTGTTCCTTTAACAGGAATGACAACACAAGTGCCACGTGTATGCAAAATTAAATAAATTCATAGATGAAGACATAGCAATGAAGAGTCAGTGATGACAAAGCAGACTGATCTCCATTCCTCCAAATGTTAGGCTTAAGACAAGTTTTAGATTTTGAGGCTGGGAAACAGTCCCAAAGATTAAGAATATTCTATCAATTTTTAATAAGCCAGAATGATAGCTGAAATGATCTGAAAAATTTTATGTCTTTACTTGTTAGTTTATTTGTAAGAGAACGTATTAATCACTGCTAAATTAACATTTCTGGATAAGCAATAAGGAACTATATACTATGAAGTAAGTATTTAGCTTCTGTGTTTTAAATAGTGAATGCTTCATCTTTGTATGACTGTATTAGAAAACAGGCAACACAAATGTATGGGTAACAGTTGCTGCTTCACAACATCTCACTGTTGTTTTTAGGAGACTGAATCAAGTAACACTCTCTACAGACCTTGAACTGTGGGATTGTCATTTCAAAAGACTTGTCTGTTATTTGTCCTGAAGGGTCTGCCACGGTTAGTGTCACTGTGACATACGGGTACTTCAGAGACCTGCAGGTGTCCGAGCTCATCGCAACTCCCAGTTTCCATTTCATATCTACAAACTGCCAAGACAAAAATCAGTGGAAACAGTGTCAAAGAAAGAGATTTACCCTACCATTGCTATTCAGTTGGAAGGATGTTTCACAGACAATATAGGATGTCTAGAGTTCTTACCCAAATGAAACGCAAACATACATATTCAGATATTACTGTGAATACAAAACCATCTGCCTGTCCTTTTAATGGTGAAAAAATAAGCAATTCTATAAGTTATTTCACTTAATCTGTTTTCCTTATTCAAGTACAGTCAATAGTTAAGTACACTGTACTTAAAATTCTAGTAAGAGGAGCTTAAGGGACACAGTTCACCCAACTTATATACATGAACGCTTTTGTCATGTTTTCTATTTTAGAAGTTTCTAAATCAGAAACAGTTTCTAGGTCTAAATCAAAGAATTTATAATAGCAATAATGGAGAAAAATTATGGTATCTTATAACTGTGTTTTAGATAAGTCAAAGTACATAATAAATACATTTCAGACAGGTAAGTTACAAGTTTTATCCTTCTGTGAAGATAGCCTTTACAAGCTTTCTATAGACCTTTTTTCCTCCTTCTAAAGTCTTTTAAACTGTTGTTAGAAAAACAGATCTTAAAATGCAAATACACTGCTATTTTTTCAAGCAAAAAAAGTATGCTGGAAATTGACAGAAAGTATCTTTAAAAATAATGTCTAAACTTAAGGAAGATAAAGAACAACCAAACAAGTGCTAGTGTTATCACCTTTAAAAGAACAGTTTCCATTACATTTAAAACAGATTTACATAAACAGCCAATACAACTGTCTGCCAGACTGACTGCCACTTACCTTCCCTAACAGTACTACAAAGCATTGATTTTTAAAACAGTATGAAATGCAACTTTATCATCCAGACAGTAATACCAGAAAACTGTTCAGCATGTAGACAGCCTTTATTGTATATGCTGCTTTATCTGGATAGATATTTGGCAACATGTACATACACAGGTAGGAAAACTTTCAGCTTTTCAGCCCAGACAATACAACATACACAAGACAGCACTGACACTTCTGAAGTATTCAGTCAGTTCAACTGCACTTGGTCATTTAGTTACCTGCCCCACAGTGGCCATATTTCTTGCATCTTCTGACATAGCAATGGATTTGCCCTGCTCGTTCCATACGTGACGAATAACTTGAAGTGCATGTTTTGGCAGCGTGCTGACTGCACTGCCCAAGGTGGTGACGAGTTCTTCTGTAGAGAGATTGTTGCTGGCTGCTGTGCTGTAGGTACACCCAGAGAACTCTGCATCAGTGTCACTCCAGACAAATTTAATAACATTTCTCACTTCACCCCAAATAGCACTTTGTTATTTCTACCTTATGTGTACTTTAAAATATTTTGGCAGCCTGAGATGATTTTTTTCAGAATGTTACTCATCTTTTGCATCCATGCACAAAAAACAACATGACTTTAGTATGTCTTAGTACACAAAGCCAGCTTTACTGGGCTTGCACAACACCCAACATTAAAACAAACATAACCACAGCCTCCAAATGCTGTAGCAACAGAAAGAAGGCATAATTCAGTGAGAGATGTATGCATAGAGCAGTTAAACAATATTATTACTTTAGAAACAAGGCGATTTAATTAAACATTTAGGAGATATCACTTAAGTATCACTAAAAGGCAAGTGAGAACTTCTAGGTCACAATATAATTGGTGCTAACAGGAGTCAACTGATGCCATAAACTCTCAACTGAAAAGGCAGCAAGACTAGAAGAAAGTTGCCACTTGATTTCCTCCAGAGAAGGAGATAAAAAAATATTCCTTGTCTATGTTTGTTCATGCAGTTCCACTCCTCTTGTTTAGAAGAGACATTAATACAAGACAAAGTGAATTAATCCTCCAAGTAGTAATTTAAGAAGGCCTTCTATTTTATAGATAGAGAAGTAGTATTTTAAATTTGTACTCGTATTATTTTCTTCAGTTGTAATAATGTTACATAAAATCCTTTGATACTAGATATTAAAAGAACAAGACCTTGAAAATTTTATCTGAAAATAGAAAAACTTAGAGCAACACAACAACTGAAAATACCCCTAAAAATTCTACTCATGACAGAGTGCAACATTATAAGCTGTGTGTCCTTCAAACAGGTACAAAGGCCAGTTTCTGATCTCCAAGAAACAAGAAGCTTTAAAAACGCACTTCTCCCAAGCAGAGGCCCAGCAGACTTCAAAGCCCAAGTGAGCATAACTTCCTCCATTTTGCCACTAGTTCTAAAGCTTGCAGACAGGATCCTGGAACAACTTCCTCTCTTTGTTTTTTTATTACAAAAAGTGATACTATGTATTAAGTAACTATGTGATTTTAAGGACACAAACTAAGACCAGAAGTTCTTTTTTGTGTCCTGAAACTGACAAACTTTTGCCCTTTTCCCACATCAGTTCATTTTACACCCACATTTGATGTATCCTTTTAATACTATTAATAAGTTGGGGTAGGGGGCAAAAAGACATGTTAAAAAGTAAATTATTTTGTGCTTACCTAAATAGAAATGAAAGAATGTTAGCTATTTTTGCCAGGTCACCAATGTTTATCTCAATCCCTGATGTCTGCATTCTCTAGAAACAGAATGTTCAAACAATTACAAATAATAAATTACACATTAACAAAAGCCTCTTTGTATATACAAAAAAATCCCTACATTGACTTGGGGATGGTATCCTTAAAAGCATATACAGCTACTGTACTTGCTTACAAGTGCCAGTATCCCAACTTACCTGACACAATTCAGCTGTATTTACACCCGGGATCTTATGGCTCAGGTGTTGAATTATTTGGTCACACTGTGAAGAAAATATGTTTGAAGGCATTCTTAATGCATATTTTAATACACAAACCAAAGCTAGTTCAGATACTTGGGCAATTACAAAACAAAAAAGAAAACTGGTTAGTACAAAAATGGACAACAGGAGGATGCTTTTTTAAAGAGTGAAGAATGAAGCCTCAGAGTGAAGAACAAAGTAGTTGAAGTGGCTGATTTTAAAATTACATCAAATCCGAGAAAAGAAAATAAACTCAATCAGGAGTTTTAATTTCTACCCCATTGGCTATTGGTACTTAAATAGACAATTTTCACATTAATTGAACAGTCATCCTGTTCAAGTGTACACTTTGATAACCAAACCAAATGTATTTTAGGCAACCTTGACATATCATTTAGATGACAGGTGAAAATAGATTATTAAAAATCTTCAGTGATAAAAACGTATGTATGAGGCAATGCCATTGCTCTTAGCAGACCTGGTCCCCTTTATGAGTCATGTAAGTCAGGCTACCACATACATAAGATACCCTTTGCAACAGACAAAAGCCAGGAGAGCTTTAACAAAAATGCTTCCCAGGACCTGAGTGCCAGAAGCCCTTCCACATCCCGTTTATGGCCCTGCTTACCAGCTCTGCGAAAAGGTCTTGAGGTATTAAATTAATCTTATCTGCTGCACCAGCAGCACCTGAAAAACACAAGCAGTGGCCAATCAGAAGCAAATACTTAACGGGTTACAGTAATAAACCTCCTCTTTCTTGGAAAAATCCCTAGGCCATCGTACATACAATTACCTGCATTGGATTTAATTAATTTGAACCTAAATTTTACAGAAAACCAAAAGCCCTCCCCATAG
>VWZD01003260.1:631-55903 GCA_013396695.1 Sakesphorus luctuosus
TGTGGAGCAAGCAGTGCTGTCCCTAAAAAAGGCTGCTTGGTCATTCAGGATGCTGCCTCACGAGACTGTCATCTCTGTCATCTCAGTCTCAAATGACCAATATCCTAAACTGCCTTCATGCAGGGTTAGGTCTGCAGATTCCAGTGCATCTTGTTGCTGCAGGGCTTTGCAATGTGGGTGAGCCCTTCAAGCCTGCACAAGGGATTTTTTAGGTGAGGCTGCAGCGTGCGCAGAACTGGCCCCACCCTTTACTCCTAAGGTTCATCTGCCTAGCAAGCTTGGATAGTGACAGCGAATACTTCAGGACGTGGGTTTGGTTAGAGTATCCTTCTCTTAGATGGATGGCCTTTCTGGGCTAAGTGAGCTCCATCTGCCCAGGTTTGAAGTTAGAGTTGTCCTTCTCCTAGGATGGTTGCCAGAGGGCTGGCGAGCCCATCCTGCCCATGGACACATTTTGTCTGACCCTTCGGCTGAGACCTGTCTGGCATGGGAGACCCTACTGGCAGCACAAACCAGCGCCAGCATAGCTCTCAACCTCATGAGGGCATGCAAGCTTCTCTCCTGTGACAAGGGCCTGTCCCCAGAGAAGTCTTCCCAACTTCTCCTGAAGGAGTTGGTTTTTTGTCAGAATTGTGAATATTTTATGAATTTTCTTTTTTAAATCAGACTTCTCCCTGTGCTTTTACTCCTTACAGTGCTCACACTGACTGAACTGATGACTTCACCCCTTATTTACCACCATCACCAGGCAACAGCAGGATGGCAGGAGAAGGGCAGAAAGGATTATAAACTCCTTAAGGCGACACTTATTAATTTTTTACAGGATTTGGTTTCCTCACACAGAAAAGGCAGCAAAAAGAAAGGGATAACAGTGTTTTCATGCAATCATGAGGATCAAGGAGAAATCGCAAGTTCAGACTAAGTATCTCAGCAGTGACTATTCACAGAGAGTTGTATCTCAAGGAAACAAAGCAGATCAAAAAGGCATTGGTGTTAAGAATGCTTTAAGAGCGGATGCACAAGCTACTGAAGAGGTCTGGTGTTTACAAGGAGTGACGAGGTCCTACTGCTTCCAAGGGATATTGTTATCAACACAGCAGTGTTCACTGACACCTTTAGGAAACATTGCTACTTTCTTTTGCTCTGGTTATAGAGCAGTACCCTGACCACAAAGGAAAAACAAAAAAACAAACAAACAAAGAAAACACAAAAACACAAACAACAACAACAACACACACACAAATAAACAAAACAAAACAGCAAAATTAAAAACTCAGCACATGGAGACTGCTAACAGAGCATGCATTTTCTGGGGAAACATGGTGATGCTGCCCTTTTGCTATGAATGTCACAAATTACATTCCCATAAATGTTGCCAGCTCTCCTCTGTTCAACATTTGCAAAAGAGTGTGTTTTTTGTCAAGAACACAGTAATAATGATAATGATGACACCCAAATCCTTCAACCAGCATATACAGGTGTCAACAAGGGCACTGCAGCAGGGCATAAACAATCTTGGAAGCACAACTTGGATTCCACTTTATAAAAGAATCTGCAATATTTGTTTAGCACCTACTTTTCATGAGTTTGTTTGCTTTTAGCACAGGGAACACCTCAGTATTCTAGCACTGTCACTTCCAGCCTTGCTACAACCACACTGAAAATCTGGCCTTGATTACAGCCTTGCCCAAATGTGCATCCACAGCTTCCTTTCAGCCACCCTGGAAAACATATCTTCAGGTTGCTCACTGTTTGGTCACCACAGTACAGAAGTAGCACAGACATGCTCTCAGTGCAGGACACTTTGTGAGGGGTTACTTTTTCTCTAAGGGATTTTGTGCAGACAGAAATCACAGAGGTAAAAGCCTAGCAGGATTTTTTAAAAGGGCTCAGCAAAGCAAATACCCACAGATATGACAGAGATATGATCTCTAGAGATAATAATGCTATCTTTCAGGAGACATAAAACCCCACTCTAGCTTCAGAATAGAAGCCAGCCATTAAACTGCCTATGACTACAGATGAACTTCCCTGCATAGGTTTCTTATTTCAAAACTGCCAAGTGCCCAAGATTTATACCTATTTGCTCAGAAGCCACAAGCAACAGCCTCACTCAGAAACCACACTGTATGCTGACTGAAATGTGATACTGAAACAAATATAACTACTCCTGCTCCTAGCTGGAATCTCTGATCTCACACATATCCAAAATGTCATTCCACAGAAATTAAGGCCCTGGAGATGTGAAGTTCTTTGTGCAGTCCCAGACATGCCTGGCCAAGCTCAGCAGAGCAGAGTGACAGGAACGCAGGTTTTGCTAACACTCCTGCAGCATCATGCCCTGAAGAGTGTGCTGAGAAACAATAAATTCTGAAATGCAATACTTTCCATGCAATCACCTCTAAGGCCAGGATGGAAGTCCTGAGGCCAAGCCAGCTGCAGGTCTGCAGTATTGCACGGGCATAAAAACTGGCTGAGGACCAACACCGTTTTACTTTGAAGCAGATGCTGCTTCAAGATGGGCAGAGATTCCCTCTCCTGAAATTTCAGCATCCTGAAGTCTCCATAAAGGCTATTGAAATCCCAGCCTCCATAACCTCTCTAATGTTATAAAAGTGGTTCAAACAAGTAGTGAGAAAACTTTTCATACCCATTCTCTCCTTCTGGTGAGTTTTTTCTCTGGACTGCAACCTGATCTAACAGGTAGTTTTGAAGACGGAGGAGCACTCTATTCTTAGGCACAAACAGAATGGTTGAATATATATCAGAACAATGATACTTACCAGAGAAGACAAGAGAAGACAAATTCACAGTCAGAGCTGGAATATTATTGCACCATATGCTTTCCCACAGCCAAGCACAACAGGGTCCCTGCACAATCCTTGCCTTACTGCACCCTGTTGTATTTCCACCTGGAAAGACATATGGCAGTGCCTATGACAGAAAATGTTCCTCTTTCTTTCTTTCTTTCTTTCTTTCTTTCTTTCTTTCTTTCTTTCTTTCTTTCTTTCTTTCTTTCTTTCTTTCTTTCTTTCTTTCTTTCTTTCTTTCTTTCTTTCTTTCTTTCTTTCTTTCTTTCTTTCTTTCTTTTTTCCTGATGTAAATGTTATTTCCCAGCTCTAAAGGAACATTTGATTATGAAACATGCTCAGGTCAAGGACAAAAAAACATTCCTATCTGTTCCCACTAATGACAAAAACAGGCCCATTGACCTGTTGGAATTATGACCAAATGAAAATATGAAAGGATGGCTTGGTTGCTACTTTGTCTCATGGGCCAATGACAAGATTCCCTGCTCTGCAGAGATCTGACACCTCACAGTTATGTCAGGGTCACTAAAAAGTACAAATTTTGGTTTTTAGCTCTCAGGATACACTGGAGAGTGTAACTTTGTAAAAATCATCATTCTGCTTATAAAATGAAAACCACTGCTCTGTGAAGAGTTGACCTCAAACAAACATTAAGCACCACCAGAGTCACTTTAACTCCTGATTACAGTCAGTTTGACAAATTCCATTTTTTATCATGAGCACATTTCTTCATTGTAGTAAACTGCTCATGACTGCTGGTGGGTGAAAGAAGTAATTATGCCAAAAGATGGCAGTCCCTGTAAGAACAAGAGACTACAAAAAAGCTCTTGTAACTATCCTATAATCAGAAATATTTTAAAACCAGTGTTATTGTCATAGTAATGCTTCTCACATTTGCTCTAGGAGAGGCATGTTGGATCATTTCTGCTTGAAGAGAGCTGTATTTCAAAAAATAACACCAGTTGATTATTACATACCTCACCACCACATACCACCACTGGTTGTGAGAGGAAGACAGTGAAACTCTGGATTAATATGACAATTTTGGAGGGTTCTTCCATGTCCCTTCAGTGAGGGTGCCCTTCCTCTGGCCATCCC
The DNA here is from genome assembly GCA_013396695.1 of Sakesphorus luctuosus. Taxonomy (NCBI): domain Eukaryota; kingdom Metazoa; phylum Chordata; class Aves; order Passeriformes; family Thamnophilidae; genus Sakesphorus; species Sakesphorus luctuosus. The sequence goes on from VWZD01003260.1 coordinate 4,540, forward strand.
AAACTGCAGCTTATCCCTGTGGCAATGACTGCCTCAGAAGGGCACATCTGCTCATTTCCTGAGTAATGAAGACCCACAGATTCCTCAAACACTTCAAACCCTGCACCCAAGGGTTCACCCGAGGCTACTGGTTCATGGTAGAGCACCTTAGAATGTGTTTGCTGCTTCCTGGGCTTTGCTCAGGGTGCAATCCCAGCACTGCCACTCGCCTACACCATCCATCCTCTTCACAGTGCAGAACACATCCTGCTCTTGGATAAACACATGTGACCTTTCCAGAGCAACTTGGCAGATGTTCTCAATATACCAAAGTTACCACAAAGCTGAGTGGTAGCCCTTAACTTATTTCACTGCAGAAAATATGCCTGCATCCTTCCTGAAGTACAAAACTCCTTAATTCCTTGTACTTTCCCTTCCTTTCCCTCTGTCTTTTACAACCAGAATTGAATGAACATTGCAACTAATCTTTTTTAAATCTTTGATAACATGTAACTAGCTCTGCATCCATATCAGCACATTATAATTTAAAATAACAATACATAAGATATATTGTAATAATAAATTACGATAAAGGAAGCATTATTAATTTCATTTCAATATTAATATTAATTTCAATATTAATTTCAAATTTTAAATTGATTTCAAATTAATTTCATTGCAATAATATTTATTATTGTAATAATAAATTATAATAAAGGAAGCATTATTAATTTCATTCATAAGCAGGGACCTGTTGGCAAAGAAATTATGTAACTTTTCAATAATGTCTTTCATTTCCCAAATGAAGTCCGATCCTTATTTATGAGGCCAGCCCTAAACTCTACACAAAGTTGGTTGAGTTACCTTCTTGTTAATTTGGTTCAGGCAGACAAGCTAATGTGTTTCACTAGCACAAATAATCACAAAATCCATTTCAGATTGACACATGATGGTCTTTGCTTAGTTCTCATTTTTTACAGCTTTTCAAAACCAGCTGTTTGGGGCCAAACTATTTCAAATTACAAGCTTGCTGATCTAAAGAGAAAAGAATAAAGCCAACACTGAGACAGCATTTTGAAAATCATATGTGCTTTTATGAGCTAGTGTTAATTTTGGATACTCTTGCACATTATCCAGTGAAGGAGCAGATCCCACTGGTCCTTCAGTCACAACACACCAGGCCAACAACAAGCTGAAATATCTTGCTGAAGTCCCTGCTCTCTCCATTGCTAAGTAAGTCCTCCAAGGTAGATATCTCTTTTAAATGCCTCATATTTTCTGAGATGGACACAGATGTTTCTTAAGTGCAAGCAAAATCCAAACAGGTTGCTTGACTGTAGGCAATGTATGAAAAAAAAAGCAGCAAAATAATTCATCAGCTTTCAGATTAATAGCTTTACATTAATTGTGTGCTGTTAGACAAAAAGTTAAAGTCCCACTAAATCTATAACTATATACCCTTGAGTATCTAAATTTCAAGATAAAATTAAGTTTAGAATAAAGGTAAGACTTCAAACCAACAGGGTGCATGAAGTTGCAAAGTCAAAAAAAACCCCTATGCAAACAGCTTAAGGAAACTTTCACTGCCACTCTGGAAAATCCTAAAAGCTGCTAGTAAAATTATTCAAAGATTATTGCACAGTACAACTACAACTCAAAACTAGCAGGATTTTCTTTTCACACTAACAAATCCAAAATTTTAGGCTTTTTCTGCTTGCTACAAGGTTTACTGGCATCAGTTCCAGGCATTTTCTAGCCCTGTGTTGGTCAGGTACCTTTTTGCTATCATAAGCACATCCATCTTAGGCTTTTATTTGTACAGAAATACTATAAAGCAGAAGATTCACAGTAGTATTTTGAGTATTTTTGAGGGAAATGTTTTAGGTATTTAGAGATTTACCATTTCCTTGGTGAAAAATCTGGAGGACTGGTCCCGGTCAGTAAGTGAATCACCAGTTTATAGAGAAACAGTTGCCCCATCAGGTATCAGATATTGCTGGAGAGTGACTTCAATAATAAAGTTGGGGGGTTTTTAATTCTCATGCATCATTACTAGAAATTCTATCCAAACAGGTAATCCACTGAAATGCAGATAAACCTTCTGCCTTCAGAGGATCCCTCAGAGGTGTTAATGGCAGGTTTAGAGAAATGCAGCTGGTAAATAAAACTAATAGGCTACAGATGGATCCTAGATAGCTGCAGGTTTTTAACAGTATTAATACTGCAAATGAGACAATATTTTAGTCAGTACATTTGATTTACAGAACAAGCTAAGTTTTGATGGTGGTGCCATTCTTATCCAGGCAGGGTTCAAGTTTGAACTGCTCAGGGGAAAATCCTTCATACAAGCACATGAAGGCAGACTTGAGTTCCTCAGATGGACTTGGAATTCTTAAGATCTGAAGCAGCACCAAAAGTATGGAGCAATGATAATGGAGTTCTATAGAATAATAAAATGGTTTGGGTTGCAAGGGATCTTAAGTCCCATCTCATTCCACCACCTGCCATGGGCAGGGACACATTCCACAATCCCAGGTTACTCCAAGCCCCATCCAACCTGGCCTTGGACACTTCCAGGGATGGCACTCCTGAATTAACACACTCCATGAGAAAAGGCACATATTATTAGCTCAAATGCAAACCTAATATTCTCTCTGGCTTTGAGGTCAGAGCTGCCTTCTGTTTGGCTAACCTGGATGATAGCCAGAGAAGGTCCTGCCTCCCTATACAAGTGCCTGCACAAACACCTCTTGGTAACACTCAGCCCCTAAACCACTGAATGTTTTCAAAATTCATTTGAATAGACAACAGGACCATTCAACTCAGTCACAGACATGGAAAACCAAGAACTCCATGCACTACAAGGCATCTATCTATCTGAACTGAATAAGAAGCAAAATCTAGACCAAAAAGCATCAGAAAATACATAGGAAAACAAGCAAATCCATGTGAAAAACTCATGCATGTGTATGATGAAGAGTGATCCAGTGCAAAACAGGGTAGGTGTAAAGGGCTTAAAATTTTTAAGAACACTTGAAGTGGGAAATGGCTCCTCCTGCTCCATCGTGACATCTCCTGCCACAGAGGTATTAACTAGTAAGGTTTTTTTTTTTACTGTTCCAGTATATATCTTTACTGAATAATGGCTCTGGCTCTTTTTACCCTCAGCACAATGGGGATGCAATACTTGCTACACTCTGAACCAACTTCTCATGAGGCCTCAGCTGCACTTTAACAAACCCCTCTTTTCAAAGCTTTCCAAAGCACAAAAATTGCCAGCCTGCTCTTATTTACAGTGCTCCAAACAGAACAATTGATCACTTACACAAAATCATTTATTATTCTCCCAGGCATATGCCAGCATATGAAAAAAAAACAAGTATCTGCAGAAGGCAGGTACAAAAATAATGTATCACTTCAATTTCCCTCCTGCCTTTAGAGTGTGCTCTGAATGGCACACGGCCCTTTTATTCTTCAGGTACAATTTAGGTGATTATATTGAATATTTTTTACTGAAGATAAGACCAGAAGGAGTTCACTACAGCAGTCTCCACATCCACGACTCAAGGTGGTGCTGTGGAGAGAATAAGGACAGTAATCGCTGCAGAAACACAAAAGACTGTGCTTTTAGTGAAAAAAAAATGTGGGAAGAGGAATGGTTAGCACCTGTAAGAAGGTTTTTGTAGGTAGTGTACAAGCTGAAAGATACTTAGTGCAAGAGCTGTCACTTTTAAATGGAAAGGAGGTCATATAAAGAATAAAATACCCTTAAAGATGACATGCCAGTAAACACTGGGTGGTTTCTTCAAGGAGCCTGTTAACTTGGAAAACTTTCAACAGTTCTGTAAGGTTTGTTTTGCTGAGCAGATTGGCATAAATTGCAAAGACAGAGGAAAATAAAGTTAATTTCAATTATATGTACAGGACCGTGGCTGAGCACCAGCTGTGCAAAAGTGGCCTTAAAATTGTGCATTTGCATCCACACAGACACGGGGGAAAGCTGTTTTTGTCACCAGCCATTAAGTCTTCAGAAAGGGCTCTCCATGCTGACAGAACTGTACACAGAGTTAAAGCTCAGGCTGCATGAGCAAGTCCCTACAAGTGCTGCTCAGCTCTTCAGAACAAAACAACAGTGCTTTTCCTCTGTTGTGACACAACCAGGTTGTTTAAAGGAAGCTCTTTCACATGTACTTCACAATCTCTGGAAGATAAGTTAACAGAAAAATTAGACTTTGTGTAGGAAAAGCGTGACAGTGAAACACCTGCTGAACATTTCTTTTTGTTCAGGGAAAAGGGATGAATAAAACAGCCGCTTTCTTTCTTGGCCAAGTAGAGAACTTTGGACAAATAAATGATTTCTTTTAAATACGGGTACTGACAAGGTAGCATAAAACATTGGGCTTATGGCCAGCTCAACATGAAGTTCTGAACTGTCTGGACAAAGAAGATCTGGAGCTCTCAGATGTAGCTTTTCCTCTGTTATGGTATTCCTTTGAGGAGCATAGTGCAGCTAATACCTCCTTTTTAATAAAATGAGTAATGCCCTTGAGGCAACATAATTCTGAAGTCCTGGCTGCACATTTATGACCACTGAAATTGCAGTTTCAGAAAAAAAAGTAAAACCTGCAGGCCAGAATTTCCACATACCCACATTCTGTCCCTTTCTGACTGCTTGCTCTTGCTATTTTGTTATCTTAAATATATTTAATTGTATTAAACTTTATCCAATTGAGAAAAATCCTGCAAGTTCTCCTTGGAGCAGAAGCTCTGTGGAAAGTAACAGGACAGCATATTCCATGCTGGAGGCTAGCAGGGGTTTTAAAAAGGACCATTCAGTCTGTATGGCTGATACAGCCATAGTGCTTTATATATAAATAATTTTTTTCCATCCATAGTGCCTTATTTATAATAATATGCTTGATTTGATATTCATCTTTTTTGACCTTCAACTCTTAGAAAATATTACAGTATAAATTTTCCCTCAGTTTGGTCCCAGAAGTTGGTGCTTTTCCATGAACACATCCACACACTCACTCTGAGCTTGACAATTTAATTATCTAATATTTCTAAAAGACATTTTCAGATGCAAGTCTGTATTAAAAACATGAAGTGCTGTTATTACTTTAGTGCCTCCTGTGACAGTGAGTTAAAGGGACGTGATGTCATCTTTGCATTTCAACAGGGAACTGATCAGTCATTTAACTTATTTTTAAAGGTTACTGATGAGGGGTTACAGCACTGAGCCTGACTACCTGCTCCAAGTGAGGAATGAAAACTAAATAGGGAAAACCCACTGGAGGGTGGCCCTTGGAGCAGAGCAGGGCTGGCGTGGAGCTGTGTCAGGGCAGGGTTTGGTTGAATCTCAGGCAAAGGTTCTTCCCCCAGAGGGTGGTGGGCACTGACCAGGCTCCCCAGGGCAGTGGGCATGGCCCCAAGGCTGCCAGAGCTCCAGGAGTGTTTGGTCAATGGGACAGGGACATGGTGGGATTGTTGAGGTGTCTGTGCAGGGCCATGGGTTGGAATGGATGGTCCCTGTGGGTCCCTTCCAGCTCAGGATAGTCTGATTCTGCGAGAGGCTGACATAACGTAAAGCTCTGTCTCAGTTTCTATGATTAGAAAGAACTAAGCTTTGGATCAGTGTCTTGTGGTAAGCCCCACATTCCTCCTTCCCTGTAGCTGGCAGGGAGGAGACACAGGAGCTTCCACCACGTTGCAGGACACCACAACTTCATCCCTCACCCTCTCCTTCACCGGGAATGGGTATTTACAGTCTGCTTCAGCTCTGAGGAATTCTCTCCTCCTCCTCAGGAAGTAAGGGAGGATTAGTTCCATATCCACACTCAGGGCTCTCCTGCATCTCCACAACTCTGCAACTCCTCCATCTCACACAGTAACCTGAGTTCCCAGCCACAGGAGGACTATTGAACACAGGACACCACTATCCCCGGGCAGGGGGAATAAGATATAAAAGCTCTGCTTCTGATGAGGCTCAGAAAAAGCTTCATGAATGTGTGAGCGTGTGTGTTACACTGCGCTACAGCGCACTCACCTTGGGAAAGAATCACAGCATTGCAGAATCAATTAGGCTGGAAAAAACCTCCAAGATCCATGGTCTGACCTGCACCAGATCAGCATTTTATCAGGCAAATCAATAAGCCAGAAACACTGCAGGTTACTTCTTTTGGCTTTCTTTTAATTTATTTTTACCCTTAGAAAAACTATCCCATTATTTTTGAACAGGTTGCCCAGAGAAGCCGTGGCTGCCCCATCCCTGGAATTGTCCAAGGCCAGACTAGACAAGGCTTGGAGCAATCTGGGATAGTGGAAGGTGTCCCTGCCCATGGCAGGGATGGGTGTGAAACTATATGACCTTTAAGGTCTCTTCCTACCCAAACCATTTTGTGATTCTGTGATTCTATGATTTTAAATCAATTCACTTCTGGTACCACATTTCACCTGGTTTGCATCTCTTTTTATTCTAAGGGACACTTGTATATATTTGCATTTCTTGATAACTAATGCTATCATCTATCTATCTATCTATCTATCTATCTATCTATTCTTGTAATCTTTCATTGTATTAATATTATTTTTTACTCAAATGGACATTCTAGTTACCCATGTCAGCTTCTGTAATGTTTTAATTTTTGTTTGGTTTTCAGGGTATTTATTTCTGAGGTGAAGCACGTAATGGTTCATTACAGTAACAATTTTAACACCTTTAGGAGAAAAAGAAGGAAGGAGTCTAGTCTGGAGGCGATACTGGTACCCTGCAGTAGGGCCTACCCAAATAATGTAATGCACAAGTTAAAAGGAGAAAGGTCATTTTCTGCCTGTATTGGCCATGGAACTGGAGAGTTTTGGCAAAAGTGAGGTTCTGTTTGCAATAATGGGGTGATGTTTCTCCCATCTACCAATACTGCTTTACCCTCATGTATTCTTGCTTGCCAGAGCACACAGGTGACCTTAACTCCCTGCAGAAAGAATTTTATAGCAAGATACCTTTGATCTGGTTGCTGCCCATCACAGTAGAAGAGAAATTCTGTAAGCGCTCTTTAATGAAAAGCACTTAAAGTTGCTATTGATTTGTAATCCAACTTTGTGTTTTCAGTTGTATTTATGACCAAAAAAACTGTGATGCCAGTGCCTTTCTCTTACGGAGCAACAAGGTCTGTTTTGGCATTTGTGTAACTGCAGTGGTAAATAAAATGTTTGGAAATGGATAGCATTTATTAACACATAATCCTGAGGTTCCTGCCAGAAGATCTTGTAAAACATCACTATTTGCCACTGGAGAACATCCAGGCCTGTGGAAGTAACATGTCCCTGATGTTTACATTTAGAATTAGTGTAAATGGGCACATGTAGGAGGCTTAAAATATGAGCAAGAAATAAACTCCTGTGGTCATGTCTGCTCCTTCGTCCTAAAAGAAAACAATAGTGTGGCCTATGTGTATAAATGTATTGGAAACTTGGGGACACTGGGCAAACCCCCAGGTCTCAGTTCAAAATGTGGTATATGTGCAGGTTAAGTATTTTCCAGAAGTGAATTTCGCTTGCACTGTTAATGAAATGTACAATTAGCAAAAACAAAGAGCAGGCCAGTATACTTCTCAACACTTAAGAGGAGGCTCAGAGGTGACCTCAGCACTGTCTGGAACTACCTGAAGGGAAGTTGTGGCCAGGTGGGGGTTGGTCTCTTCTCCCAGGCACTCAGCAATAGGACAAGGGGGCACGGGGGGCTCAAGCTCTGCCAGGGGAAATTGAAGTTGGAGAGCAGAAAACAATTCTTTGCAGAGAGAGTGCTCAGGCATTGGAATGGGCTGCCCAGAGAGGAGGTGGATTCCCCATCCCTGGAGGTTTTTAACCTGAGCTTGGCCGTGGCCCTGAGTGCCATGATGTGGTAAAGGGACTGGAGTTGGCTCAAGGGTTGGACTTGATGATCTCGGAGGTCTTTTCCAACCCAATCCATTCTATGATTCTGTGATTCTATGATTAAGTATTTATTTACAGTATGAAATAACTGTATGTACCACACTTCCAGCATTATACTTAATTCTCACTAAGACTACTGATTTTAATATTTTCTTTAGCAGAGCACAATTTTAAAATGGGAAAATTATAGAAGCGGAAAAGAAAGGTAGAGATCTTGTTTTCTCTAAATAGAAAAGCAAGAGAATAAAGAAATATTTCAAGGTCTTAAAAGAATTAAGTGTATGTTGCTGTGAGACTTTGGATGCCAGAACAACTTAGAATGTTCCAGAAAAGAAATACCATTGTTTCCTTATTCATCTGAAGAATAACCTAATGGATCAAATTCACAAATTAAGTACCTTCATGTGAGGTGGATCACTGAGGAAAGCATAAGCAGACACTGAATATTGTCTTGATTGTACTAAATTTTCTTTAGCAGCAAAAGAATGGCGCAGTGAGTTCGTTGTTTTGAGCAGACTTTGAAATAGGAGAGATGCTATACAGGAGCATGGGTAAATAACATATTTTGGGGTGGAGAAGCCAGGTTGCTGCTTAGATTTCTCATCTCTAAAAAATCCTGGCCTATTTTAATAAAAGTGTTCTTTTTTGTCCTAGTTCAGCAAGTGGGACCAGTTGTCACTGTGTGGGGGTGGCCAAAGCTATGTATTCTACCCCCTCTATTCATTCCCAAGGTCAATGGCCCATTTGCAGCAGCTTCCCAGGGAGTCGTTAGCACCTCCCCTCCCAGCCTGAGGGGGCGTAGGTGCTAATGGGCCATCAACAGTCCAAAAATAGCCCATGACTCACAGAGTTAATCACCCATTGTGTGAGTCCCCGTCCCACGGGAGGGACTGGATGCTCCCTGAAGGTACAAAAGGGGGTGGGTAAGAAGACCTGAGGAACCCTTTTGTCGGACCCAGAGGAGCAGCAGGACCTTGACAGGAGGAGACCACCACTCCGGACCAGACCACAGCCATCACCTGTACCAACAGGTTTTTTCACTTCTTTTTGCTTTGGACGTGGGGGAACCACACAGGTCTCACACAAGGGCGAACAAACCCCTTTGGGTTTGTACCCCAGGGCACTGGGTTACACTGCTGGGTTTGGGGAGTTGACAGCAATTCCCCTTTTCGTCAGGGTATTTACTGTATTATTATTATTAAATTGTGGCTCTGATTCATAATCTCTCTTGTGTTGAGTTCATTTCTCCTGCTGGTTTACCTCTAAACCAGCACATCTTTTTTATTGAATACCACCTTTTGTGAAAATATATATTGCAAAAGTTGAATCTGAAGATTGTGTGAGTAATAGATACATCAACAGTAGAGAACATCAACAGTATATCTGTTCTTAAAAAAAATTCCTTTTTTGTTTCTTACATATATTTTGAGCTGGTTTGGGTTTGTTTTTTTTTAATTAATATCTTATCCTTGTGAGAAGACAGTTCCCCTGTGTTCAGATGTGCTTATTATCACCCAGGCTGTGTTGGAAGCTTTTGTTGGTGTAGCAATAGAAATGAATAGTTAGAAGCACAGACTATTCTGAGTTGGAAGGGACCCACTAGGATCATCAAGTCCAGCTCTTAAGTCAATGGCCCACACAGGGGATTGAACCCATGACCTTGGCATTATTACAAGCAAGTTTTAACCAACTGAGCTAATCTCAGGTTCATTTTATTTCTCTGGTCTGTGTGACTCCAATGCAGACTAGGCACCTATTTAGGTGTTTCCTGAGATGTGTTTTGTCACTTGAACAAGTATAAACTACTGATATAGCATGTGATTTTTCTGTTTGATTCTTTATTATTCCCTATAATTATCCCTCCCAGTCCTATCCTTTTCCCTGTCCTTGTGAAACACTTCCTGCATTAAGGGGATTTGCAAGAATAGCCACTCCTGTGACCTACAGGTGACTCATTACACACTGAGACATGCTGAGATTAGTAACATCTCACCTGCCTTTGCTAAGGTGTCCTGTGCTTAACAGAGAATTACCACCACTTCTAGGGGTCAGGGTTTCTGGGTGTTTTTTTTCTTTCTTGCTTGCAGGTGAAGGAGGGGAATTATTCTTAGTAAGAGATAGAAGAATTACAGAAATAAGAACTATTTCTTTATCTGGTGTAATTTATGAGAGGGGCTCTAAATATTTTGTACTTTCCTAATTAAAGTCTTTGAAGAGGTTTAAGAGGCTTTAAAGTGGTGAAGACTGAGCTGGACCACCAGTTTCTAGAGCTGGTGTATTGGCTACAGAAGAAGAAGACCCAGGATTCTCTGGAAGCCAGAAACATTTGGAAGGGATGAGCTTTTCTGCCTCCACATGTGGATTCTTCATTTCTTTCGTAGCTGACATTTTGTGATATGAAATCAGAGCTGTATTTTAAGTTGTGCCTCCGCTCTTCATACTTACACAAACATGCCAAAATTGTGGAGATACATTTCTAATACTAAGTTTGAAAGTATGAAAAACTTAATTTGCTCTTTAGATTGTGAGTTTAATAACAGTAAATATTTAAAACTTCACATGAACATTTGTATACTTTAAAAGGAAGAAATAGCTGATTTTCTTAATTTTTTTTTCCCCACTTCCAGATGAATTTCACAGTCAACCAGATCAAATCAACCTTGTCAGACTCCTCAGTGTGCCTGAGCTGGAGAAACCTGATTGAGAGACATGCAGAAAGAGCAAGAAAGATGTATCATAATTGAGTCTGCGTAAGATTTTGTTTGTGTCTTTCTTTTCTTCCTGTCGCTTTTCTTTAAGATCTGGAGACAGAAAAAGGGTTTGCTGAAAGCCTTGCATTTTGCCAGATCTCTTTTTTAAGCTGACATGTGGATCAAGCTGTGCTCTGCATAACAGAAGCTCACAGTCTTCAGAGTGCAACAATCTGGGCAAAACAGGAGTAGAACTTTTAGGTGAGACCTAATGACCATTTATCCTGGTTCTCACCATGGAGAAAGATGCTTTTGGGAAGCTTTGTAGCAACCTTCATTTTTAGTGGATTTCTTAGAGAAAGCCATTGTGATGGGTTGCATCTTGTCACTATCAGCTCTGCCTTCGATGTCAGCAACTGCAAATTTAGTAAGTTTTACAGTGATTTTGAGCGTTACTCTACAAGAGTCTTAGAGTGATACTGTGCTATGACTACTGTCTTAAGGTGTTGATTTTGAATAAGGATTAATTACATGTAAAGCAGAATTGTAGATCCTAAGAGCTCTAGAAACTGAAATATTCAAGTCTTCTTGTGGCTTTCCCTTGAACTGCATTAAGTTTTGGCACTGTAATAGAGCAGCTATAGTTGCCTGACCAATGCAACCTTTAAAATCAGCCAATTGTGAAGCATTACTGAGTTATCATTATTTTCTTCTCTTACAGGGCAATTTCTATGTATCATAAAGTCTCACACAGTGACTTGGCCTCCATGAAACACTGTAGAGGTGGTTTGGGTTTTCTTATTAACCTAATTGACTCCCTTGGACATGTCTCTGAAGTCACAGTGACTCTCTGTGTCACTGATAAGTGTCTTTTTCTGATTGACTGCTTCAGTTAGAAATTGCTTTTCAGTTAGAAAGGACTCAGGGTATTTAATTTTATTCTTCTTCAGAAAAAAAAATTATGAATGATAAAAGAAGCTTGTTTCTCTGGAAGTTTAATTTCTAATGATATGAATTCCGATATGCATTCTTAGCCCATGACATTTCCTGTCTTTTAGGGGATTACATCCACTTCATATCCAATTTGTGCATTTAATGTAGAGTAGCTGAGGACATAAAGTCAATCTTTCAGTAAAATCCTGGAGAGTGGAGTTCCTGTCTCTCTCTTTCCATTAGAAAATGGAGCAAGATGTGCAACTGAAAATTATGGGTTTGACACACTCGAAATACCACCAAATTTCAAATTTGAATTTGCCAGTCACCTCTCTATCAAGCAGATTAGAGATCTTGCCTATATATAATGGAAGTTTTAATTGTGCTTGTATTTTATCAAGGTATTTGTGTACAGGATTGAACAGAGGCAGCGCTGATGGAAGCGTTCGAGAAGCCACAGGTGGTGGCGATAGATGACCCATGATTCAGACCCATATAAAACATCCACTGGTCTGATTACGTGACCAATGTGTCCGTTCTCGAACAGGCAAGGGTCACCAGTATCGAGGCCATGCTGATGAGAACGCAGCTGTGCTGGGCAGGGCACATCTCCAGGATGGAGGATCACCCACTGCCTCCCGAAGATTGTGCTCTATGGTGAACTCGCCACCAGCTGCCGCAAGAGAGGAGCCCCGAAGAAGAGATACAAGGACTCCCTGAAACAACANGCGAAGCCTAGCCATGATAATGATGATGTGTACAGACAGTGAGTGTTCTGGGGCAGGGTATTGTTCAACATGTCAGACAACTACTGATGATGAACAAAAGGAGACCATGCTTGAGGCCACACCTTGAGTACTGTGTTCAGTTCTGGGCCCCTCAGTTCAGGAAGGATCTTGAGGGGCTGGAGCNGTGTTTGTGCTGGAGAAGAGGAGGCTGAGAGGTGACCTCAGCACTGTCTAGAACTACCTGAAGGGAAGTTGTGGCCAGGTGGGGGTTGGTCTCTTCTCCCAGGCACTCAGCAATAGGACAAGGGGGCACGGGGGGCTCAAGCTCTGCCAGGGGAAATTGAAGTTGGAGAGCAGAAAAAACTTCTTTGCAGAGAGAGTGCTCAGGCATTGGAATGGGCTGCCCAGAGAGGGGGTGGATTCCCCATCCCTGGAGGTTTTTAAACTGAAATTGGACGTGTCATGATCTGGTAAAGGGACTGGAGCTGGGCCAGGGGTTGGACTTGATGATCTTGGAGGTCTTTTCCAACTCAATCCATTCTATGATTCTATGATTGTATAATTTGCTGGTATTGCAGATGTAGCTGGAGGAACTTTGTCTGTGTCTTGTAGAAAATGTCACAGTCATTACCCCCACACATGGAAAAGGTGAAACTGGACCAATGGGTGATATTATGGTAAAGAAAACTTTAAACTTTGCTGTGGTTGAAATCCCCTTTTGGAGACAATTGCATATATTTATGGCTGTTCAGATCTCTGCAACCTGAAGGAGCCATTCTTCCAGCCCCTTCCATTCACACTGCTCCATACTCTTTTGGGGATGTTATTTCAGACCCTCCAACTGGGGAGTGAAAGCTACTGGGAGAGAGAACAGAAATAACAAAGCAGATCATCCTCCAGTGATACTTCCTCGGTGACAAAATGTGTAACCTCAAGCCAGTTTCTCTGTGTCATTCAAACATCAAATATCAGACATTTGACTGGAGCAAACTGCTGAAGGGAAGCTGTGGGTCTTTAAAGCCAGAATATTGGCTTTCTGTGCCTCACTCACTGCCTGTGTCACTCACACAACAAGAAATGTGGCCTTTCTTCTATCCCTGACTCGTAAGACATTTAATTTGCTCTTTTCTGATCTAAAGATGTAAATCTCTGGTTTTCTACCAGTAATTATATTATAATGTGCTGGATATCTCTGGAAGGATAGTTTGAGAGAAAGACAAATAGCATTTTCTGTACTGAAGCTGAGAGTTGTAAAATTAAAAAAAAAAAAAAAAGCAAAGCAAAGTCAACCAGAAGTCTTCTCTGGTGGTTCAGCTGTTAAAGTAAGAAATGGTCAGAATTGGGCTGCATCAGAGACTATTTTTTTCAGCAAACATGTACAAGACAGACCTTCTCATGAGGTTATAGACCTGTTTCCCTTTGTTCAAATGTGATTATCTCATACTGGCTTGTTTCACAACTAAAATTGACTGCAGCTTAATCTGGTTACTGAAACAAAGGAGTCTCAGCTAGAATTTAATTCTGATTCTTAGATTTCATTAATTCAGCCATTCTTAAGTCAGGTCAGTTTTATCTCTCTGGCAGGATTGAACCACCTCTATTTTAATTACCAGAGAAAAGTTCACTAAGAATTCAGTTAATACTCTTCACAAAGTGATCATCCTCCAAATCCTACTTAACACTTTACAGATACATTTCTGAAGTCTTTATTTTAGTCTTTTTAAAAAACATTCCCACTGAATGGAACTGAGTGAGTTTTGCTTCAAAGCTCCAGTTGAGAATTCAGAGGAAGAGGGAGGTACGATGAAAAGCCTCTGGAGTGGTGAGACAGCACCACACCATGGGTGGAATGGCTGTAGATCCGTGTTTAGATACCACAGTGACACACTGAGGATGTCAGTGGTGCATAGCAGTGTGTGCCCAGCCTGTGTTTCTGCAAAACTGAGCTGGCATAGGCAGATGGACACAGGAGTCTGTAACTCTTACAACAGAAATATTTATACATTTGAGTGTTAAAGCACAACACTGAGCAAGAGAATTGCCTGTTGTGCAGATGTGCTGTGAAAACTTTGTCTGATCATAGAATCATAGAATGGATTGGGTTGGAAAAGACCTCCAAGATCATCAACTCCAACCCTTGGGCCAACTCCAGTCCCTTTACCACATCATGGCACTCAGTGCCATGGCCAAGCTCACCTTAAAAACCTCCAGGGATGGGGAATCCACCCCCTCTCTGGGCAGCCCATTCCAATGCTTGAGCACTCTCTCTGCAAAGAAGTTTTTTCTCATCTCCAGCTTCAATTTGCCCTGGCAGAGCTTGAGCCCCCCGTGCCCCCTTGTCCTATTGCTGAGTGCCTGGGAGAAGAGACCAACCCCCACCTGGCCACAACTTCCCTTCAGGCACTTCCAGACAGTGCTGAGGTCACCTCTCAGCCTCCTCTTCTCCAGCACAAACACCCCCAGCTCCCTCAGCCTCTCCCCACAGCACTTGTGCTCCACTCCCTTCTCCAGCCTCGTTGCTCTTCTCTGGCCCCGCTCCAGCCCCTCAATCTCTTGCCTCAACTCAGGGGCCCAGAACTCAACACAACACTCAAGGTGTGGCCTCACCAAGGCAGAGTCCAGGGGAAGGCTCACTGCCCTGGGCCTGCTGGCCACACTAGTTTTGATCCAGGCCAGGATCCCATTGGCCTTCTTGGCCACCTGGGCACACTCTTGGCTCATGATGATGTGCTCATAACCTTAGAACATAAATGCTTTCATTGAACTGTGTTATACACACAAAAGATTATGAACCAAATCCAACCTTTTGATTCAGGTGAGTATTCCTGTGCATTTTATAAATATGAAATCGTATCTCATAAGTGATGGAGACAACTTCCTATCAGATGAGTACATGATTCGCTGTTAATTGAATTCTTTATCTCTGTGTGAAGGCTCAGTGTATGTGCTGGTCTTCTGAAGCCTTGTAACAAATTAACCTACCTTGACTCACTTAGCTCATATGATACTTCCAGTATTTATTTTGTCTGGTATTTTAGCAAGGCTTCAAAAGACAGTTATACATCATAGGGTGAAGTAAGAGAATTCTTGACAGCAGCATTGCTTACAGGGCCTAGTTCCCTCAAAAAGTCTAAAAACCATAGAACAGACTGAATTGCTTTGAAAGGGACCTTAAATCACTTTCCACTACACCAGGTTGCTCCAAGCCCAGCCCAACCTGGAAAAATGCATGTTGAAGTCTGGTGTTTATAGTAAAAACCTAAACAAGCAAAAAGCCATCCTTTGCCTCCCCAAACTTCCAACAGTTATTACTATATTCAAATTAGCCACCTTCTACTAATTTAATCTTTGCTTAAAATGTGAAATGTTGGTTTGGTGGTTTTTTTCAATAAGTGAGTGGAAATCTGTAGGAGAAATGGATACTCCTCAAGTTCAGACTGGATGAGTAAAAATAAACATTTTTAGGTATTTTGATCCAGCAACTGGAAAATTCAGCAAATCAGCCACTAGCCCACATGGAAAGAAGTTGTTAAGGACAGTCTGCCAGCTAGTTCTGGATCTTGTCCTTACTTAAAACCCTACTTTGTCTTGATTTGATTTGATTGTAAGAGTGTGAGGGGAGACTTCTTTTAGTTTAGCAGGTTAATTCTTATGAAAGTCATCTTTCTTCTAAAGTAGGTCCATACTTTCTGTAGACATAGGAAACAAAAAGTAAGAACAACATAAAAAGGTGAGACAGAAGCAGAAGGCAGGAGATCTGAATGGTCTGCAATCTGGAATAACACATTCTGCATGTCACTAGATTAAAGATTTTCCTGTCTTATGTGTAAACACATTCTGATAGGAATTTGGAATTTCTCTATGAGGGACCATCTGATGATGAAGCTGCTATGGGTAAAAATCATAACCCCAGAATACCAGAGGTATTCTGCCAAAAATACACCACCCATAGTGCACAGATGAGTAAAACTGCCTAAAATAGATTAAGTTTCTGTGTGATAATTAGTAATTTGGCACTGTTGAGCAGGATATTACAAAAATAAAACAACCAACAAAAAAAACGTGGGGTACCACACATAAAACTTGGGTTATGTCCTTATATGCAGGGTGCTGATGTGTGGGAAATTACATTGTTTTTATTTTAAATTCAGGGAACGTGTTGTTGAGATGAGCAGGAATGTGACAGAGAAATACTAGGAGTAAATTCTAGCTCACTAAATTATGTTGCAAAGAAGCCAAAGCTTTTGTCTATCATAGAATGGGTTTGGGTTGGAAGGGACCTTAAAGATCATCTCATTCCACTCCCTGATCTGGGCAGGGACACCTTCCTCTAGACCAGGTTGATCCAAGGCTTTGGATAAGGGCTTGGAGTGACAGGACAAGAGGGAATGGCTTCCTACTGTCAGAGGGCAGGGTTAGATGGGATATTGGGAAGGAATTCCTGGCTGTGAGGGTGGGGAGGCCCTGGCACAGGTTGGGCAGAGAAGCTGTGGCTGCCCCTGGATCCCTGGAAGTGTCCAAGGCCAGGTTGGACAGGGCTTGGAGCAACCTGGGCTGGTGGAAGGTGTCCATGCCCATGGCAGGGGGTGGAATGAGATGAGCTTCAAGGTCCCTCCCAACCCAAACTGTTCTGGAATTCTATGAGGCTTTTTATTCTAGTACTATAAGAAAGTTAAATGGAAACAGCAAAATGTAGGTAAGGAGGTGAATTATGTTGTTCTTTGTGAATTACCAGTATAGTTGGGAAAGTTATGATTTGGGGTTTTTTTCTTCTCTCCTTTCTTTCTGTCACTGTAAATATTCAGGGTAACAAACAGTGGGTATCCTAAAAAACCCAGAAAGAGCAACAAGGTTCATGTTTATGAACAAGCTTTTTGAACTGTTTAAACATTAACTTCCGTCCTTTGAATAACTGGATTTTATTAGTAAATTAAATTCTTCCATGAAAAGCCTGTAAAATATATTCCATCCTAAAAATATTTATTTATCACTAAGTGCAGCTATTCACATACCAATTTGTTTCAACTATCTTAAAACCAATCAGAAGATTTTAAACCCTACTTTAATAATTAAATCCAGACTGAAGCGCAGAGTGGTGGGTAGGAAAGCTACTAGATCAGTTGCTTAAAAAAATGTCTTGGCCATCAGGGCTGAAGGGGTGTGTGTGTGTAAGGACAAAACAGCAAAAGGGAGAATTCTTTCACACTGACTTTGTGAGAGTTTTGCAGCTTTGGTGATATGTTTCTAAACCAGTGTGAGGGTATTTGGGGCACAGTTTTTATCGGAGTTCTTGTCAGCCTGTTATCCCTGTAATCTCCAGTTCAGAACAGATAGTTTACTACTTTTTTCCTGGCAGCCAGCTCGCCTAGGCTTTGGTGCCAGCAGAGGGTGCCAGAAAAATGTGGAAGCTTTTGCACATTTAGACTTTTCTGTCTACACCAGGTTGAGTTTCCATCATTTTAACTAAACGTTTTCCTTTATAGCAAGTTTGGAAGAAAGAACTGGTCACCAGCAACAGCAGGGTAGAAAATTCAGTACCAATCTGAGTCATTAAAAGGAGGACAGATTTCCAGCCCATTTTTTTAATGGCATTACAACCTCCTGCCAATCTTAAGGCTACCTTTAAAATTATGTGATCCTTCTTATGCTGCCGCTGAAAGTTCAGCTTTTCAGAGCCCTTCCTCTGGTACTGGGATCTGTGTCCCATTTCCCTCCTCCTCGTTTAAAAATGCACTTCAAGATTATCCTGTGACAGCAGGGCAGAAATTTTACTGGCTTCACAGGACTCATTTGGAACTTCTTATGTGGTAGAACTGTAAAAAGTGTTTTATTTTGGAAGGTGCTTCTTGGCCAAAGCACATGACTGTGGTAACTGCTTAAATAATCAGTGATGAAATAAGAAATGCTCAACTTTTGAAAAGTCTGAACTGGTGATTTAACATCTTAAAAGAATGATTTACACGTGTTTGTATGGCTGGAGTATTTGGGGAAGTTTTTTTGTGTTAACTTTTAGCCTTTTGTGTCCTTCCTGCTACACTGATGCCTTTTCCATGCTGAAGGGTAGGAGCTGTTCTTTGCATGGAAGCCAATCCAGGGCTTTGGTCATCTCTCTTCCCTTTCTGGAACCTTCTCTGCAGTAATTTCTTTGATAATAAAGGAATTACATAATAAAGGGGCAGGTTTAAACTGAACGTAGCATTTAGTTTCCTGTTCCTATCCTAATAGGTACCTTATTAAGTACAAGGAAGTACTTAGCAGGTGCTTCTCACTTTGCTTCTGAACCCTGAACTAACACTCCCGTACTCCTTACCATAACCCAAAGATCTCAGTTCCTGAGAAATATGAAACATATTTTCCCCCATATACTTTTCTATCAATCCAAATGGAATTCTGTTTTCCTCTTTATTGCCAGTTTACTTGGTCACATGGGATCTTTCTGCAGCTGGGAGCTGGCCTCCCTTTAACCTGCTTGAAAGCATAACCTGCCAGGTAGGAGCTTCCTATCTACAATTAGGAAGAGCGTTTTAGGGTTTTGTCTATGCAGAAACTCAAATTAAGCCAGTTTTAACTTTTTCCCTTTTAATTTCTTCCTTCCCACTAAGTTTTACAGCCAATCTGAGACCCAGCACTGGCAGCCAGATTTTTCCTGGAGATCCTTGTGATGCAAATTCTCATTCTCAGTAAGTTGTGGCTGAAACACCTAAAGGCAAATGCTTAAAAATGTCTTTGGATAACTTCCTAGATATGTTACAATCCCTTCTGTTTCATGGTGTGTGTTGCACTACCCAGTTTTGTCCTGATATCATTTCCTCATAAAATCAGGAAGGAAACTTTTTGGAGCATCACATTGACTACACACAATGTTAGCAGAGTGAAGTGATGGCATGATCACCTATTAAACAAAAGAAATAAAAATGACATCCTAATTCGACTTATGTGGTTGTTGTTGGCTGTATCACACCTCTGATCACCCCTACCTGTGTCAAAAATCCACATTAAAAAATCAGTCACCTGGGAGTAATGGTATTCTTTACAGTTTGCCTAATCCACAATTCTTTTCAGCCTAGGAAGCGTCTCCCTTCACTGTTGCAGGTATTCATGTTTAACTGTCAGGTTTTGTCCTCTCAGCCAAAGATGGGTTCTTTGATTTCCAAACTGGAATCCTCAGTGCTGCTCTTGGAGACTGATGGTAAAAGGCTGGCAAGTTCCAGGTACCCTTTCCATTATCCACCACCTAGATTTGAGGTAGATGCAGAAAATCCCCGCTAATGTTGGAATCACAGAATCCTTTATGTTGGAAAAGAACTCCCAGCCCATCGAGTCCACCCTGTGCCTGATGCCCACCCTGTCCCCCAGCCCAGAGCACTGAGGGCCATGTCAGTTCCTTTGACAGCTCCAGGGATGGGGACTCTTCCCCCTCCATGGGCAGTCCCTTCCAATGCCTGACCACACTTCCTGTGAAGAATTTTCCCCTAACACCCAATTTAAACCTTCTCTGGCATAACCTGAGGCCATTTCCTCTTGTCCAGGATCATGGTTTAGGAATAGTATTCACTAATCACTCGCTCCCACCTCCTCTGTGGGTGGCTGGAGAGAATTGGAGGCACAAAAGGTAAAGGTTTGAGATAAGAACAATTTACTGGAAATGGCAATGAGATAAGAAAAGGAACGGCAACAGCAACAAAACTAATAGCAAAAGGGTAGAAAAGATTCATGGGCAAAATGCTCAAGGTCAGGGCGGTGGTGGAATATTGTGGAGTGCAACCCCAGACCACACTACCCTGGACTGGGAGAGATTTCCTTTCCCCCACCCTCAATAAGGTGGTTTAGAATAACCTCCCAGTCCTGCCCATGCTCCCTCTGGCTACTGCAAAAAGTAACCCCAGGGCATCCTGTCCTTGTTCCCTGGAGCAGAGCCCGACCACTCCCTGGCTCCTGCCTCCTGTCAGGGAGCTTCCTTTTCTCCAGGCTGAGCCCCCCCCAGCTCCCTCAGCCACTCCTGCTGCTCCAGCCCCTTCCCAGCTCCATTCCCTTCCCTGGACACGCTCCAGGCCTTCCAGGTCTCTCTTGTCTGAGGGGCCCAGAACTGCCCTCAGCCTTCAGCAGTGCCAGCACAGGGATGGGCACTGCCCTGGTCCTGCTGGACACAGTTTTCCAATTCAGGAAATACCTGAATTCCTGCTCCTAGGCAGGTGCAGAACCTGTGTGGTGTCTTTGGCCAGCAAAGTTCTGACTACACAGCTCTCAAGTTTTTAAGACAGCTTTATCTGACCTAGAATATGAAAATCAGAAGCCAGGCCAGGCCTTCAGGAAGGTAGGGCCTTTCCCTCTCTGGAATTTTAGCAGATAGCTCACTCCTAAAAATTGCAGAAGTGACAGCAGATGGACAAGTGAGGGAAAAAAATGCCAGTTGGTTCAGGAAGGCTTTCACTGCATGCTGTAAATCGTGCAGTGGGGACTTTGTGTTAGTCTCATCACCTCTATTTCCTTCTGCAGTTGGCTTGAAGGTGTATTTGATACAATCCACTCAGGGCAGCCACCAGAAACTTCCACTGTGGAAACAAAGTCATCTAACCTATTCTCCAAGATCTTCCTTGTGTGAAAAGTTCTTGAACAGATAAGAATGCATTTTGGAATTCACTGAAGGAAAAATAAATCAAAACCTCATCTACGTACAACAGAACACTTTGCTTAGCAGGGCTGGCTGGCACAGGCCTCAGCTCAGTTGCAGTCCCCTCCATCCACCACAACAAATTCTCTGTTGTTTTGTGGGCAGCACAAACAGAATGAGCAACAAAGACCAGTTTTAAACGTTTTATTCTGGAACCCCTCTCCACACTCTACTTATAGGTCAAGTCACCGTGCAGTGGTGATGCAGAAAAAGCACTGATCTGCTGCAGGCTGTCAGGAAGAACTTCAAAAGCATGGTTTTATTGGAAATAAATCATGCTAACAACTGATCCTTAACAGGTACAAAAAATTAAACAGATACTGAAAAAGAGGAGAAAGACTGGATGCACTAGTAAGACCAACATCTGAACTGAAAACTGCTGTGAAAGATCATACAAAAAAGGCAATAAGGAACAGTAATGCAGCATTAAAGGTGGGAGTAACAGAGCAGACGAATTACAAAACATCCTGCTTCAATATCTCATCCATGTACTTTTTCAAATACTGTAACAGCAATGGAGAGCAAAAAGCACCAGACATCCAACTAAAGAAATCAGGAATACAAAACTAGGAAAAAAAGTGAAACCTGGTCATTAGGGAAGGAATAATCTCAAATACAATTACGCAACAGAAACACAACACTTGGAAAAGCTGCTATGTCAGCATACATAGACAATACCATCATTCCAGCTCTATGGAAATAACCTTGTTTTCCTAGTCTGTAACCTCTTCCACATGCAGTACTGCTAAAGTTTATCCCCAGGTGTATGGCAGACACTGCATACACACAAACAAAGCAGCACGCATCAGAAGAGTAAAACAGGAGGAAGTTGTTCCCTTTGAAACAGAAAGTAACCATTAGGAGGCCAGGAAATAAGGGACAAAGCATCATTGAGCCCTAAACACGTACTTCCAATTAGGTGAGGACGTTGTGCAGCTATGGCTTCTATCTTGCAAAAAGCCAAGCCTCTCCCACAGTCTGAGTGCTGCATTCCTATGTGGTATACAGCAGTTACTGAAGTGACAGAAACCATAAGCAAGAAATCCTTGAAAATAATTCTGCACTGGAGAAAGTAATTCCCATTTTGTCTCCTCACAGGTGCAACACAAGTAACTGCACGCTCAACTGCATAGTTGGAGATTTTGGTAGTGGGGGATGTGTCCCAATTCTGGCATGGCAGCACAGAGACTGTGTGATGTAGGGTTTGCATAGACAGTCTGTCCCTTTCCCAGCCCAAAGAACATAACGAGGAAGAAGTCACAGCTTAGGATCTTGTTGCATTTGACAAAAACATGAAACTAGGAAAAAACCCCCACACAATCCTATTTACAGAGGCTTTCCATATATCCCCAAATTAAGGGCAGGGTGGGGAACAAGACATACAACACGTCATGGCTATTTCAAAGCTTCATTGTCTTAATGAAGTTTATTACAGGCCCCAGTGAAAATATTAAGTTCACTAACTCAACACTTCTGCACCTTTGTCCAGGTTGTTGTTTAGAGTGATTAAGTGCCTTTATTTATTTAACAAAAAATTATTCCTTTTTACATTATTGCTGTATTTTACAACAAAACTAGAAAACATTTATGGAATCCATCCACCAACATAAAGACATCGTCCCCAGAACAAACTGAAAGCATAAAACACATGTTCTTTTCTACACCAGCTATTTAATGAACAGGGGAAAAAAACCAACCATCGCTTCTCCTCTTAGCATCGCCAAATTTACTCCAAAGGGAAATCCTTTCAAATAAATACCAGGATGACCACTGGGATGATGACACCCAAGTTCCAGAGGGAGGAGCTGCAGCTCTGTGCAATGCCTGCAGAGTCCTGGCTGGCTCCCGTGTCAGTCCAGGGAAATGATGTCAGGAGCACTGCCGCTGCTGCTGGTGATCACCCCGGCCTCGGCCCTGCCCAAGGAGCTAGCGAGGGTACTGCTCTCCTGGTGGCTGTCTGAGGCGATGATGCTGCCAGGCGTACTGCATGTTAAAGTTGAGGTGAGACTATCCAAAAACATAGGAGGACAGTACTGCTTGAAACAATGAAGAGTGAAGAGACTAACTGCACGAGGGAAATGTATGCTCTGAAGATACATCTTCCCTACAACAAGCCCCAAACACATTTCTAGTGGAACCCCATCAAAGCATGCACAGCAAGAACCTGAGTTCTGCAAACTGGCAAGTCAATGAGCAGGGAAGGTGGCCACAAGCCCTTCCCAGGAACATCATTCATCCACTTCCTGTTTTTCAAAGAATCCCAGAATGGTTTGCGTTGGAAAAGATCTTAAAGACCATCTTGTTCCAACCCCCTGTGAAGGACAGGGACAACTTTCGGTGTCTCAGGTTGCTCCAAGCCCCATCCATTGTGGCCTTGGACACTTCCAGGGATGGGGCAGCCACAGCTCCTCTGGGCAACCTGTGCCAGGGCCTGACCACCCTGGAGGTATTCAAGTTAGTGCTCAGCATGTATTTGCTTTAGAAAGACAATCTACCAGTAAGGAGTGAGTTTCCAGGCCTGGCTTTATCACAGTAAGGCTAAACTGAATCCTCCTTAATGCATTAATACAGATTTTCCTGGTCTGTGGTTAGGTCCAAGCAAGTGGACTGCAAACATGGTTTGGATGCCAACAGCACTCTGATCATTCTTGGAGCAGAATGTCACAGAAATCAGTCTTGGAAATTAACCCCACAGCAATTCAGAAACATACCTGTGAATCAACTGGGATTAACGGAAGAAAATCCAGACCTAGGAAGAAGAAAAGGATAATAAGTTGACAAGTCTCTCTTTTATTCACACACAAAAATTTAAGGATTTTTTTGTGTGGCTGTAGAACACATTGTGCAACTGATACACAGCTTCTAAATGGAATATATCACTGTGACACCACTCTCAATGACTACTTCAGGCAGCAGCAAAACGACTTATCTAGTACAAGTGGCTCTTTTTAAGAATGAGGATGACAATGATGTATTATTCACTGGATATTGCAGGGTGGTTCAATGTGGTTGCTTAAATGGAGGTTGCCATTTGGAGCTGTTGGTTCATAATGCAAGTTTCACTGCATATTGTACCTGACTTGGCCAAACTGGGACATGAAGAGTGTCATCACATTAAAGATGCTGGAATGAAGTAAAGTCACAACATGCACAAGTCCAAAAACAAGCAGCAGGTCTCTTCCTCCACCCACGGGCAGCCAATAAGGAAACATTTCTAATATCATCCCCGTTTTGTGTCTAGACAAATAAAAGGAATGAAGAAGAGGAAACTACAAGTAGTTTAAAGTATATCCTCTAAGAGCAGTGACAACTAGCGTCTAAAACACCATTAGTGTGTAAGCATTTAGGGCAAGATGTTTAGAATTATGAAATCAATGAGAAATTACCACATTTTTTGTTTTGTTTCTAAATATTGGCCTTGTGTTTGCTATGCCAACAGAAAGAAATGATAAACCTACTCCCTCCCTCTCCCCTCACCTCCAAATCTGTTCTGGCCAGTGACATCTCTCCTCCTCTTCTCCATTAGAGAAAAATTTTGAAGGAGATGTAAAGTTCAGATGCATTTACAGAATTGACAGCTTCTTTTGCTCATACATGTTCTAGAACTTCCACTGATACAGATGGACAACAGTTCTAGACTTCCATTCTCTCAGCTTACTCTCCTATCCAATTTGGGAAGACAACCAATTTCTTAAGAAGGGAGAAGTGGAGGGAGGGAGTAGTAAGGGAGCCAAAATGGACAGAGAAACAAGGGGAATGATATCCACCTCATTGCCAAACTGGTGCTGAAAGAAGAGGAAAAAACCCAAAGATGTTGCAGGGGAGGAATGGAGACAGGCAATGGAGCAGGGAGAAGGGAAGTAAAGGAGGCCAAAGTGACACCTGTCACCACAAGTCACCACTTCCTGGGCTCTGGGTTTGTTACAGCCGGCCAAGAGAACCCCCAGAGTCCCTATATACAGTGTTCTTTTCAAGGAGCCAGGATAGAAAACAATCAGTATCCCCACCTTTTGTCTGATATTTAGCAGCAGTGTTGAAGAATACATCATAGGCATTTAGGGTATGTCTAGGTAAAGAAAGTCAATAGAGGTCAGCTCACAGATTGTAGCTCACCTTAACCTTTTTCATACAGTCTAGACAGAGCACCACTACAATCAGCAAGCAGAGTATCTATACTGAGGGCTGGGATGAGTCAGCACCTTCACACCTCTAGTTTAAACAAGCAACTATTCTCCCTCGCTTCTACAGCATGTAGCTACAGGATGTTTACACAAAGGCTGACTGAGCATAGCGAGGGCAGTTTCTGGCTGCTGTGCCCAAGTGCCAATTTGTACCCCAAAAGCAATGTTTGTCACATTGCTGTTGCAACCTGAAACTGTACTGGGCTGGTCTAGACATCACATCAGAGCAATACTGCATATACATTCCATTAGAAAAAAAAACAATGAAGAGTTAATCAATCTTTCAATTTTTACCCTGCTTCCCTCCCCCACCTCCATAAATTAACAATGCTGTCAGAACACACATGAAAAACATCCAGCACCTACCTGGCATGTCTGACGAAATACTGGATATTGGTGGGTGGTGGAATGGTACTGGGTAGTCTGTTAATGAAGGAGGAATAGCAGCAGCATCGACTGTCGTCATGCTGGGCACTCTGGCAGTGGATGGCTGGTACATGAGAACCCTGTTGCAAACAGCACGGGAAATGACAAACAACCTGGGCGTTAGTTGAGAAGGGAAACCATGCACTGCTGTGCATGCTCATTCACAAGTCACTGTGTTACAACACAGCTAGGGCATGGCTACTCACTACACAGGATTCCACTCTAACTTCCTCTTTCTTAACAGTCTTCATAATAACATGACCTTATCTTGGCTCTCACCAGCAGCTGTGACATAAGAGCATGCTGCCCTTAAAACAAAGTACAGTGCTGAAGTCATTGGTAACAAAGACTGAAACAGGGTGTCTGTGAGCACTCACAGAGGGATGTGCAGGTGGTCAGAGCGAGGAGAAGAGTGCCCAGTTCCTTTTCTCCTCAGTAGTCTCCTCAGTGCCAACCTGTGAAGTTGTGGTGGTTTTACTTAGGCCTCAAATTACCAGGCTCAGGGAGTCTGCGTGGATTGGGAGAGACAGGTATCGCCTGACTAAGTAACCAGGGAGATAATTCATACCAGATGAGCAAACCTAAGATATGAGTGCAGCAGTAGGAGGTGTTAGTCCAGTTCCATTATGGCTGAAGTACAGGCAGGACATGCAGCTGCTGTCTTGCTACCGTGGGCCCTGCTCCTGCTGCCACTACTTGCATTTTGTTTGAATTCAGGGAAGTAGAAACGTTTTGTTGTTATACTTTCTATTTCTTGCTGGGAGTCTTTTAAAGTGCTTACAGATCTAGAGTAATAGACTTGGTATTAACTGAGGAGTGGGAAGTTATTTCTTGTTATATCTAACTTGTGTAAGTGTGTGTTATATTGTAGTTTTCTCTTAATTTTCTCTTTTCTGTACAAATACATATAGTTAATTTAAGCATAAAACTAGTTTGAAGTTTTTTTTCCCCTTCCTCCCTTTTCTCAGCAGGAGGAGAGAAGCTCTAACTCTGTACTTGGGCAGTTGGCAGTTTGCCAGCTCAACCCAAGACAGATGCCAAGGGCATGGCTGACCATTATCCATGGATTACACACAGGTGGTCATTAAATATCAGCCCATCTTTACTCACAGCCTGAGCTCAAGCTAAGTTTAGCTCTCCAGGAGTATGTAACCAGCTCCAAGCTTTCTGCCTCCCCTCATGCTGCCAGAGCTCTTCATTACACTGTTACAGACAACACCACAGGGGCTTAGGCACCAGCCACATGCATAAAACAGTTCATAAACTCCAAGTGCGTGGAAACACCCAGAATCCTGTATCCAGTCATTCTGTATCACTCCCTCCAGCTGTGATACCCACTCATGTCTTCCTCCCAGACTCCAGTAGCCTTTAAGCTACGTCTGCTGTCAGAAGCTCAGATTTCAGACCTCTGTTCTCAAGCACCTCTCACACCTCACCTACACTGCTCCTGCCCATAAGAGACCCCACAGTTTTGCCAAAACTAGCATTGAGACAACACTACTCACAAGAGATAAGCTATTGCCCAACAGCCTGGCTTTGACTTGGATTTGAACAATGAAAACGCCATATCCACACCCAAAACCAAGCAAAATATATGGGTCACAGAGGGACAAGAAAATAGTCATCCTACAATTACACTTGCAGGTAGCCATCTCAAACACGGGAACATGGAAGGAAGTCTTGGTGCCCTCTGAAACTTCATTAGGAGATACATTTTTAGCTATTTTTTCTTGTAAAAATAACAAACCGTCTCTTGCAGGACTCCTTCACAGTCCTCACAAAAAGCAATAGCATTTCAGTATTGCTGCTGAAAATGGCTGAAGATGACCTGCTCACTTAAGACTACACACACATTCTTGTGGACCAGAGACACAGTACACTTGCTCATTTCTTCTGATGAAACAGAAGGGGCTTGGGGTTGTCTCCTGTTATTTTACTAAAAGACGTAAGCCCCTACGCAGAGACACACAGACACACACCCCATGCATGCAGCAACACAAAGTGACAAGGCACTACTGAAAGCTGGGCTTGGAGCAGTGAGTGTTGGCAAGCCTGGCCAGTGCCCTCACTCCCTGCAGGTCTCCAGTGCCCCACAGGCCAAGATAAGAATGTTAGGGAAGTTACAAACAGTCCCTGAGCTGAGCTGCACAGATCAGGACAGAGAGAAGGTGGCACAGCAGTAAAGAAGCTGGTAGAGCCTGGCACTGAAAGTCAGGTCTGACTACAAAGATGAAGCAGTTGCCAGAAGACTTGGGAAGTCATTTTTTTGTGCTAAGCAAGGTGAAGGATTGACTCAAACATGTCCACAGCAGCATTCAGGACACTTCAGAGTTTAACAGAGATAAAGGTTGTCTCAACTCAAGACAGCAAAGTGCCTCCTTTCCAAGATAACAGTCTTGCTCCATGGGCAGAGAGCAGATTAAATAAAGGGTGTAACAAACAGCAAGATGGCACTAACTTACCAAGAATGCATAAAGCTTCTTCACTTGGGATAATCTACTTTTTCATGAGAACAATTTTTTGAGAGGTTTAAAACTAATAGTACTTTGTCTGTACAAAGTTACTGTATCAATAACAGCCTTCTGCAAGGAGAGGCCTAGAAATTCTCCTCTGGAGGTTTGGAGCTGGATCCCAAGTCCATTTTCTCTACAGATCAGTTTATCTGAGACATTACAGAATAAAAACTAACTTTAAAATTGACAAACCCTTTGTTTGGGCTCCCGTGTATTTCAGACATAAATATGCACTTCCTTTTGGCAGGAGGATCTTCCTCTTCATCAGAAGAGCTTTCTACTGTCAAGTCGATAACATCAACCTTCTTCTTGTTTGCCTCTCTGGCCACTGTCACAGAGCAGGGTTTGCTAACAACACTGGAACCTGAAGAAGAAAATAAAACATCACTGCTCTCTAAAGACTTCTGACATCAGCAATTTCTATTTGCAACAGGAAGTCAATCCTGTTTTACCGACCACCTTCCTGGCTGCTGCAGAGAATGTTACAGCCCAGTAACTTTTATGACTATTCTGTGTCATGTTGAGAATATTAAAGCACAAACTTTTGTCTTCACTTATCAGTTTAAGGATGTAAAACAAAAGCAACCTTTTCATTTTCTTAACTGCTATTATAAAGAGCAAAGACAAAGCCCAAAAATGGACTCAGAGGCAGAACCCTTTCTTTTTTAATTACAAGAAGGTTGGAAGTACTAAGCCCTCCACAAAACAAAGACCAACATCCACACACATTATCCAAGCTACAACTAAGTCTCCAAGACTTCCTGTTGGTTTGCAACTAGTACCCAGATGTACATACTTTCTATTTTGGTGCACTGAGGACTTGAGACTTTCACAGCTTCTTTCTTTAGCCTCATGGGGCACCAGGAGCCATCTTCTTGGAATTTGATCTCATCCACATCTGAACATTTATTAAGGATTTCCATGAAGAGCCTGAAAAGTAAATTTTCCCTTTTGATTCCAAGTGAAATTTTTATTTTAAGTGAAAATCAGAAAAAGTATAACAGCTAATGATCACCTTCCACCCACTCTTACACACTGCATCGCTCTCTCCTTAGTTCCTCTCACCTGTAATTACAGCCTTTGCAGATATCAGAAAATCAGATTAACCCAAACTATCCATATCTCACTCCAACATTAGTGCAATTTACAAATTTCCACACTGAAGCAGAAATCATCAGTCTCATGAGTTAGAAGTTACATTTTGAAGTTAACACCTTTCAGAGACAAAGACATGTAAAAGAAGACCCATTCCTAGATGTCACATTTGGTTTTCTCCACAGGAAATACACCAAGGCTCAAAATGTCTTGTGATGCAGTTAGGAGATAAACTCCCATAGTTCTTTACGTGAAAAGAGAAACTAAGAGTCTAACCGTTTCTCCCAGTTTAAAGTATTTTGACAAAAAATAGTATAAAATGGCTAAACCTCAAGCAATGAAAGTAGCTATCAAGCACATAATGAAAAATTTTAAGTGATTATAATCTGCAAACCCAGTCTCTTACCCATCTAGTATTAGGCTTTCGTAAGTTGCCTTTTTGTCACAGACAGGGCAGATCCAGGTAGGCTTCTTTTCATTCATTTGAAGATAAAGAGCAGCATCAAAACACTGCAGGTGTGTGCAAGTCACAGCCCGGCATGGGATTGTCAGTCTCACTTTTCCCAGCTGCAAGAGAGGCATTTAAGGTGTGTCAGAACACAAGACAGAAGCAGCCTGGATGGTTAAAGATGAGTCCAGAGACACTGAGTGAAACAGCTCTCTCTGGTCACTACAGAGGAGTCCTGGGTTAAGTTAAGGGTGCTGCCAACAAATCCACCCCATCACAGTACAATGTTGTTAAAGGAACAATTAAACTGTGCTCAAAGGCTTCATGAAGCTCAAAACAGGAACATTTCTAATGGACCTGCAACAATATTATTTCTAGGATCCTATTTTTATTAAATTACCTAGTCAAGTACCTGCTTTTACAATTTTCTTTTAACTGAACAATTCAGGGGTTTTCCTGAGCTCCAGATACTTGTTAGTCTCAGAATGACCAATTTCTACCTGGGAAGAGAAACTCCAAGGCAGGATTACCTTATTACAAGGTGATCAACTCTTTCTGTTGGCTGTAGTAGCTGCACTATCAGCAAAGCCACCAAGATGAGGAGATAAGAGGTTTTTACTTATTTTTACTGTATCTTTTAGTTATTCTGTCAGCCTGCCCAATTAGCCTCAAGACCTCAATATACAATATTATTCCTTCTACAAACATCACTATACACACATAAGCAGCAGCTTGACTCAGTGGATCACACCTGAGGCATTCACAGTTCTAAACCACAGCTGGGTGACTGCTGCTACAGCCAGGTCCTTTAGATGCCCCTTTTTCTCCCTACTATTTTATATGGGTTTATTAATATAAAATATAAAGCCAGTGAGGTTTCCAATGCAGGGTCTTTGAAAACCACCCTAATTCTGCACTACAGATGAAAATGTCAATCATTATCTGGAAATTTCCAGCCATACTTACAGGACACATCAGAGATACCCGCAGACTGGTTGGGGCAATCTCACTATCAGGATCTGCAGTCAGCTTTTCTTTAACTGTTAAAATAAATGAACAAGTTATACACAGACACTGTATCTCAAACACTCATGTTGATTTACCAGTACATGTACCTTTTTTCCAGCCATCTAAAAAAAAATTAAGCATCTAGAAAACTAGTTCACAGCAATATCAAACAACAGCTTTGCTACTTATAAGCAACTGGCAAACTGCATCACAACATTATCTGATCTTGTCTGACCCTGAGATTAGCTCAGTTAGTTAAAACCTGGCTGTAATAATGCCAAGGTCATGGGTTCAATCCCCTCTGTGGGCCACTGACTCAAGAGTTGGACTCAATGATCATTGTGGGTCCCTCCCAACTCAGAATATTCTGTGATTCTGTGACTGCAGATGTATTTACATCTACATGGTTATCAGAGCAAACTCAACCAAACGTGTGAAGAGAGAAATAAAACAGTTATCAGTAAATGAGGTACAAGTGAAGAGAATTTAGGATATCTACCTGCGCCTTACAGCCCAATACAGTAAGGGACACTCGTGGCATTCCCATTAGGACATTTCAGATGGGATCTCTAGGTGTGCTCCCTATCAGCACAGGGACCCTCACTTAAAAACAGTGTGATGCCTCTGCAACAGCAAAGGGAACCTGTGATACCCTGGGCATGGACTTTCTTCTCAAAAGGCTGCAAATCCCTTCTGTACTAGCAGTTCTAGCTTTAAAGAGACAGCAACCACCCTTCGAAAGTACAGACAGGCAAGTTAATTAGACTTACTTAGTGCTCTGGAATGATCAGGGTTTCTGATACCTTTCAGTTTTAACCTCTGCAAAAGCATAGCTGAGGTGAGCTGACGAACCAGATACACAGACGAGGAGTAAGTCTACAAAGAGAGTGATTAAAGGTTAAATGTTGACTTCATACAGTACTTCCACTATGACAACAGCTCAGAATTTACAGTAGCTGTAGCACACAGTAAAAAAAAAAACCCAAACCAAACCAAACGTGACTTTTTGCTTAATCATTATTAAAAGCATTGACAGACCACTTAAATACCATGTAAGTCCAACACTCTGCCAGAATTCCCTGGCCCATCAAGTCCTATTGTCTTACTCCAATTATGACTTTAATAACTGAAATAATTCCACTACGAAGAGACAACCTTTGCTCTTTTCTTGGAAAGATCATTTAGATAATGACATATCTCATACATGAAGTCTTTAAGAACTTCTCATATTTGTCTCCTAAATCCTTCCCTTTTTCCCAGTGTCAGTGGAGAGCTCAAAGGATCATGTGACAGAAGATAAATGATCTTTATGGTGCAAACACTACACCTCCAGATGGCACAGAGCTGCTCCAGTTTCTTTGTACCTTTTCTTCAGCTTGCTCTGCACTTCTAAGCCAGCCTCATTACACCATGTTCACTCTGCTGAGCCCAGCCCAGCTCCCCAGCATTTCCTACTCCTCCCTAACTCACACCACTTCTCGGCCTCTTTTGTTTAGTCTCACTCTCTCTCCGAGGTCATTAATGAAAAGTCTGCAAGCCCCAATGCTGCAGGATAATAATGGTTTCATCTGTATAATGAGCACAACCAACCCATGACCTTTCACTTCCACTCTCTGCCAGCCACATTCCTATGGCTCTTGGACTGCCTGGGTACTGCACAGGCATTTCAGACACCACCTTCAGCTCTGCTCCTCCTTTACCCCCTACAGGAAAACCAGCTCTTACCTAGATGAGCAGATAAAGTGATCTAATTGCACATGAAACCATTAAGAAAAATGGATCTTTGTTTTTTCCTTAAGTAACGGCCACCCATTACCTACAGAGAGATTCTATAGGCTCAGGTCTGCCCAGATCTGAGGGGTTTATGTCCCCTCTGCTCAGCAGCCCTGCACTACCAGCCCAGTCCACGCCAACACCACGAGAGCTGCTGTCACCCCACACTGTCCCCCAGGGTCTCACTTGGAGGATGAAAAGCAATGGCTGCTATGCGAGTTCTGGCACCAACTTTAAACCAAAGAACTTGCTTCACCTCGCAGGGCAAAGGGGAGGATGGCCAAGCATTCCCAGACATCTATTTCCATGAGAATATGCTTTGGCAATACAGGGGAGAAAAAAAGGAGGAGTCAGCAGGAAAGCAAAGACCACACACAGCACCACAGTCATTTTAAGATTCTGTCCTTTGACTGGGAAGCAACGACTTAGATCTTTCTCTCCACCTCTGTTTTAAAAAAATCACCCTTTGATATCAGCACTACCTTTCATTTATTTTTTTGAACTTTAGCTTTCTCTCCAATTTATTTTTCAGATTTAAATACAAAAGCTTATACTTGAGTGTCACTTTGAAACATAGGGTGCCTTTAGTCCACAGAACTTGATTTTGAACAAAAATTTAAAGAGCAAACTACTTTGATAACGGAATCCAATCTAGAATTTAACAACCAGTTGCAGATAAAGGAATAAGTAGTTCTTTATTTGCTAAGAGCTGAAAGGGGCTGCAACAATTATTTAAACTAGGATGAAGTCAGAAATTCCTTGCACTCTCACTTTCTTTCCTTCATAAATCCACAGGTGGATTTTACTATTTACACCACAAAAAGAGTTTGTTATTTTTGACATGCATTTCGGGCAAACCCAAAGAGCAGGCTTTCTAATGTGAATCCCATAAGCAAGTCTTTCCATCTGTGTGCAAATCTTACGTGTGTTACTGAAAACCACCACAGTTTTAGAGCAAACTTTGTTTCCTGGCACTGATAGTTCAGCCACCTAACACTGAACACTTGCTGGCATGAGCCTTGCCAGCCACATCAGCCAGCAGAGGGACAGGAGTGCTACAAGATGTTATTTAGACAACTTTCCACATCCTACAGAATATGCAGATTACCTTTCCAATTTCAGAAGCCCAGGAAATGGAAATCTGATTTGGCACTGCTGATGACAGCCTAATTAAAGATGTGATATTCAAGGGACGGCCAGGTCGCTTCTGTTCAATTCCATTTTTTGGTGGAGGAGCATATCCCTGAGGGAAGAAA
The DNA here is from genome assembly GCA_013396695.1 of Sakesphorus luctuosus. NCBI lineage: Eukaryota > Metazoa > Chordata > Aves > Passeriformes > Thamnophilidae > Sakesphorus > Sakesphorus luctuosus. The sequence goes on from VWZD01003260.1 coordinate 38,176, forward strand.
AGCACAATTAAGATGTTACCAAGTTTCCCCACTGTACTCAAACCTGCTGACAGACTTGTTAGTTTTAAAGTGGTCAATGGGATGCAGGTAAACCTAGAGCTCTCCAGGCTGGAGACCAAATCTAGGTTTTATTCCGAGAAATATCAGCCTTTGACAGTCTAACACTAAGTTGAGCACAATTAAAATGCGGTTTTTGTTTTAAAGGGGTTTTACAGAAGTGCTGAAAAAATGGAAGAGAACACAGTTTGGGTCCAGGTAAGCTAACTGAAGAATAAAACCTCATACTGATGCTTCATCCTTTTTGACCCCCTACCCCAACTGGACGAGAGTGGAACATCACAATGACACAGCCTTAGTGACAAACACGTCTTGACATGATGAGTTAACTCGATGTTTCACACAGAGAAAACACTGACTCTATTTAAGAAACAACAAAGTCTTGTTCCAAGAGCCCCTCATCTCCTTGCATGAACTACACCTGGTCCCATTAGCACCTGTACTCTGCCAAGGCCCCTGGAGAAGGACTCTACATGGAGTATCAGCTGTATTTAAGAGATCACAGAATCACAGAGTGGATTGAGCTGGAAGGGACCTTAAAGATCATCTAATTCCAACTTCCTCACCATGCAATGAGCCTGCAGCTTATTCCTCTCTCACCCTGCAACAGGAACTTGTGGCATCACTGCTCTGAGCTCACAGCCAGCCTGCAGTCCCTCACCTCAAGCTCATCCTGCACCTGGAGGATGCCAGTACGATTCTACAGCTCTGTTGCACAGAGCTGACTGACAGATTTCATTTATTTCAACACAAAGCTGTTTTATACAAGAAACTCTCACAGAAAGTATATGCTGGAAAAACATGTTTCTTTACCTAAAGAAACACATGCACTCACAGCATAGTGCTTGGGAAAGGAGTCACTCTGAAAGATGCTGAGTCTGAAAATAAAAACGATAATAATAAAAGAGATTTAAACTGCCTCTTCCACTCACTGGCCCAGCATGCCATGGGATATCACTGCCTTTAGATTTAAAAGAGAGACTGATTCGCTATTTCTTCAATTAGACATAACAGCTGCAGTCATTTACAGAATATATATCCCTGTTGCTTTGCTGTAGTAGGCCTTTCTCTACTACAAGGACTTTATCAGGATGAACACACCATCCTTGCAATATTTAGGAGGGTATTTTCACCCATATTGCACCAAGCACGATAATCCTACTGCCTCCAACCTACAATGAAGCTGCCTCGCTTTGAGAGGAGAAAAGAATGGAAGTTATCCTACAGTTCCCAAACTTTCTCTTTTTTTAGATACAGACTCTGTAATGCATGTGGTTCATCTCAGTTAAGCTTCTGTTGATGTTTTCTTCCACAGGCCCTGCTCTTGAAAACAGATTCACTCTTATTCCTGCAACAAATCTGAAACCTTCCCCTCTTATCAGTCCAGGAGCTAAGAGCACAACCAACATGGGCTGTTTAAGTGAGGCTGCCAACTCTAGTGACAAGCAATTTTCAACATTTTCTGGGTCTTAAGTCTTCCATGCTTCTTCCAAGAACCACATTATTCAAAGTAGGTATCATCTGCTACAGCCAGGAAATTTATCAACAGAAAGAATGACTGCTCTTTTATCTGGATATTCCCAACTTGCCCTGGCATATCTGACTTTGGCCTTTGAAACGGACCTGCAGTGGTCCATGGAGGTCCCCAGGGAAAAAGCAAATTACCTTTTGACTTGCCTGCAAGAGAAGTCAACAGGGGAAGTCCTTGCTGTAGTGCAATATGTATAAAATCCTCATTACCAACATGCAAAGCTCTACATTTATTCCTTTTAACTCAGAACCAACACTAAGAGGAGGACACAGATGTGGGAATATGAAGGCACACCATGTTAACATAAGCTGGCACAACCTGAACCAGCACTGGCACACTGGCAGCATTTCTCTTAAGCTTCTGGTTAGGAAGATGACCAAGAATAATTTACAGACACCTGCAGAGGCAAGAACTGCCACATCAGGGAAAGACAGAACAGTGCTCATTGATGAGCTGTGCAAGCTGGCACTGGAGACTGGCATCACTGATTAATTACCTAACACCAACACTACTGAGAGGGACAATGCTGGTCTTTGAAGCAAATACGTTATCTTACACTTCCTGCAACAGAAAGGAACCACCAGAGGATGCAGACAGTGACCAAAGCAACTAAAAAATGTCTGCAGAAGCACTCAGACTGAAACTGTATTTGTCATTCAGCTCATAGTGAGGGAGGAGGGGAAAGGAAGTTGCCAAGACAACAGCAATTTATTCACTTCCTCACCTACTTAACAGATGAAAGAATCATCTTATGACGTGTAGGAAGAACCTACAGCATTTATATCTAAAGCAAGGCAATAATCCAAGATTCCAAACAGTTTCTGATATGACATGTTATACACAAAATGGAGAGCACAACACAGCACACCAGGGTGTAAACTACATTAACAAGACTGAGAATCAGCAGACACTGATGTCCACAAAATAACAGACCCAATTCTTTTCAGTTGGTTGCTGAAAGAAAATTAAGACAATCTGCAGAAGAAAGGAGAAAATCCTCAATGTTATCACAGAGAACGTAACTGGCACTTGTAAAATGTCCTAACCAGAAAACATGCAAAGGAAACCCTCTTATATCCAACCCTGAAGACAGAAGTAGGAGGAAGAGAAGCTGAAGTGTCTCATTTAAGCTGAGTAGAGGCAAAAATAAAAGTCATGGCTGCATATGGGAGGAGGGAGGGTAAAGGACAACACATCTGACACACCAAGGTGGTTACAAGCATTCTGAAAAAGAGTTTTCACACTTTCTCCCTCCACACAGCATCTTTACAAGCCCACTGCTGAAAAACCCTCTGTACTATGACTTTCTCCATCAGATGATGCTTCCAGAATTATTTCTCTATAGGCTGGGTAAGAGATTCTCTCCGTTCTCTTGAACAGAGAAACCTGCTTCAGAGATATTTCAAGGAGAGTGCATTTCCCTCTCTGCATATATCCAAGCCTGGTGGTGACCCTGCCTGTGCACTGCAACATCAGACACCAGCCAAGTGTGACTGCCAACACTGTTCTGTTCTATTATCACCAAATGCTAGAAACCCTAAGAAGTGTCTGCTCTTCATCCCCACAATGAATTCTGCTCTACAGATTGGCACACAGAAGGTGATGCCATTCCCTTGTGGCAAGAGAAAACTCAGGCCTATCACAAATACAGACAGCCCACACAGCAAGGACTACCACCCTCAAATAAACTCTGAGGACCAATGAGAAGGATTCTCCATGCAGACACTGGATTGTTTCTGACTGTGGTAGTTTTAGTTAGGTCTCAAACTGGCAGGCTCAGAGAACCTACAGAGATTAGGAGAGACAGGTATCACCTGACTAAGTAACCAAAGAAATATTTCATACCAGATGATGCAAGCCTGAAATATGAATACAGGAGTGGGAGGTGGTCACTCAGTTCCATCATGGCTGAAGTAGAGACAAGACACGCAGTCACTGTCTCCCTCTCTGGGTCCTGCTGCTGCTGCTGCCACTACTTGCATTTTGTTTGAATTCAGGGAAGTAGAAATATTTTGTTGTTATACTTTCTCTTTCTTGCTGGGTGTCTTTTAAGGTACTTATGTATCTAAAGTGATAAAAATCTGTTTTTGATGGGGAGTGGGGAGTTATTTCTTGTTAGTTCTAACTTGTGTAAGTGTGTGTTATATTGTAGCTTCTCTTAATTTTCTCTTTTCTGTATAAATATATATAGTTAATTTAAGCATAAACCTTGTTTGAGGGGTTTTTCCCCTTTTCTCCCTTTTCCTGGTGGGGGAAGGGAAGCTCTGACACTGTGTTGGGCAGGTGGCATTTTGCCAGCTCAACCCAAGACACTGATATACTTTCTGTCAAGTGCAATAGGTAAGGTTTGCTATAGGAGGCTAAAACACAATTAGTCCATGCAGTGGCTGTAACATGATTAACAGATGTAATGGCCACCTCACACAGGAATGAGCTGTACAAACCACATGCCTGACATCAGAGGAATCAGAGTGATAACAAAAAGTTTGACTGTTTTAGCAAGCTAACACTGCAGAAAAACACTCGTAACACCCTGTAAGTCACCAAGAACACACAAATGAGGTGAGGCCACACCTTGAGTGTTGTGTTGAGTTCTGGGCCCCTGAGTTGAGGAAAGAGATTGAGGGGCTGGAGCGGGTCCAGAGAAGAGCAACAAGGCTGGAGAAGGGAGTGGAGCACAAGTGCTGTGGGGAGAGGCTGAGGGAGCTGGGGGTGTTTAGCCTGGAGAAGAGGAGGCTCAGGGGAGACGTTATCATTCTCTACAACTCCCTGAAAGGATGTTGTAGCCAGGTGGGGGTTGGTCTCTTGTCTCAGGCAACCAACAGCAGGACAAGAGGGCATGGGCTTAAGCTCTGCCAGGGGAGGTTTAGGTTGGATATCAGGAAGAACTTTTTTACAGAGAGTAATCAGGCACTGGAATGGCCTGCCCAGGGAGGTGGTGAATTCTCTGACCCTGGAGGTTCTTAAGGTGAGACTGGACGTGGCACTCAGTGCCATGATCTGGTGATCACAGTGGGGTTGGACTTGATGATCTCTGAGGTCTCTTCCAACCCAACTGATTCTACGATTCTATGAAACAGGTACAAACAAACTTACCGGCAACGGGAACAGCTTCCCGTTTACTTTAATACACAGACTATTCGGAAAATTATCTTCTTGAGGGCAGCTTGTCTCTGCTAGGCATAACCTGTATCCACAAAAAGAGAATAAAGCATCATTTTCAAGTGTCCCCACAAACATCCAGACTTACAACAGCCAATTAAAACGTTTTGAGAGAACACTATGGAAAAGGTACCTTAGCTGAACTTGGACTGTGTAATCTCTCCTGCCTCCTGGCAAGAAGTCCCTGTGACAAGGAGAAAAACAAAAAAAAAAGAGGAGTATCCATTTAGACAGCAGGACTTACATTCCAGTCATACACAGAAAGAACTGGCATACCTGCCCCACCACCACTAAACTTTACTCTCATTTTTCTTTTATTGAGCTATGAACAAGTGTTACAAGCGACACCTCCTTTTAGCTGTTGCCAAGTTACACAGGACTTCAGGACCAGCATCCTCTATCAAGAGTTTACAGTAACAATAAAGTTTGATGCTGTCAGAGAGGAAAAAGCACCTATGAATAATCTTAGCTTACACCATAGGTCTTGCAACAACATGAACCCTGGGACAAGAGAGAAAAGCAGTCTTCCATTCCTGCAGACAGGAAACATGCAGGGAAGAGAAGCCTTCCACCTCCCTAAACAGCATCAATTATTTCAAAATGAGTAACTGTTGACTCTTTAATCAGCTAGGATTTACCCCAAACACACACAAATTCTGTGCACAGTAGCTCCTGAAGAAAACAGAGCAGATAAACTCAGCATAACTTCAGTGAGGATTATCACAATGCATCTACAGAGCATGCAATGCACAAAATAAACCAAAACCCCCACACTCTCTCCTGAAATTTTGCAAGAGTTTATCTACATTATGCTATATTCTCATTTCTTACCTGGAAATACAGATTTCTCTGACCTGCTGAGGTGTTAAAGCAAAGATAAACAACTTCTCTTGGAATCTCTGAATACTGCTCTGTACTAGAAAGAGAGAGACACAAAAGAAGTTGAGCCATGGTGATCCAAGTCATTGATTAAAACAGGATCTGCAATTGAGCTTTGCCTGGAATGAGGCAAAAGTCACTGAATATACTCAAATTGTGGTTGAACTGCATGTAACTATCAAGAGGAAAGCAACGGAAGAAATCACTCATTCAACTACACTCAGATGGCTTGATATCATGTTACACTTCAGTACTAAAGCAGCTTGGTAAACTGTTATAATCCTTTCTCCCAAAGGAGGAAGGTTCAAACAAACATAAAACAAAATATTTACACAGGATACCTCACTAAAGGAGCTCCACTGAGATGCTGAGAACTACTCTAAGTGCTACAGGAAGACAAGGTGCACCGGAAGTTATTAATGGGCAGCTTAAAAGTTCAGAAGCTCAAACCTTTTGGGAGGAAAGGAGACACTACAACAACCCCTAAGGCCAGAGAAGCCAGCTAGACTTTTGGTCTGGAATTACCCATCAGTAGCATCTGGCAAAAAAATAAATAACTACAACTTTCACATCAGAATCCAACTTGTCTGTCAGTGATGGGAAGCAGGGAGACTTCGGTATTAAAGGTCCATAATAGCCATGTTACTTCTCTACTTTTTTTCAACTTGAAAATTTGGGACTTTTGACTGGAAACAAAGGCAGATTTGATATGTCCAATTTAAAATAAGCAGCAAGGAGGATGAATGCAAGAACAGCACACCTAAAGCAGGTGTATTTGTAAGAGCTTGACTGCCTTGTACACTGCAACATTCAGCAGAGAATATTGCTATGCCCAGAAAACACACACAAAAAAGAAAACAAACATGAAATAGAGCCCAGGTGGAGCAGACACATACTAAGTTCTTCAAACAATTACAAATAGCTACACTGCACATATACACACACATGACACAGAGAGCACCTGGTATTTTAAAATAATACTTGGATACATATAAAAAAAACACCATAAAAATATTTTGTTATTTAATTGTGAGTTAAAACCCCACATCTACACTTGTGCTCTCATGGTAGTGCAAAAAAATACCTACACTTATCCATATTTAAGAGTTGCAGACTATACTGTGAACTCTGTGACCTAGTTGTTATTTGAATCCTTAATTCCCAAACACCCAGAAAGAGTTTGCTCCATGTCCCAGTCACCAAGACCTACTAACTGGGACTACAAGCTGTCCATATAAATACAAAAATATTAAATAAAGGACGCCAAATTTGCATATGAGTCCATGATCAGAGTGATTGTCAGCACACTTTCATATCCCTCTAAGATCTGAAGGGCCCATTACTGGCAGGTCAGTTATTCCTCACATCTGATTTCCCTGCTCCTCAAGGACATTGTGGCACTGACAGGTGATCATTGCAAAGATAAGCACAGGCCAGAGCCATCCAACACCAAAACAGCTACTGCACCAGTACCCAGGTCGATACTAAACTCTCCTCACACACAGAGAAGTGACAACAGGCACCTTAAACAATGCTTGTCAGTAAAGTTTTCTGCTTTAGGTACTGGAGGATAACTAATCTTCAGTATATCCCTCACTGAAACACAAGTCACAGCCTAAAAGTCTTTGTGATCAGTTACAAACTAAAGTGTATAACAGGATGCAAATAATTTGCAGTTTTACTAAATAGTTAGAGAATATTTTTTGTCATTAAGGTAAGCCAGGTTGAATTTCAAGACACAAAATGTAGTTCCAAATAATTAAATGTTGAAGACTCAGGGAATTGAGGAAGATAAATTGGATTTCAGGTTATCTGAAGACAAAGGCCCACTCCCCATTATAACATACAGTATGGTAACAACCTTTAGGCTACAGAACCTTCACTGCTCTGAGCTCAGCACTGAACAGTGCAGCACAAAGTATCTATTCCAGAGCCAGATCTCAGAGCCTGCAGAATTGTTACAGTGAGATAAGGGTAAAATAAAGAAATGAACTTGTTCTCTTTACACTCTTGCAACTCATAAATAACTGACTCTAAAATCCTTTCCCTGTTGGCCCCAAGAGAGACAGAACTGCTCCTCACTCCTACCAGAGACAGAGTCTTCGGGTCCAAACCCTTCAGCCACAAAGTGGAGGTTCAGTATTAGGAAGCATTTATTTATCAGGAGGGTGGTCAAACACCAGAGCAGGTTTTCTGGAGAGGTGGCTCATGCCCCAAGCCTGTCATTGTTTTAGAGGAATTTGGACAATGCTCTTAATTATTACTCTTTCCCTTTTGGTCAGGCAGCTGGATGATCACTGTAGGTACCTTCCAGCTGAACTATCCTGCTCTAATACTTAACAATCAAAAGACAAAGATCTTTAACCATATTATATTTACAAAAGAGAACACTGTTTTCTGAAGTGTAGCTTTGCACTTTTGCTGACAAGTGGTGAAGAGAGAACAAAGGTAAAGATGAGAAAGTATGGGCATTTCCACTTCTCCCCAGCTGCAAAATGCCACTTAAGTCTGGACTCAGTTCTGTCAGAAACAACACTTACTTCAAGAATAAAGCAACTCACAGAGGTGTTAAACACTTACCTAGACTAGTGGGTTTTATGAGCACATCCAGCACGTCATAAAAAGGTAAGCTCTTCAGCTGAACATCAGGATGAACAGGTGGCATTGGAGGGGATGGCTGCTGCATCTCAAAGTGGGTCTTACTGTCCTGGAGGAGCACAGAACTGACAGGCGAGGAAGGAGACTGAGGAGTGACCGAAGTAGAAGGGAGAGGGTGAATGCCAGCCATGGCCAGGTCAGGCTCCACAGGAGAGGAACTACTGTCCAAGTTGAAAACCGTAGGTTTTATGGCCGATAAATCTGAAAGTCCTTCGATGGTCCTCGGGTACCGACGCCTATAGAGTTCTTGGATTTTGATCTGAACTGCTGGGCTGCAGCCGCTCTTCAGTAAGTGCAGAGCCCTCATCAGGAGGTCATGTTTGCGTCCGCTTTTGTTACGTCCAGCAAATCCCAACAACACTTGCAGTTCAGAAACACGAAAACTTGATACCATATTCTAGAAAGGAGAGAGGACATAAGCACAGGTGAGCCAAGAGCACCCCAAAAAGGCCTTTCATGGAGCATGGTGAATCATCTAAATAAATAAATAAATAAACAGCGGAGGAACTGGACACCACACACAGACCAATGTGACCAAGTGAATGCCCCTTTATTACACACCACACACAGTTTATACAGGGTTAAAGCTACACATCATTGGCTAAGTTTGAACCTCACACCATCAGGCCACAAACTTTAATTGGTTATAATCCATATCTCAAGTCCAATGTTTATACTATTTCATCCTCTATGTCTTCAAGCACTTGCAGAGTCCTGTGACAAACTACTGTGTGAATCCCTGGGCAGTAACCTCCTCCCTACCACCCAGAAGCAGCTGAGCTCCTTCCTGCTTCTTACCTGATAGCTGAGTCTCACAGGGTTGGTGCAGGCTGGTTTCGGTCCTACAGGATCTTATATAGATCTGAGCTGCTCACTTGTGATTTTTCTGTACCAACAAAGCATCTACGTCCCATCGCTGGCTAAACTCTCCTCACCTTAGGTACTATCCACACCCTTACACAACAAAAGAGAGTACAGCTGGTTTAAAATGAAGAAACAGCACCCAGGATGAGTTTGGTTGCATTAATAATTTTGTAGACGTGTGTCCACACTCAAACAACAGTAACAAAACCTTAACACAATCCATGCAGTGCTCCCTTCAACTCCCAGGAAGAATCACATTCTGTAACACGAAGTTACTGCCTCCCTTCACAGAATGCAAACAACAACAACAGAATCAGATGAATCAGTATTATGACCTGTCTTCCAATACATTTTAACCAATTCCTTATTTTATTTCTTAATTATCCATAGTTTACTGTGAAACTCCCTTTATTTTGGACAGTATGTCAAAGGCACACAAACAGAGACAGGCATATCAGGTTTTGCTGCTGAAAGGATGGCACAGCAAGGCAGTATTTAAAAAGCCACATCATATCATACTGTATACAGTGTATACATCATGCAATAGCCACAAACTGTTCAACCAACAAACCAATTCTTCAAATGTCACAAAAACTCCCTATTGTTTCCAGATCACATTCTGGTAACATGTACCACAAATCTCCTCAAAGCAAATACTATTTACTTGGTTGTCAGAGTTAATTGTGGAAGACTCTGAGGATTGAACTATGGTGTTCTGACTCTAACCCAGGCCCCCAGGTGCCACATCCACATGGCTTTTAAGTCCTCCCAGGGATGGGATTCCACCACTGCCCTGGGCAGCTGTGCCAGGGCTGGACAACCTTTTCAGCCAAAATTTTCCCTTGATGTCCATCTAAACCTACCCTGGCATGGTCTAGGCCATTCCCTCTCCTCCTGTCCCTGTAGCACAGCCAGACCCCCACTCCGGCTCTCCCCTCCTGTCAGGGAGTTGCAGAGAGTGAGAAGGTCCCCCCTGATTCTCCTTTTCTCCAGGCTCAGCCCCCCCCAGCTCCCTCAGCCACTCCTGCTGCTCCAGCCCCTTCCCAGCTCCGTTCCCTCCCCTGGACACGCTCCAGCCCCTCAGAGTCTCTCCTGTCTGAGGGGCCCAGAACTGCCCCAGCACTGGAGGTGCCTCAGCAGTGCCAGCTCAGGGACAGGCCCTGCCCTGGGCATGTGACACCCCATGGCTGGCACAGCCCAGGGGCCACTGGCCTGTGCCCACCTGGGGCACCCCTGGGCTCATGTCCAGCCACTGTCAACAGCCATTTCTCATGTCATTAGAAGACAGCAGGAGTAAGTAGCCACCACCTGACTTTTCAAGGGCCATCTTATTTGTGCACATGAAAATGACCATCCAAAATTCTAGTCACTCTCACCAGTCACACCCTTTCTCCATTGTTGAGGAGACAAGGTTATGCCATTTCAGAAACTGAATTTCAACACTTCCAGACAGCCTGTCTGGACACAAGTTATGCTTCCATCAAGCAGTTATTCTGCACAGAGTTAACACACCAGCCTTCAAACAGGTATTCCCCCAACACCCTGTCCATAAATGCACCACAGCCAGAGAAAACACTGTCACATTTGGCACTGAGTGGCTCACCCAAACTTCTGAAGAGCCCAACAGCAGATGTCACCTTAATTTCATCCCAGCAACTTCTTTCAACAGCAAAATAATACAACTAAATAAAATAAAACAACTAAATAAAATAAACACAACTCCACAGAGCGTGCAAACTGATGCAGAAGATTAGTTTCCACCTGGCATTCCCCTCCTAGTTTTCCTTACTCTCAGTCAAACAAGGTGAGGAAAAAGTGTTTCAGCATTCATGAAAAAAATGGTTTGAATTACTCTAACAAACTTTATAGTTACGCCACATAAAAGCAAAACTGTGTTAAAACACTGATACTCATGAATTTACTGAGAGATTGATGTTGCATGTTTCTGCAAAAGTTTGATAGCAACTCCAGCTCCTTTATTTCAGATTCAGGCAGTCAGTACGATTCTGGATTCCATAATCAGAATGCAAATGAGCAAAATAATCTCTTGCATAGATTAAGGAAAGAGCATGTATTGCAAAATACCACCTATTACCCTGCCTGCTGCCTTCTGTGCATTCCTGCAAGTTAATCAAGGTGAAATGTGCAGTCAATCACACCTCAGAACAGCTAACATTCCACACAGAAATTCCACAAACTAGCAATTTTATTAGAAGACACAAGATGGATTCAATACCACAGTAAGCAAAATTTTAAGCTTGCAGGTATAAAAATATAGTTTTGTCCATCAATGCAAAAATCTTATATAGGCTTCTGAAATAATTCTTGCAATAGTGAGGTTTACTGGAAGGACTTAATGGCTTTCACATTCTCCCCCTAAAGACAATTCTACCTCCACTTTAAGGCAACAACCACCATGTGTATGAAAACACACACAGTCCAATCAGTCTGACAAATCCAAAATAAAAGAGGTGGGAACGTGCAAACCCCATGAGGTTCAACAAGGTCAAGCAAAAGGTGCTGCACCTGAGTCAGAGCAATCCTAAGCACAAACACAGGGTGAGCAGAGAATGGTGCTCAGCCTGGAGAAGGCTCCAGGGACACCTGAGAGCCCCTGCCAGTGCCTACAGCGGCTCCAGGAGAGCTGGAGAGGAAGTTTGGGTGAGGGCCTGGAGTGACAGGACAAGTGGAATGGCTTCCCACTGCCAGAGGACAAGGTTAGAATGGATATTGGGAAGAAATTCTTGACTGTGAGAGTTGTAAGCCCCAGAGAAACTGTGGTTGCCCCATCCCTGAAAGTGTTCGAAGCCAGGCTGGACAAAGAGTTTCAAGGGCCCTTGTAAACCACAGATTTCTATGACTCCATACACATTGTGCCTTATCACTCCATTTACAGACAAAGTGGGTATTTGTTATCATCAACAAAGTTTTATGGACACAACATATGCTTTGGAGCATTTATAATCATGGTGCAAGGCAGACATTCCTTCCAACAAACACTAACAAGTTTTCTTCTTTTGGGGCTCCAACAATATTGCAGAAGACAAGACTGCAGCCTGGTTATTAACATGCTTTTCACATCACTCAATTAAGATTAGGCATTCAAGTTGAGCCGTGTAAATACCATCAATTTTCTCTTAAGAGAACTTCTTTACAGCTGCACAGCCCAATAAAAATGCTTTTTTAACATAGAAGACCAAAGCTATTTTAGTTTTAATGTCTCTCCATGAACAGAAAGAGTAGTTTGACAGAACTCCAAGGAAGGAAATCAGACTGGATAATTCAAGCACTTTTATACTCCAGAAACATTTTCCCTCTGAAATTCATACTTGAAGGTCATAAGAAGTTCCACAGGTTTTTTTGGTTTCTTACTACTAAACTTTAGCAACCATGATTGAGCAGCAGAAATATTGTTCTAAAGCACTAAGCCATAGGTGTATCTGGAAGGGCATTAATTTCCCAGGAAGGATGATATTAAGGATCCCAGGAAATGCTGACATGCCATTGAAATTGTGGGCAAGCATGTTTCAAAATAAAGGAAGGGATCAAACCCCTCTCTCAAACAGGAGGTACAAGTGGTGACACTTATGGACAAGTGGTCCTGAACACTCAGCAAAGAAGTACATCTCTGACATCCTTTTCAATGAATCTGCAGAGATGCTGACTTACAGCAGCTTTTCTGTGTCACATTTCTCTGTGTAATGCTGACAAAAAAAGAGCAAATTGGGATGGTTGAAGACCTCTCCAATGAGCACAACTATAGATGTGTTCTGGAAACTGATTTAACCACAGATTAAAAAATGCAAGTCATGGGAAAGAATGAAGATTCCATCAGTGAAATCACAGAATCGACTGAGTTGGAAAAGACCTCCAAGATCATCAAGTCCAACCCTTGGGCCAACTCCAGTCCCTTTACCACATCATGGCACTCAGGGCCACGGCCAAGCTCACCTTAAAAACCCCCAGGGATGGGGAATCCACCCCCTCTCTGGGCAGCCCATTCCAATCCCTCAGCACTCTCTCTGCAAAGAAGTTTTTTCTGCTCTCCAACTTCAATTTGCCCTGGCAGAGCTTGAGCCCCCCGTGCCCCCTTGTCCTATTGCTGAGTGCCTGGGAGAAGAGACCAACCCCCACCTGGCCACAACTTCCCTTCAGGCACTTCCAGACAGTGCTGAGGTCACCTCTGAGCCTCCTCTTCTCCAGGCTAAACACCCCCAGCTCCCTCAGCCTCTCCCCACAGCACTTGTGCTCCAGTCTGCATCAGTACAGCACAGCCAGAGCAGCTCAGAAAAACACCACAGTCACTGCAAACCATCAGGTCTCAGTATTATGGACATTTTCCTCTGTACTAACCCTAGTCTGGCTCCTAAAGTAGAAATCAGTCCATACAGTTCCATGCACTTAACAATAGCAAAAATCTTAACTGTGCAAGAATCCTGAGAAAGCAATTATTTTATTTAAGAAGTCCAAAATAAAGCTTGACCCATTTCATTGCAGCCTCATTTTTCAAGTACCCTCAACTACATTATCTCCTCCTTCTCCCCATGCAACAAACTTTTAAGGTACCACAGTGAGCCTCAATGGCCTGGAACAGTGACTGTGCATGTAGAGAGAACACAGGAATTACAAGGTATATTATCACAGGTTATTAATAGTGTCAGAGGTTTTGTTATTCCATACATTCATTATCAACTGTAGCCTAAAGATCACCACAGAACTAACAGAAACCTCTCAAACTGTCCACCATTTTAGGATTAAACCAGGCCATCATGTGGAATGTGATCTCTACATCAAAAGCCCAAACCAGTCAGAATATACAATGATAGTAACACAGAAAAAATAAAACAGTGTTTGGCAATTAGCTTGAGGAAAACATGTGAAAATAGCTCTCAGCATTTTCTTGTTAACAATTTAGCAACAAGCATGGCTTCACCTGGCAAATGCCCATTCTGACCGGAAAAATAAAGCAAGAGGAGTAGAGAGACACCAAGTCTCACATGAACAAGAGGTTCAATATATATACCAGAACGAGACTTCAGCTTCTGTATTTTAATATGATACCTAAACCACACTGCCCTTCACATTTGAATCACATGACTTCTGTGCTGGGAGTGCAAGAGCAAAAAAGTGAAAGTGGGGTTTATTTCCTGCATTTATAAACCTGATTTTCTAGTGAATTTTGTGCAATCTCTCCTTCCACAGAGGAGCTCACTTCCATCTCTTCTCAAGAGAGTGAGTTTCCTTACACAATGGCTATGAAATGGATCACTAGTGTCACACAAATTAGTTTTGGCACAGGAATAAACACTCGCCTATAAAGAGCACTTTTTCTTTCCCCCATAAAGATGAAGCTAACAAATTACTTCAAATCCTGGCTAAATACAAACTACGTGACTGAAACTATTACCTTTTAAACTAGTGATCTGTTTCAAGGACTGAGTGCACTCTGCACGACTTGCGTCCAATTTAGAGTCAGGCCACCAGCAGAAACTGAGGGACTCTTTCTCTCTAAGTAATAATATATGACCATCCTTTTATCTGAAGTGTTTTCTTGGCATGCAACAATCTTCAAGCCAAATCTTGGTGAGTTCAGAGTCTGCTGGGAGCTGGAACTGTTTTCTCCCAGATGGCTCTCAGAAGGAGCTGAAGTTTCCCACTTCTGGGCCAATTCTGTTCAAAAATGTGTTTACTTGTCATCTCTGGCCTCCACACCAGAATGATCATTCTGTTCCAGGTGATCCCTTCAACACTTCCTGGGCTGCTCTGGAGGGAGGATTATGGATAAAGGTGTGAGGCAGGTTTAAAAACAGATCTATGAACAGCAGGTGTGGAAGCAGGATCTCAAAATTAATTGCATCTCACAACTAGATGCAGTTGTGCTAAGTCTTCTGAGCCACTCCCTACTATTCCAGGAACTGCTAACATATAGAAATCAATAAACACTACTAATTAATTAAGGGTTAATCTGATGGCCTGGAAGGATAAACCTGAGACTGGACATTTTCAGCAATAGGTTGAAAAATTGCAACTGTGGTTACAGCCACTTCCAAATCCTTTAACTCCAGATTTCTAAAAGAATTACGTAACATTTTAAGTCCCTGCTTCTTTCACTACAACCTCAGTTCCAACCCCTGGGTCACAGAACTTTTACTGTGAAGATCCAGAGGATGCCTGGGAAAGCACCAACAAACATGAAAATGATCCTTTAATGCTGCCCCTGCATATTTCCCTGAAAACAAATTATTTAAGAGAGAACCCTGATCTCCTCCCTTCAGTCAGTCCTTAACAACTCACCAAAATAAATGCAACCCTCCAAATACCCCAACTGGCCTTTTATAAGGCGAGGAGAGATGACATATTATAGGAAACTGCAATTAACAAGACAGCAGCAAACAACACTGCCATAAAAACATCCAGAACATTAATCTTTATTATAAAGCAGCAGTTTCAGATCTCACCTAAAGGTCAAATCATGAAACCTACTGCAGGCTGGGAGGTGTCTCATCTTTGGCCAAGAACAGGTTATCTGAAAAAAGAAATTAAACCCCAAAACCAACTGCAGGCCCATTCAAAATGTATCTTCTTTTAAAAAATGCAGCCAAGGACCTGCAGACATGAGATGGATCACTACATTCTCTTTCAAAAAGACACCTAGAGCTTTCTCAAAAGAAGCCATGAATTTTCAGATCTATGCTGAACATTTAGAGAAGCTCCAGGCTAACAGATGCCTCCCACAGGCACTCCAGTTTACAAATAAGATGAACAGGAACATCAAAAACACATCTTCAGCCAATTTTTCTCTAACTAGTGGCACCTCCTGAGTGATGAAAGGGCAGCCCTGCAGCCGGCCTGAAACCCAGTTCCCTTCCCCCTCCATACCTGCTGTGCTCTTCCTAACAAGCAACTCAGGTGAGTTGTTACTAATTACCTATTAATTTCAATGGCATTTAGGTATCTAATTCCTGGAG
The DNA here is from genome assembly GCA_013396695.1 of Sakesphorus luctuosus. Taxonomy (NCBI): domain Eukaryota; kingdom Metazoa; phylum Chordata; class Aves; order Passeriformes; family Thamnophilidae; genus Sakesphorus; species Sakesphorus luctuosus. The sequence continues at coordinate 54,295 of VWZD01003260.1, forward strand.
GGAATTATCATAAGTCCTATGAGGAGAGGCTGAGGGAGCTGGGGGTGTTTAGCCTGGAGAAGAGGAGGCTCAGAGGTGACCTCAAGCACTGTCTGGAAGTGCCTGAAGGGAAGTTCTGGTCAGATGGGGGTTGGTCTCTTCTCCCAGGCACTCAGCAATAGGACAAGGGGGCACGGGGGGCTCAAGCTCTGCCAGGGGAAATTGAAGTTGGAGAGCAGAAAAAACTTCTTTGCAGAGAGAGTGCTCAGGCATTGGAATGGGCTGCCCAGAGAGGGGGTGGATTCCCCATCCCTGGAGGTTTTTCAACTGAGCTTGGCCGTGGCACTGAGTGCCATGATGTGGTAAAGGGACTGGAGTTGGACTAAGGGTTGGACTTGATGATCTTGGAGGTCTTTTCCAACCCAATCCATTCTATGATTCAACACTTCTGAATATCCAGATAAGTGATCACAGTGCTCTGGGAAACACGGTACACGGCTCCAACTCAAACCTGGAGAGGAGGAGATACAGAAAGAAGAGTCATCTCTGCCACCATGTTTACACTGGGGTAAGTTTAGCCAAACCATTTGAGACACCTTGGGATGAGGGCTAGGAATGAGTGAGGACACTGAGCAAGGAAAACAGGTAACCACAAAAAAGTTTAAGGGGGGGGGAGGAGGAAATAAAAAAAAAATCAAACAACATAAGGTTAACTTGGGGAAAAAAAAAACCCAACCATTTTTAAACCTAGAACTGAGAGCACTGCTGCCCTCAGACAAAGCAACTCAGTTCTTTCCATTCTGTTTTTACAAGTGAGCCCCTAAGCTGCCCCCAAGAAGAAGTCTCAGAGCAGGAAGTTCTCTGGAGATTGCAGCACATTGCCACTCTTAGTCGCCCTAAACACCAGCTCAGCTGTCAGACCTTCCTCTCCACTAAAGCCCAGCTCACAGTGGCTCCCATTTGACCAGATTTTATCCCTCTGGTAGCAAAAGGGGGAGGGGATGCACGCAGAATTCCCAGGAAGAATTCCACTTCTGCAGGTGTGGATGCTGCAGAGGGACAATCTCCTCCTTCCGAACAAAGATAGCCGCGGATTCTTCAGGAAGCAGGAAGAAAAATACAAACTGTGAAGTCGGCCCTTTGTGTACACACCTTCAAAAATGAAAGGACACACACACACATCCCCCTTCGAGAATCTGCTACAGAGGATCTCCCGGCGCAATGTGGGAGACACTGAACTGGAGATAAAACAGGTCTGAAAAGAGAACGCTGGGTTTCACGCTCCGCAGGCGCAGCTTTCCCGGCAGGAAAGCCATCCACAGATTCCCAAAGATTCCATAACTATCAGCATTTTCGGCAACCCGGTGGTTATTCAGGCCCTCCCAGCGGCTCCCCGGCTGGCGCCATGAGAGCCCTGTGGCCGCACGGCAGGGCCGAGGCGGCTCTAAAATGTCGGGAGGCACGGGGAGAACCCCGGCGGGGCCGGAGGAGCGGCCGCCGGGAGGGAGGGAGGATCCCTCTGGCCAGACCCCACCGCCTCCCGGGAGGCCGCGACGGCCCCGCTCCCTCGCTCGCTGCCCGGGGACGCCGCGGATCCCCCCGCGCCCACATCTCGTCCCGCCGCCGCCCC
>VWZD01003260.1:61680-103475 GCA_013396695.1 Sakesphorus luctuosus
TTGGTCAGCGCCGCCGCTAGCCCCGCCTTTCTCTCACGTTTCTCTGTTTTTGATTGGTTACCTCTTCTGTCAGTCTTTCCACTCCGGCGTCTTGATTGGCTGTTCCGGGGTGCAGGGCGGGCCTGTCCCCCGCGGGGCTCGGCGGGGCGCGGCCCGGGTCGCTCGGTGCCGCGTTCCCAGCGGCATTCCCGGCGGCATTCCCGGCGGCATTGGCCGCCGCCATGGAGCTCTCCTGCCAGGCGCTGAGAACCACCCACCAGGCGAGGGAAGCGGTGAGAGCCGGCGGGGCGGATCGCCGCGCGTCGCCGTTGCCGTGGCAACCGCAGGGCGCATGCGCGAGGGAGTGGGGGCGTCATGGCGGCGGGGCCGGGGCCGGTTCTGATGAGCAGGGACGGACATGGACCCCCTCCTACAGCCGCTCTCGTCATGGTCCTGCAGCAACAGGCACAGGCAAAGGGGACAGACAGTCCGTGCTCCTCCCTGCCTCGGCTCCCGTGTCAGTCGGTCACGGCCGTACTGCTCCGCCGCGCCTCCATCCCATCGGCCCCATCCCTGGAAGTGTTCCAGGCCAGGCTGGACAGGGCTTGGAGCAGCCTGGGATAGCGGAAGGTGTCCCTGTCCATGGCGAGGGGTTGGAACTGCAGAGTCCTTAAAGATCCCTTGCAACCCAAACCATACTGGTTTTCCACGATTCTTGCTCCAGGAAGCCCAGAAACAGCAGGATTTTGCTAAATTTAGTAGCCTGTTCTTTTGCTTCCGTCTGCTGGTCGAATTACAACACAGTGAGAGAGACTGCGGGGGTGCTTAAAGCCTTTCCCACAAGGCTGCTGGTGGCTGTACATGCATACGCCAATGCCTCTTCCCATTGTGCGTGGAAAACACAGGATTCCTCACAAAGGAGGAGTTTGAGAGGGGTCTTCATGTCACCGAAAATCGTGGGGAAGAAATGAAACCCTCCAACACGACCCTTTAAGCATTATAGAGCAAGGCATTACTTTATTCTGGCCAGAGATAGGGAGCAAATCATTCCAGTCTCATAAATCCCTTTCCAGACTTTTCACATATTTTGCGTTTTTGTAAACAAAGAAATTAAGGTTAATTAGTTCTAACTTACAAAATTAATTTAATTAGTATTCTAACCTTTATTGGCTAATTTGGTCTGCATTCTGTGATTTTCTTATCAATCTTCCTTAGAGAGTTTCCAGCTTTCAGGTTGTAATGTCTTTGTTAATCCCCTCTGTGTCTTCTGGTTACTCACAGAATCATAGAATGGATTGGGTTGGAAAAGACCTCCAAGATCATCAACTCCAACCCTTGGGCCAACTCCAGTCCCTTTACCACATCATGGCACTCAGTGCCACGGCCAAGCTCAGTTTAAAAACCTCCAGGGATGGGGAATCCACCCCCTCTCTGGGCAGCCCATTCCAATCCCTGAGCACTCTCTCTGCANGTTGAAGCCTATCAGAGCTATTCCTGATAAAACTCAAAGCTTCAGTAGTTTAATGTCTGTAAGGAAAGAACAGAAGAAACCTTGGTCACTGCTACCATTATTTCAAATTTTAGGAAAGTTATATCATTTCCAACACTGATACTGAGCTTTAAGTTATGTCAGCCTCGTGCAGGATAACAGGATATCCTGAGTTGGAAGAGACCCACAAGGATCATCCAGTCCAACCCCTGGCCCTGCACAGACACCTCAGCAATCCCACCCTGTCCCTCACAGTGTTGTCCAAACACCCCTGGAGCTCTGGCAGCCTTGGGGCCGTGCCCACTGCCCTGGGGAGTCTGTTCAGTGCCCACCACCCTCTGGAGGAAGAACCTTCTCCTGGTATCCAACCTAACCCTCTCTGACAGAACTTCAAGCTATTCCCTGGGGTCCTGTCCCTTGTCCCCACAGAGAAGAGATCAGTCCTGACCCTCTGCACCCTCTCCTGAGGAAGTATTAATATTTACAAGGAATGGGGTCTTCCAGAACAGTCTCTTTCCGAGCCCTGAAATGGATTCAGATCCCAACCACTGGGAATGGAGCCATAAGGTCTGGTATTGAAACAACATTAAGGTGCAGGAGGAAGAGAGGAGAGAAAGAGATCTGATTTTTAACCTCACCAGTGGGGATTTGGGTGGCCCTGATCCCAAGGATGGTGTTGGAAAAGCCTGTGGGATTGGGGCCTGGAGCTGAAGTGCTGCTCCCTGTGACCTGTACCACTCTGTTTGGGTTGGGGTGCTTTGTAAGCACAGCAGGATGGATGTGAGGATGACAATCCACAGTTTGGGCACAGAGAAGAGGGAATTGTTTGTGTTCCACAGTCAAGCAGAAGTTTGGAGCCTTTTTTTAAATTAGTGACTTGAAATGAAGCTGCCAGGAGGACTTTTTGATTCTTGCTCTGAGGCTTTCCCTTCCTTCTGTGGTGGGAGCCTCAATTCTTAATGTCTGTTTTCTGAATTCCAGTATTCCAATTCAGTATCTGGAAGTTAGACTGCTGTATGCTTGATTTGTAGCACTAATTACTGGGATTTCTGGTTCTATAGCCCTGCCCTTATCTGTATTGCATTTCCCATTAATCTGTTCCACAGAATGGAAATAACTATTTTCTAACGATTTTGGGAAAAGTGTTTTTTAAAAAATTCCTATATTCATTGCAATTCTATAGCTGTTCACAGCTACCCAGTCTAGTCTTAAAATCAATGAAATTTGCCTTGCCAGGCATTTCACAGGTTTTAATGGTAAAATACTTCCTGTGTTTGCTTTGTAAATACCCCTCAACAAGCAATATTATTGTGAACTGTAGTAGAACTTTGTAAATGTCTACAAAAGAGTGGGAGAGTTAGTGCTTTGTTGATCAATGCTTTATTGTTAATTGCTTGTTAATTAATTTGTAAATTCATGACCCTTAATGTGTATAATTCACCATACTTTGTGTCCATTCATTTTTATGTGTTCGTAATAGGTATCACTTCAAATTAGTGAGGTCTTGGCAGTGAAAACCTGGCTTTAGCCTGCTTAAACAGGGAGGTATTAACATTTTGTGAGTGGCTCTTAAAATTGGAGCATCAGTTAGTGAAAGACAGCATTGCAGTAGGGGTAGAAATCAGAAGGTTTCTGTTTTGAGTGCACCAAACTCAAATAGTAAATGCTTTTTGAATTGAGAGGTAACGTGTTTTGGGTGCGTCCTACTTGTATGACAGCCACAAGTTCTGTGGTGAGCTTGCTGTGTGCCTTTAATTAAAAAAGCTCGTTGTAATCCTTGGAAAACTTTGCCAACCCCATTGTTTGCAGCAGCCGTGTGTAATTTGGAAGAAAGGAGAGGGCAAAGTGCCTTTTCTTTGTCCTGGGAAATTCTATTCAATGGCAGCCAAGTTATACATTGTTTAAAACTCACCAGTTCCCTTCTCTGTTTGTCTTTTTCAAAAAGTACCGTCAGCGAGTCAGACAATAACTGAACATTCCACCTCCTGAAAAGCCTGTCAAGGCCACCAGTACCCAGAGGGCCTTGGGGGAGGGAAAGCTGTGGGGATAGAGGGTGATGGAGGGAGGAGGAAAGCTGGGCCCATCCAGCCTCTCTGTCCTGGCACGTGTTGCCAGCTGGATCTCGAGGAATCCCGTCCTTGGCATCGTCCTGGGATCCCAAAGACAAAGAGGGGAGGGGCGCGGCACGGGTGTTACGGTAAATCCTCTCCCTGTGTGGTGACAGAGCTATCCACTTGTCTCTTGTCCGAATTCCTGACCAGAAATCCCTCTGAACTCACCCTGCGGACTGCCCCAACTGGATTCACACAGACACAATGCTAAAGCAGTACAGTTCTCATTCCCAGGCTTCCCAAAATGTGACTTACACTGTAACTCTATTTAGTTTTCCTCCTAACAAATACATTAATGTAAAATATGGAGGGTCAAAAGATAATGAAACATTACAGAGTTAAATTAATCTTTTAGAAGGTCCATTAATTTGGTGGAATTACACAAGAGTCTTTGTTGATTTATAAAGTAAATGTATTTTAGTAAAAGGTGTGGAAATGACTAGACAAGCAATTGCACTTAAAGATGCACAACTCTATTAGAGTTTAATTTCAAATGACTCAAAGAAAGGAATATGTTCTGCTCTTTTGTTAAGCTAGAAATAAATAAAATAGCACTGTAAGTGTTGGAGCTAATTAGTTAAGTGCTCAACTATTAAGTTTTTAAAACAAGATCACATTTAAGTGCCTTAAGCTTTTATTAATTTCATGGACCCCCAAATCCCCTATAGTAATTGAAAATTTAATTACATACAGTTTTTTTGTTCTTTTAAGAATTGAAGCTTATTAAACTTTAAACATTTAAACATCTATTGAAATACCAGTGGCTATAAACAACATGCAATTCTAAATACTAATTGAACAGGAAGGCTCAATCACTGTAAAGCTAATCTGAATTTTAAGTAACTTTGCACTCGCTGTGTAAGATTTACCATTTCCTCTCTAAGCAGAGCAAAAGCCCTGGGCAGTGTTAGTGTCTGTCTGCACTGTGGCTTTATTTTGTGGGCATATTTGCAGTGGGGTCAGTCCCTGGAGGATAAACTGGAGTTGGGGACAGCAGACTGGGGTGCACAGAGAGCTGTTTCAAGGGAACAGCTGGAGCTGCTGGTGGCGCTGACACAGGCTGAGGTTCATGTGGAAAGCTTATTAAGTAAAACAGGACTGGTGGGGGCAGGATGTGGATTGGTCAAGAAAGCACCGAGTCATGATTCAGGGACAGTTACACTTTGTAAGGTCTTTGGTTTTTCTTTCTTTTACAGAAACCTCACAGAACTGGGACCAGGGATATTTTTGTTCTGTTTTTCAGATCCAATCTAATGCAAGTCATTGTTAGTTGGTCAGCTGATTGACAGCTTATTTCGTTTTCTTTGTACACTTGTCTCACTTCTCAAAATCAGCCGCTGATATTTGCATTCTTAACATCAGTTAAAGACAGAATAAATTAACTTCTCAGTCTAAACTCTCTGCTAACTTTTAGATGAGGCTCTTTTTGGATGTCAAGGCTCACTTTTCCTCCTGCTTGGTCAGCACAACCAGAACGTTGCTCACTCAAGGCTGAAGTAGGTGGCTCGTAGGTAGACACAATGTGCTATACCCAAAGCAAGTCTCTAGAGAATTTGAGATACTGCCAATCACTTTATCACTAATTACACTAGAACTTAAAATGCTTTAGGGGTAGCAGAAGTAACCCAGGGGGACAAACAGCAGCACAAGACATGCCAGAATGCAAATTCTTTTTTAGGGAAGTTCCAAGCATAGATTGTGAGCCCTGTCAGTTCATCAGGCAGAGCCAATTCTTCTCTTGTCAAGAGTATCCATGTTTATTACACGAAACACTTGATGTGTTTGTCATCTGTGGCAGCCACTGTGTTTGCATACCGTGTTTTAAATATTCAAAGGCAGCTGTGACCTTGCCCTTTGATGTGTGGGTGAACACAATAGTTAATCTTTCTCAGCATAACCATGAGGAGCAATTGCATTTCAAAGAATGATGGGCTTCTCAGTAAGTGATGCCTCCAGTCTCCTCCTTGCACCTCCAGCTGTATTTCAGAAGATTCAAATCATCAGGAGAAATGGTAGAAGTGCCACAATTCAAAATCTGTTTTCCAAGCACCAACACTTCAAAACTTAAGCAGGAAGACACCCTTTCATTCCAGGCTTGTCCCTGTTTGCTCTTTGCTTATGACAGTTCTCAGAGCTGGTTAATTTCTTGTTGCAGCACCTTGCCGGAACCAGTCTGCTTCATTCAAGTGTTACTAATCTACCAAGCATTCACACGGTTTCGTTTTCTCGCCAAAATAGTTCAGAAAAAATATTTTAGAACCACCACTGAAATGCAAACAGTATTGTAACTTCCTTATAGACTCTGAAAAACTTTATCAAGATGGTATCAAAGTATATAAAGCCTTGAAATGGGGTATAGTTTCTTTAGTTTTCCCAAGGCAGATTTATTCTTCTTTCTTGAAAACTGAAATGGAGAATCGATGAATCTCTTTAGTAATATGTGAATTGCAAATACACTCACTCTGCAGAAAACGTTGTGAAGAGCAAGCCCCGGCTCTTTCTTAGTCGTGACACTAGATGGCCCCACGACTGAAGCAAACATCCCAAGAAATACTTGCTGTACTGGGATGCCTTTTCCCTGCTCTATCCAGTACATTTTATAGGCTGGCAGATTTTATTTTAAAATAAAACAAAAGCTGACTGTGCTATCTCAAGTGTTTAAATTAGCAGCAGAATGCCATGTGATATCCACCATACAGAGCAGAGGGAGCAGATAGTTCTAGTCTGGCAAAGGAGCAACATGATAAACAGGTAAATTGGTTTTGCACAGCCCAAAAGCACCCTTGATTTTAGGAATAAATGATTCTCCAGTATCAGCAGTTTACTGTAATGATGTTTCCTTCCAAGAGACTGGAGAGGATGGAGTAATTGTCTTTCTGTATTTGCATTCCTCCCGTGCATCTTGTGGGATTTAAAAACATAAGCCTTAGTCAGCAGTGATCCTTTGGCATGTCTGTGTGCCAGGCACAAGCAGAGAGCAACAGAAGTCATGGATACAGATCCTGGGGCTCTGTTTGCAGAATGAAGAGGATGGAGATCGGTGGGTTTGAAGGCAGCACTTGGGCTGGGCTTTTCTTGGGGTTGGATGCAGGCACTGTTCAACTGAAGCAGAAAGGATGGAATCTGGGGGTGGAAGTGGAGCCTGTGTGGCATTACAGTGCAGAGTAATCAGGAATGTGCATGTCCTGTGCAAACAAACAGAAATTGCTGGTCTTTCCCTATCCACTCAGTGTCACTCGTCCACACTCCCACTGGGTCCTTGTGAGTAATCACAGAATCACAGAATAGAGTGTCTGAAGTTGGAGAAAAGGCCACAATTGGATCATCCAGTGTTGAATGCCAACATCAAGAGGGAAGGAAAAGATTTGCCTAAATGTGCGTTTGGCCATACCTGCTTTCCAACTGTGCTCCCAGCTTCAAATCACAGTGAGGTAGACTAAAGTCAACATGCTGATTTCTAGAGCTTTCCAAGGAGCAAATTCAGTTATGACCTTAAAATCTCAGGGTTTCTGTGCAGACACTCAGCAAAGACAGCATGTTTCATTGGAGCAAGGCCTTGTTCCAGCATCTTGCTTGATTTGTGTTTCCACTGCCTCCTTAGTCCTACTTGATACTGCACCTGGTGCTGCCCCAGGAATGAAGGCAGAGATGTCTTATGCTGCATTATTTTTCATTGCTGAGCTGTTTGTGAATGACTTTTGGTTCTCTAATCTGTGTCAAGAAATCCATAGGACTGACTCCACATTGGAATTTCTGCATGTTGAGACCTGACTTTGGTCACTCCTGTGTTAAAATCATGCAAGTTTGGTGTTACCCGAATCCACTACAATTCTACAAGTGTCTGTGTTTCACTTGCTCTGTTTATATATCAAGGCCCATGGAATGGGAGGTGCCATCAGTGTTATAAAGCTGGTCTTCATAGTAGAGTCATGCAGATTCCAGGCCTGTTCTGCAGCCCTACTTCTCCAAGCACTCGGAGAACAGGTTTCCAGTTGCCAGGGGAGGACACAGCCAGGCTGGAGCACGAGGCCCAGTTCTGGGCCCCTCAGTTGAGGAAAGAGATTGAGGGGCTGGAGCGGGGCCAGAGAAGAGCAACGAGGCTGGAGAAGGGAGTGGAGCACAAGTGCTGTGGGGAGAGGCTGAGGGAGCTGGGGGTGTTTGTGCTGGAGAAGAGGAGGCTCAGAGGTGACCTCAGCACTGTCTAGAACTACCTGAAGGGAAGTTGTGGCCAGGTGGGGGTTGGTCTCTTCTCCCAGGCACTCAGCAATAGGACAAGGGGGCACGGGGGGCTCAAGCTCTGCCAGGGGAAATTGAAGTTGGAGAGCAGAAAAAACTTCTTTGCAGAGAGAGTGCTCAGGGATTGGAATGGGCTGCCCAGAGAGGGGGTGGATTCCCCATCCCTGGAGGTTTTTAAACTGAGATTGGATGTGCCATGATGTGGTAAAGGGACTGGAGTTGGACCAAGGGTTGGACTTGATGATCTGGGAGGTCTTTTCCAACCCAATCCATTCTATGATTCTATGAGGTTTTCTTGGACAGCCCCTGGAGACACCCTGCATTGAGGTTTCCAAGAGTCCTGCCCTGGAATTCTCAGTAGCCTGAACATGCTGGAGATCCATAACCATAGTAAGGGAAGTAGGTTATTTGTTCAACCTCATAGTCTTTTCTCTTCTCTAGGAAAAGGCTTCTATGCCTCCAGTAGCCCTGATAATGTGTAAGAAAAATTAGGTTGAAAACCACTTTCCTTGTGTTTATTAACAGTGAGTTGTTTTACAGTTCTTACATGCTGTTGTCTTAATTTGTTTGTTTCCACAGGCTACATTTAGATGCTGTTTACAGCAATAAAGAGAATATTACATTTGATCTAGAGTTCTGTCTTAATTCACAGGAGGAGATGCGAACAGAAGCTCGTCGGAAAAATCTCCTCATTCTAATTTTGCATTATTTAATGGAGGAAGGGTATGTTTTTTAAATTACAGGGCTCTGCATGGTGGGATTGTGTGTGTCTGACCTCCTGTACTGTGTCCTTCTGTCCTCTGTTGGGTGGATGGACATCATGGCCCTTTGGGCTGATCTGAGAAAAAGGTCAACTACTATTATACCTCTTGGCAGTTTACTTTGCTGAGTTGTTTCAGTTTCTGGAACAAAATGTCATATTTAATTTAAAATAGATCAACCAGCAAAGGTTTGTTGAATAAAGTTTATACTTCTATAATAAATAGAGTTGTGGACAAGTTAAAGATACCATATACTTAGTAATGCCATAGTTTGCTTTTTCTCTCAAAAATCAGTCAGATAATGATTCTCAGTTTTTTGATCTTTGTTTCTTTTTTTTGAAATTACCAGGTACTTTGATGCTGCAAATGCTTTGGAACAAGAGACAAAATTAAGTTTACGTGGCTTTGAAGTTTGTGACAACGTTGATCTTGAGACAATTTTGATGGAATATGAAAGTTATTACTTCGTAAAATTTCAAAAGTATCCTAAAATTACCAAAAAGGTCGTGGACACTGGTATGTGAAAGGGAAGCTTTTGACTCCAAAGCTTAAAATATATATTTTCCTGATATACTAACAGCCCTTTTTGTGTATACTAGCATTTAATGTTCCAGCCCTTACAGTTCCAGATGTGTAGTTGTAGCACGGAAGACATAAGAGTTGAGAGATGGAGCTTTGAGCCCTTGTGCTCTCCCATCTCTCATTATGTAGAGGAACTAAAATGTGGCGTTTTTCTGTCTTTTAAAAAACTGCTTTGATAGTGGAAAATGTGAGCTAAGCACTAAGGATTATGTCACAGATGTATTTATGCACTTTATTCTCATGGAGAGAGACTAGTAAGTCTGAGGTATAAAAGAATGATACAAAATAAGGCAAATCAGAATATGAGCATTCTGTTATGACCCCAAGAGCCTGAATGGTTTTGCACTTGAGCATAAAATGTAACTCAGAGAAGCCATAAGAACAACTGTGTAAGAATCAGTGATGAAGAGCTTGTAGGATACAGGTTTGGATTGGACATTAGGAAAAATTTCTTCACGGAGAGGGTTGTCCAGCCCTGGCACAGCTGCCCAGGGTGCTGGTGGAGGCCCCATCCCTGCAGGGATTTAGAAGGTCTGTGGATGTGGCAACTGGGGACATGGGGAAATGGTGGTCTTGGCAGTGCTGGAGAAATGGTTGGACTCAATAACCTTAAAGGGCTTTTCCAGCCTAAAGGATTCTGTGATTATTTGCATGGTGAAGATATGTGCTTCTAGAAGTGATTGATTGGTGTTTGTGCAAAAAGGAACAGCCTTACAAGACAAAACCAAAGGGATTTGTCATGAATCAAGAATGAAAATGTATTACAAAGCATTTGTTCACATCTTAGTCAAGCTGAGTGGTAGTCAAGGCTCAGTCTGTGATCTAAGTGAAAAAACAATTCCTAGAAAGCTACTCTTGGACACTTAAAAGCTCTCAGTGTACATATTTTGGTCAGTAAAGCGACTCAGATTTGGAGTACTCTGCCATTACCCAAGCTCAGAGTCGTGACTGTGCTGGCGGAGAGGCATCATCCTTTTCCCCTGAAGGGCAAGCAGCCTCCTCTCCTGCATGTACTTTGCAGGATGCCCTGAATGTGTCCATGGTCAGACAAGTGTATCTAAACAAAAGGCTTGGTGGTTTTCTTGGGTTGAGCTGGCAAAATGCCAACTGCCCAGCACAGAGTTAGAGCTTCCCTCCCCCTGCTGAGAAAAGGGAGGAAAAGAAAAAAACCCCTCAAACTAGGTTTAATGCTTAAACTAACTATATATATTTATACAGAAAAGAGAAAAATTAAACTATAACACAACACACACTTACAAAAGTTAGAAATAACAAGAAATAAATTCCCACTCCCCAGTGAACACAAATCCCACCATTCTAACTACAAATCACTCTAGAGAAGTCAATTCCCCAGAGACAGACTTAAGCAGAGAGAACAACTAAGAACAAACATTTTACTTCCCTAAGATAACATGATGGTGAGTCGGTGCTGGGCCTGGGCCTCCCATCCCTCCTGGGATGGCCCAGTGTGTCTTCTGGGACCACAGCTGGGAAGGAACTGACCAAGCCACTCCCACACTGGCTCTTACCCCTTTGAGATAATGTTGGAGTACAGTATGGAATACTATGGGCTGGAAGAAGTTAGCTGTCAGCTAGCCCAGCCCAGCTCAAGTCAGCCGACAGTCCCAGGCTTACCCTGAGCTCTAAAGCCTAAATTTGGGCCTGCCTAGCTAAACCCATAACAGTGGTGCTCCTTCCTGCTAAATTCTTTGCATCACTCTTTGCATGACCTACAGAACTAACTTGGTCATTTCCATGCTGGATTCCAGCTGGAAGTCTTGTAGACATACCCACATTATTAGAAGTTTATCTATGGGCTTTGCTGCCTCCATATTTCCAAGCTTTTTCAGGGAAATAGCTGTCTGGGAAGGATTATTTTATGTAATTGTGTGAGAATCTTTAATGGAAGAGCACAGTACAGAGAGCACTGAGGAGAGATGTGTTTTGGAACCAGGGTGGTGCTGGTAGAACACAAACCCTCAGCTTTGTGAGTTCACATCTGGGCTTGGCGAGTTTGACATTTTGTGAAAAAAACTTTTCTTTGACAGAAATTGTTTCAAATTATATAAATGCAAAAAACAACGTAGTTTGATAACCTCCATTGCAATGGGATTTTTGTTCTGTCTTGTTATGTTGAACTTGACTATTATGAAGAGGAGTAAGGCAAGTTCATACTTCCCAATTCAGCAATGAAAAAATTATTAGCATTAAATTGGCATTCTGTGTGATATATTAAATTATTGTGCTTAATCTAATTTCTGGTAGTGTCCATTTTACTGGGAACATGATACTGGTTTTAAAAAGTAAGCAGAGAAACCAAAGACTGAAAGAGCCTAAACTGGAACAAGTTTGAAGCAAAACTGCTCTCACCAATATCAGTTTGTTTTCAGAAAGTTTTTGCAAGCTTGCAGTGCTTATAATCACACTGTTCCTCTTTATGCATTGTTATTTCCAAGGTCATTAATGTGTGCTCTAAAAGTATTTTTGAAGGGGGGGAGCGGAAAAATCAAGTTGCCTTTTTTATATCCTTAATTATTTTCCATTTTAATATTGATTTTGCCACAGCAAAAAATAAACAACGGCTGCAAACTAGGGCAAAAGCAAGAAGGTAAGAGAATGGTGTTTTTCTGGGCAGAAAGTTTTTCTATAAAAACAAATGCACACTGGTTAAAATAATATTATGATACCATAGGAATACTAAAGCCCAGGGTTGTGCTGCTGACTGTGTGGTGCAGTTTTTTTCTGTATGTGTTAGAGGAAAACAGAGGCTCATTTCCCAAATGGAGAGGCAAACTATTTACAGAGTTTCTGCAATGTGGTTAAGGTGGGGTGGGGTGTTAGTAAATAGTAATGATTGAACTCAGCTCTAATTGAAATTGATGCCATAATTTCAGTGGCAGCAAAGTTGGCCCAAAACTGCTTTATTTGAAAACTTTGCATTTTAATATTTTAGTATTTGTAAGGAGAAAAAAGGACTTGGGAAAGCTGTTAATTTTTTTTTTTCCAGTTCTAGAGCAGCAAGCTCTTCTCAGAATGTACCAAGGCTCAAACAACAGACAATGCAACAACCTCTGTCAAAATCTTCTGGGAGTACAACAGAGTCTAAATCATCTACCAAGGAGAGCCCTAGACAGGTTTAAACATGTTTTATCTTGGTAGCCTTGCAGTTGAAATTAATGTGATGTGGCAACTAATATGTAATGTAATGACACCATTAATAATGGTTCAACTAGTGGGCTTCACTGATTATGTAATTCAAGCACTGTAGGTGCAAGACTTCAGGAGAAGATGCTTTCTGGCTGGGAGTTGTGGGGCAAGTAACAGGCAAAAGTGGGAGGAAGATGAGCTATATAATCCAACCTACACTAAAATGAATCAGGGCTTTCCCATTAGTATCAGCATATTCATCCTTCGGTGCCAGAATGGCAAGACAAACAAATCAGATAGAAGGTCTGGTGTGAGTTGCAAGCATTTTCACAGTGCATAACATGTTTGATAGTGGGGGAATAATTTGGCCCTGGGATTTTCAATTTTGAGAGTCACATTTTGTTAAGATTATTGTGAAATCTACTTTATTGTCAGCTCTTACAGAGGGTGGTCCAGGAATAGCAGGTTGGAGGGAAAGCACTTTGTCTGTTCCAGCTATTTTTGAAGGGCTTGTCTGTATTTCTTCACCAAGAGCAATTAATGTCTGACCTCTTCTCAGCACCAGTAAACCCCAAAACGTTACCTTTTGGATTTTCCAGCAATAACTGCTGTGAAGTGAATATGTAATCCTAAAATGGCTCCTCATCTCTGAGATGACATGCTGTGCCTTACACTTGCCTGTCCTTTCCACTGTTCATAAGTGGTGTTTCTCAGAACTGTGTAAATGCAGTTTTCTGCTCTGCACATGAAATTACTTGATTGCTGAGCTCTAGAGCTGTGGCTGCTGTCACCAGTCAGATGAAGTCTGACTAAATGTAAGTGGTGCTTGTCTGACAAATATGGGATTACTCTGGGAACTTCCATGCATTATACAGTTCATCTGGGCATGTATGAAGAGGTGGGATGATACCTATGATGTAATATCTTCAATTCATCCCCCTTGGCAATACATCTTTTTTTAACTTTACTTTTTTTTTAGAATAGTGACAATGCAGTTACTGTGGATCAGTCTGACTTTGGCTTAAGCATCTCAGCAATCAGCAAACCTGGAGGAGACAGCACTCACCCAAGAAAGGCTAGTGGAAACCTGGTATGCGATTTATCATGGAAATATGTGGTAGAAAAAAACACACAGGTTTTAAAAAACATCAATTGTTAGCTTTCTGAGTCTATTTTTATATTAAACATTCATGTATAGTCTGCTGAAGGGTCAGTTTTTTAATGATTTGGGTAACAATTCCTTGCATAGGAAGCTCTGTTTGCATTAAGTACTATTTCAGTATAGAATCACAGAATCATAGAATGGATTGGGTTGGAAAGGACCTCTGAGATCATCAAGTCCAACCCTTGGGCCAACTCCAGTCCCTTTACCACATCATGGCACTCAGTGCCACGGCCAAGCTCACTTTAAAAACCTCCAGGGATGGGGAATCCACCCCCTCTCTGGGCAGCCCATTCCAATGCCTGAGCACTGTCTCTGCAAAGAATTTTTTTCTGCTCTCCAACT
The DNA here is from genome assembly GCA_013396695.1 of Sakesphorus luctuosus. Taxonomy (NCBI): domain Eukaryota; kingdom Metazoa; phylum Chordata; class Aves; order Passeriformes; family Thamnophilidae; genus Sakesphorus; species Sakesphorus luctuosus. Next base: position 75,493 of record VWZD01003260.1, read on the forward strand.
TCAATTTCCCCTGGCAGAGCTTGAGCCTGTGCCCCCTTGTCCTATTGCTGAGTGCCTTGGAGAATATACTCAAGTTGGAAGAATATTTCTTTTTTAAAACCCAGTGGTAGCAGCTAAAATTTAGGATAAGTTTTGCATTCCTGAATGAGATGATAAGAGGCCGTTCAGTTAAATTGTTCCAATGGCTGAGATGTATGTTCCACCCTTCTTGCTATCACAGGTTTTGTGGTCTGCTTTTAGCCTTAATTAGGACTGTATATGCAGTAAGGAAACCCATTGCTGTAAGTGCAAACCAAATTTGGTCCAATGTAGAGCTACCATTGTGGGTAAAGCCTTTTACAACACTGTTTTCTCCTTTAGGGCCAAGTAATTGACTTCCATGGGATGATTCAGGATGCTGTCAGCATGTCACCGAATGGAATTCCCTTGAACAGCCTTAACTGTGATCCAGATCCCTCAGTAAGTGTTTCTGCTCCTATTTCCATCCAGTTAATATGCAAATGAGTTTTACATAACCGGGAACAAAACAAAATACTGCAAAAAAAGTTGTCTTTGTTCCCAAGTGCTCAAAAAGGGCTTGTATTTCTGAGAGGGGTATTTCATTGTCGAAGGGACTGTCATATTGACAGTGGTCTAGTTTGTTGGCAGTTGTTTAGTCTTTGGACATGAAAGTAGGCAACAAATAGAAATGATACCTTATGATAAAAAAAGGATATAATTATTTCAGAAACCTGCAGAACTTCTGAGGGTGGAATTCTGATGTTTAGATGATTGAGGTAAATTTTCAGTAATCACTCCTTGTCACAAGCCAGAGCTTGTCAGACAGTGCGTGCAGCTCACATGGTGCCCTGGAACAACTGAGACACTGGAAGAGACCTTCAAAACAGAAAATGTGACAATTCAGTGACCCACCATTGCATTTTTTCATTCAGTGACCCACATTTTTTACTCGTCTTAATCTATGTGGGGCATGTTTAGAACTGTAAGTTAAATAAGAGAGCTGCTCATTTTAAGGTAAATTCAGGATTAGATTCTATCAGAGGAAAAGATGACATTGCAAAAATGGCTTACTTAAAAATATTTATTATTATCCATATTTCTATAGCTTTAAGAGTTGATATTATTACCATGTATCAGCTTTTCTAAAAGTATTTAATAGTTTGTCTGTATAAAAATATTTGAAGTCTGACAAGAACTTATGTTTTTCTCTTTTAGGAACGATTATTGAAACCCCTTAGTGCTTTTTTTGGCATGACTGGTGAGATGAGGGAACTTGCAATGGTTGTAAGCAGAGTAAGATCAGATCTCCATTTCCTTGTACAGAGGTGTTGGTTATCTTTGTCATCTGGGAATGCTGTTTGTTTCTTTTTGCTCTGAGAGTGCTTATTCTTGAATATGCAAGCTAGTTTTCTTTTCATGCTACTTCCAGCAAGTCATTTCTTTACAAGTAACCATATTTCTTTTTGGTACACAGTGGGAATAAGTGATTAAGACCATTCCCTTCTAATAGAGAACATGTAGTTTAGTCGTGCTGTGGAAACTGTGTGGCTTTTCCCTTTGTTCTTTTTCTGCAGAAAAAGTACAATACTTCTCTGGAAAGAGAGATTTAAATATATTAGCTAATACTAACTATTATCTGATGTATTATCTAACTGGGATCAAATGGTGGGAAAAACCTTGATCCAGCCCTATGGGTGCAGTTTCCATTCAAGGCATTGGTCTTGAGTCAGCATGGCAGTGTCACACCAGTATCTGAATTCTGAATGTATTTACTAGATACAATGTACAAAAATTACTAAACCCTGATAATTCTAATTAGAATCATAGAATCACAAAATTGTTTTGGTTGGAAAAGTCTTCTAAGACCATCAAGTCCAACCATTCCCCAGCACTGCCAAGGCCACCACTAACCCATGTCCCCATGTGCCACATCCACAAGGCTTTTAAATCTCTCCAGTGATGGGGACTCCACCACTGCCCTGGGAGCTTGTTCCTAGACTTAATAACCCTTTCCATGAAGAAATTTTCCCTAATGTCCAACCTGACCCTCTCCTGGCACATCTTGAGCCCGTTCCCTCTCCTCCTGTCCCTGTTCCCTGCAGCAGAGCACAACCCTCCCGTCCTGTCAGGGAGTTGCAGAGTGAGAAGGTCCCCCCTGAGCCTCCTTTTCTCCAGGCTCAGTCCCCCCAGCTCCCTCAGCCGCTCCTGCTGCTCCAGACCCTTCCCAGCTCTGTTCCCTTCCCTGCACACACACCAGCCCCTCAATGTGTCTCCTGTCTGAGTGTCCCAGATCTGCCCCAACACTGGAGGTGCCTCAGCAGTGCCAGCTCTGGGACAGGCCCTGCCCTGGGGCTGTGACACCCCATGGCTAGCACAGCCCAGGGGCCACGGTCCTAGTACTGGTTCTGTGCTTTGCTTTGTGCTGTGCTTTGTGTGCATGACCTGGACTCCTTGTCTTTTCCTGCTTGGGGCAGTGGAGAGCTGCTGTAGCTGTAGGCAATACAAGCAGTGCCCTCATCCCAGTACAGGAGCTGCATGAGCAGCATCAATGATGCACTGTATCCCAGGGCAGACTGGGGATTATAATCCACACTTGGAAATCTGACAGGTGGAGGATTCCGCTATGTGGTCAGCACCATTTTGTTTCATTCCTGGGTTGAGGATCAGTGGCTACAAAGCAGCTTTGCATGCATCACCTTTGGATGAGACATCATCCAAAAGGCTTCATAGTATCACAATATTTGGTAGTGTTGCGAGTCTTTCTGGATGCAGACATCAGAAATGGTATCAGCTGTTGCTGCCACATACTTGTATCATCTGTTTGAAAAGCCTTGAATACTTCTTCTGGCTGATTTTTTATAGCTGTGCATGGCCCAAGTTCTTGGTCTGCAAGTCTTACATTTGAAGTTTAGTAAATTGAAATCTTAAGAAATTTCCAACCTTAAAGTAAGAAAATTCTCATTCATTTCACTTCCTGTCTGGTCTTTAGTTAATGGTAAACCTTTAAAACAGTGTTGTTCCTGCTGCTGCATTAGCAAGAAAGCAATACAGTTGCTTTCCCCTCATTGTTGTATATTTTTTCTATTGTGCTTCATTATGGTATGTTCCTAGTTGCTGGGGTAGTTGACACTATAAATCACTAAAAATAAAGAGCATGTGGTATCTATTTCATAACACAATACAATTTAATTTGGAAATAGTTATGGAAACCTCTACTTAATATCAGAAATCTGATTCATCCTAATTTGCTGTTAATAGAAAGGGAAAGTGTAATCTACTCTATATAAATATTTTTTTCTATTTGTATTAAATCAACTTTTCCCTTTGGATACAAGTACATAATTTTTCTTCAGTCTGTGGGGACTGTTTTTATTGGAGAGCAGAATTTATCCTTAGTATTTGTATTTGATATGATATTTTTTGCAGAACAATTAGCCTCTGGAACAGAAAGCCACAAAATTTTTATAAGACAAATGGAAAGATTCATAGAAGATTTGGAAAGTTTGATAAATTAAATGAAATTAATTTAGTGAGTGCTTCAGGGCATAGACTAATTACCGACTATCTTTTGATAGAAGCTTGAGGGAAAACTTTCCTCCTGTTGCAGAGTTTCTCACAGCTTTTCTTGCAGCTTATAAAATCTTGCCTAGTGTGGAGTAAACAGCAGGTTTTCAGTGTTACGTATGAGTAACAATGTAAGTAATTGGTGCAGCCATAAAGTTACTCAGCATCAAGTTAAAAAAAAAACAAAAGTATTTTCACATTGCACCTGATTGAAGTGTGGAACTCATAGCTGTGGGATAAACACATTGTGAAAATAGGGAAGAGAAATTTTCTGAAGAATGAATGTCAAAAAGTGTTTGAACTCAAAGACTAGGATGGAATTGGAATTGTTTGAGTTCAGCTGAAGTCCACTGGTGGATGTAAATTTGAGCCAACATGTCCATGCTATTGCTTATAGTTCTTTTTTAAACATCCCATACTTGCCAGCAAGAGAGGCAAAATACGTAGGATTGGTGAACCTTCATATCATGATAGCTCTTATATGTAGGTTGGCTACTGAGCCAAAGTCACAGAAGACAGATCTGAGATAATCTGCCCAGCACACATATTTGTCAGAAATTAATTAGGGAAACTGGGGGCTGGAGGGGAAGTTGAGGGAAATGATTGCTGTGTATTCTTTCCTCTTGGGAGGTCCCTGGCATGTAGGGTTAAATAACACAGCTTGTATCACTTAGCAGCACTTTTATTTTATCACTGAGTTCATCCTTTTACTTTGCCAGAGGTCATTATCCCAGTGCAGGAGGAGTTTCACTAACTAGATGTGATGTATCTTGCAGGACATTTATCTCCATAAGCCAAACGTGAAGTGGGATGATATTATAGGACTGGATGCAGCTAAAAGGCTGGTCAAGGAAGCAGTTGTTTATCCCATAAAGGTAAAGTCCTGAACAGTTTTGAGAAAACCAGTGGTGGGCTCTTTAGCATTTTCTTTTTAATTAGAGTGTTGCTTTAGAGTTCTGCTATTTCTGTTCTTTCATAAGCAGTTCATGTTAGAGCTACTCCTGTTCCTGTTTTGTATTAGATCTATTCCTGTTCCATCTGAAATTGCACTTCCTACAGAAAAATGGCCTTTCAGTATTAAAATTGTAAGTGTTAGGTCCAATTTTTGGAACCTTCGACATGTAAGAAGTGCTGGTTTTGGCCTGTCTTAATTCCATGAAAAATTACTTACAAAATAGAATATCAAATCAATTGCACTTGAAAAAATCAGTTAAAACAGATTTCAAATGGTAAATTCACTATTTTTCTCAGTACACAGGTCATATATATTCCATTGTTTTGCTGTGTTTTTATGTCCCTCTTCAGATTTCTTATGTTTCCTGAGTGTGTTAGGAGCACTGAAGGTGGGGACTAGAATCTCTTCCATTTTGTTACAGATGATACATTTTTAATCCCTGATTACTTTTCTGTTTCCACAGTACCCAGAGCTGTTTACTGGCATTCTGTCCCCTTGGAAAGGATTACTGCTCTATGGACCACCAGGTATGAAGTGCTTTATACCATATCAGTGTGTTTATTATTGCTTCTGGTTTTGTCCCATGGATAAATCATTGATGCTAATTAAATCATAGAATCATAGAATCAGTTGGGTTGGAAGAGGCCTCTGAGATCATCAAGTCCAACCCTTAATCCAACCCCACTTTGATTACTGGATCATGGCACTCAGTGCCACGTCCAGTCTCACCTTAAAAACCTCCAGGGTTTTTAGATCAAATGTGTTAAAAAAGAACGTGTTCTGCAACATGAATTAAAAAGAGAGAATGTTGGGTGATTGTGTCCATCTCTGACACTCAAACCTGGCCTTTTCTATGAGCCTTGACTGTTTTTACACATGAGTCTTACAGAAACAGTGCTTATACCAAAAATTCAGAGGCACAAAAACTCATATGTCTGTTTTTACTCAGCTTGGACCAGATTAATCAAATTAAGCATGATCTGATCCTATGATACGTGAATAAATCTGTCATGAACTCATGTCCTTAGTGAAAATTTCCTTCCTTTCTTCTGCTTTTAGGGGTTATTTTGGGAATGGGGTGGAAGCTTTGCCCTCTGCTGTGCTAACTGGGTGTTTTCACTGTCAGCACAGCTTCCCTGCTCCCTCTGCTCCACTTGGACACGAGCACTACCACTGTGAGTGTGGCTGTAAGGGAGTCAGGCTGCACAGGCTGTCCCTGCAGTGAATTCCATTTGTTCCTGTGAATGCTGAGTGCACTTGCCACAGAAGGCACCTGACCATGTCAGCATGTACTACTTCAGAATCTAGGAAATGCATTTGCAGTGCTGTGGTGCCTGAGTTTCTCCAGATGATCCTGGAAGGGCCACAAAATCTTCTGAGGGCTGGAGCCCCTCTGCTCTGGAACCAGGCTGGGAGAGCTGGGGGGATTCACCTGGAGAAGAGAAGGCTCCAGGGACACCTGAGAGCCCCTGCCAGTGCCTAAAGGGGCTCCAGGAGAGCTGGAGAGGGACTGGGGACAAGGGATGGAGGGACAGGACACAGGGAATGGCTTCCCAGTGCCAGAAGGCAGGGTTAGATGGCATATTGGGAAGGAATTCCTGGCTGTGAGAGTGGTGAGGTCTTGGCACAGGTTGGGCAGAGAAGCTGTGGATGCCCCGTCCCTGGAAGTGTCCAAGGCCAGGTTGGATGGGGCTTGGAGCAGCCTGGGCTAGTGGAAGGTGTCTCTGCCCATGGCAGGGGCTGGAACAAGATGGACTTTACAGCCCCTTCCAACCCAAACCATACTATGACTCTTTTACTGATTTTGTCTGACTGACAGTATAATAAAGGGAATTATTCAAACATTTGCATTATATTCCTGTAGTGAGTGAATTTTGCAAACACTGTTGTTTGTAGGTACTGGAAAAACTTTGCTTGCTAAGGCTGTTGCCACAGAGTGCAATACAACCTTTTTCAACATATCAGCATCCACCATTGTCAGCAAATGGAGAGGTGATTCAGAAAAACTTGTCCGGGTAAGAATTATGCCCCCATTCTTTATAATTTACAAACATCAGGTTCCCTCCTGAAGAACTGGGGTTTAACATAGAACTGGAAAGCAAATATTTCTCTGGTACTCATAATGTTTCCTGACTTACATATGACTTTGTTCCTACCTAGTTCTTAAAATAGGAATAACATCACTTCTGTAGAAGTCTCATAATGGATTCTTGCTGTGGAACTTTGAGTCTGTGATGTAAGATGAAGCAGATGTTCCAAAGCCAGCAAAGATCTTTGACTCACTGAAGAACAGACAAGCCAGATGAAACTTCTTTCTCCAAAGGGCAGATCCACATTTTTTGTGTCAGCTTAATGGTCCCTTTTGTAATCTTGATAGGTCAAGCAGTTTATGCTTGTTTTCACCAAGAAAACAAACCAAAATAACACTTGATACATATCAAGAAAATCAGTCCATTTTCTTTCATTATGGTTCAGCTGACTTGAAGGTTTTTTTCAAATCCTTATTTAAAAAAACACAAAACTACAAATGGAGCAACAATAAAAGGCACATGTTTAATCTCTGATAACAATTTAGGAGTTCCCAGAATCCTCTGATGGATCATTTTCTTCTATCCCATTATTCTCAGGGTACTCTGATAGGATTTAGCCAGAAAGATTTACACATAAAGACAGGATTACAAGGCTGTGTTCTTTATATCTCCTTTACAAACCTCTCAGAATTTGAGAGGATTCAGGGACCCTCAGCCTACCCAGAGGTTTTTCCCAGCAGATATCCACTGGAACATGGGTGCTGTTATTTATCTTTTATGCCAGTGGCCCTTGATGCCTTTTTGTGTCAGGGTATCTTTCACATTTACTCTTCTCCCTGAACAGGTGTTGTTTGAGCTCGCCCGCTATCACGCTCCTTCCACTATTTTCCTGGATGAGCTGGAGTCAGTCATGAGTCAAAGAGGCACTTCTCCTGGGTAACTGGTGGGCCACTTTGGGGGTTTGAAGAGAGGGGTGTAGTGGTTGTTTCAGTCACAGAAGAGAAGCGAAAGAGGTGGTTGGATGAGAAAGCAGCTACAGGTGCAGCAAGACTGTGAAGGGAGGAGGTGCAAGAGCATATAACCAGTGGTGCTGCACTATAAAATAAGGGATTTGAAGTGGATATAAAGGCAGGGGTGGGGGAAACAACAGATGAATTGTTAGATGATTTTGTGACACTTTGGACAAGCTTAGGCACAGCAGAGTAATATGGAGTGTACACAGTGGAATGGCATTTCCATTGATGGGACAGATTTTGGTGGCATTGCCAGGACTTCCACTTGCAAAAATGGTTGAATATTATTATTTTCATCCAAGGTATAGACAGTTTATAGTTAAAAAAAACCTGATTGAAAAGGTGGGAAAAGAGCAGGAGGAATGTAAAAGTATTGTTATAACAATTAGGAACCCCTTACAGTGGATTTTAAGTACAGTGAATTACATGCTCACTTTATTTGTATTGTTTCTGTTATGTGGTCACATTTATAATAAAATGTGCCCTATTTTAAAGATACTACTTGTAATCATTCTCAGTTAATAAATACAAATTATGAGCCAAATTTTTGCCTTAATATAAACTTTAAAAACTCTCATTAACATCACTAGATTATATATTTTAATAAGTATTTTTATCCTAGATGTATGTATTTTTACATATCCTTATTAAGTACTGAGTTGGCACTGATGTGTGGATACCTTTGCAGAAATAAGCCATTAAACCTGAAGTGTAACTCTTACCATCTAAGGCCCTGATGTTTTCCCTGGGCTTGATCCAGGAGTTTCCAAGAGCTCCACATCTGGAACCAAGGATTCCAGCTGGTTTTCTGCAAAATTGATTACCTGGATCAGGGCCAGAATTTGTTGGACTTTGCTAAGGTTCTCTTTTTTTTTTCGTGAAGGATCCTTTCTGTGTGGTCTCTGCCTCATTTTTAAATTCATGTCAGTAAGGCATATTATTCCACTTGCTTTTGATAGAACATTTTGCAACATGTTGAATTCTAACTAACTACTGTTAGTGTATCTTGTTGTGGCCACTCAATATTCACTCACATTAAAATTCCACCCTGAATAGGTAGATGTGCTAATTATTTAATGACAACTATCACGTTATAAAAATTCCCTCATATAGATCAATTAATCAGTCAATCAATCAATCAATGCCTTAGATGTTGTCCAGTAAATGTCAGCATTGAGTGGAGATTCATATGAAGGAAAAATAAAAAGGAATATGTATTTTCTTTGGATTCAGTAATAGTGAGTTCTCCTCACTTTAATGCACTGGAAAGAGTCCATTTAAGTAATCATGAGAAAGCTTGATTTTAATGCTTAGATGTTAGCTAATGGATCTTAATCATGCTTTGAACTGGGGCAAAACTGTGACAGGGGCTCAGTTGCTGTGAATGACACTGTATAAATAAAGATGATTACTTTAATGCACTGGCAAATCATATTTCTCTGAATCTTGGTAGTGGTGAACACGAAGGAAGTCGGCGGATGAAAACAGAATTACTGGTACAGATGGATGGCTTGGCCCGATCTGATGATCTTGTATTTGTTTTAGCAGCTTCCAATCTGCCATGGTAAGAGATCCAGAGAGTACATTTTGAATACATTTTCATGAGCTTCTAAGCACAGATAAAGATTTTATTTAGACTTCTGCAGAAAAAGCCTTGATATTTGGTTAAAGCATTTAAAGATTAATTTGGAGCTTTTACTTTTAAACTCTTCAGTTCTTGCTATTTGTGTCACATGAGAATAATCCATAATAAAGTCAACATATGCTGGTCCTACAGCTACTAATATTTAAAATGGAGTATTTGAATTTATGGGCAAGTTATTTACTACGTTTAAGCTAAGAAGGGTTTCAGCCTAGAACTCTAAGGTGCTTAAAACATCTGGTGCTTAGAAGGATACTCCATAAATAGGAATGTTGGATTTTGCTGGTATCAAATGTGACTTTGAAAAGTTGAGGGGCACAATTCTTCAGTTACCTTAACATAATTTAGTATATAAAAATAAACAATTTAGGATTGGAATTAGAGCATTTAATCATGGTTCTCAAACCAGACAGGATGTGCACTGGGGACAAGGCAGGCAGGAGAGGATGAGGGAGGGAGGTAAGATTTGTGGTGTAATGACTCTGGATGCTCAGGAGAGGCCAACATGGCCAATGTGTTTCCAGTTGCTGATCCTCATAGCACTGAGGCCTTTCTGGATACCCATGTCCCCAAAGGAACACTGAGCTATATGGGCCTATTCCCCTCTCACATGCAGAGAAGCATAAGGTAGGAGTCAGAAAACGAGAAGTAAGCAGTCCTGTTTCCAAGGAACTTCAAACCATGCTCTGGGAAGCGTTTGGTGGAGCCCAGTGGAAGGTGTTCCCAGGAATGACCCATGTGAACAGTGGATCAGCAGAATTTCAAGTGGCTATACTTGAAATTTGACACTGGGGTGACACTCACCCAGCTCTGTATTGTGACAGACACAGAGCAGGAGCAGAGCACCCAAACCCTGCTGGGAGCCAGAGGGGGCACTGCACCCACAAAACACAGGCTTCATTCATGGATTACTTTTCATGATCACCGATTTTTGTCTCATTCTTGCGATGTTGCCATAGGGAGAAATGTTGGAAAAGCCGCCCTGTGTGACTGAATTGCTCTGGGCTGAGATGGGGCTGCTGGGTGTGTCTCAGCCTGAATGACACAGATTGTGTATCCTCATATTGCTTTTGAGTACTTATAAAAAACCCTCAACTCCTAGTGCATATTTTATTTTGTTTTTCACACAATTGCACCTCTCAGTCATGAGATACCTCCTCATGAGGTTCCTCCTCATGAGTTTCTCTCACAATGTCTGTGGTAGTGTTTTATTCCACTCCTCAGCTGATCCCCTTTTTAGCAGGCCTGGCTGAAAGGCCCAGGGTGCAGGAAAAGAGAATTAAACAACGGAAGTGATGTTGGTGCCTGAGAACTGAGGCTCAAAGGTGGTATTTTCAGTCAGTCCCATGTAGCCTGTAAGCCTGGCCCATTGGTGCTTACAAGCCTGAGTCCTTCAAAGAAGGAGCAGGATGTGGATCCCAAGTCTCTGTGGGCAGCTCTGCCACACAGTGTTCCTTGCATGATGAACAAGGGAGTGTTTGATCCAGTCCATCCTCTTTCAAGAACTTCCAACCTCAGCTGAAAATCAAAGCAGGGGCCTAATCTAGGTACCAGCAGAGTAATTGAAAGTGTTTCTCTCTTCTGAATGTAGGAAAACGTAAGGGGAGTGGCCTCATGAGTCAGGCATAGAGGCACAGTTGCTGCATAAAACTAGGCAGTGTTATCCTTCCATACAGATCAAAATTAGATAAGTTAAAACAAATACCTGAGAACTCACTTGAGAATTGCAGAGTCTTTTTCTGATGTAAAGGCTGGACCTTCTGTCCATCATAGAAAGAGGTCCAGTCTGCCTCATCCTACAAACCCACTTTTTCCTCTCTGTTTTCCTTCCTAATGCAAAACCTAATGTTTCCCATACAGTCAAGGAAAGATGCTCCCAGAGCTACCAGGCAGGCACCTCACCTGCTGGACTTCAAGTGCCGAAGTGGCAGCACATCCAGAGACTTTCATCTGCCCCTCTCTCCTTGGCTTGCCCAGGGCATTACAGCTCTTTAACTAGGAGAATGGCTGTGTGGACACCTAAAATTTATGTAGAAATTAGATGTACAAGTTAGGCTGGTTTCTGCCCTGGCCCAGCAGTGTGAGTACAGAGCCATCATGGGCTTTTATAGCAATAATAGAATCACAGAATCATAGAATGGATTGGGTTGGAAAAGATCGTGATCATCAAGTCCAACCCTTGGGCCAACTCCAGTCCCTTTACCACATCATGGCACTCAGTGCCATGGCCAAGCTCACTTTAAAAACCTCCAGAGATGGGGAATCCACCCCCTCTCTGGGCAGCCCATTCCAATGCCTGAGCACTCTCTCTGCAAAGAAGTTTTTTCTCATCTCCAACTTCAATTTCCCCTGGCAGAGCTTGAGCCCCCCGTGCCCCCTTGTCCTATTACTGAGTGCCTGGGAGAAGAGACCAACCCCCACCTGGCTGGAACTTCCCTTCAGGCAGTTCCAGACAGTGCTGAGGTCACCTCTCAGCCTCCTCTTCTCCAGCACAAACACCCCCAGCTCCCTCAGCCTCTCCCCACAGCACCTGTGCTCCAGTCCCTTCCCCAGCCTTGTTGCTCTTCTCTGGATCTGTGTTAGTTTGGGGGATTTATGCCTTGGACAAACTCATTAATTTAAATCAGTACAAATCCACTCCATTTTGTGTTTCAGTATCTACATGAAAGGAATAGAGCAGAATTCCTATTTAATTATGTTCTAGTTACACAGGAAAATGCTGGATTTTGCTCTTTCTTAAGAAAATCCAACCTATGAGTGCACTGAAAAGGTTGTTTGACAGAATTGTCCCTACCACAGAGAAAAATGGTTTAAGAAATGGCTGAGTGTATGCTTAGAAAGGTGTTTTATGGGGAAGGAAAGGCAATGAAAGTCATGAGCATCTTACACTGTCATTGAGCTCAACATCCTCGAGGAATTTGGGAATATCTGCCTCCAGAGAGGTCAGCAGGGTTTGAACATCTCTGAAGATCTCAACTATATATTTACAGAGTATTTATATGAGTAATAGATGACATTTAGTCTTACTGTCAGGCCCAGACTCCAATTCCACGAGAAAATTTCATAAAGTTTCAAACCTCCTAGTGCCACTGTGGGAAGTTGTGGCTTCACAACAGCCTTGTGTTCTTGCAAACATTTGCTGTTAAGCTGGATTTCAGGAGATTTGTTTAACTTGGATATTTATTGATCATGGAAAAAATTGGTACCAAGCTGCTTTTAGATGAGTGAAAAGAAGCCTAAACAAAGCTCTTTACACTGTCCTAAGCTGCACTGCAGCTATTGATCTTCCTCTTTAGCCTGTGCTTGCTGCCCAGTGCTGCTTTCTGCTCCTCATCAGCAAAGCTTTTCTATTGACAAATTGCTTGCTGAAATTATCCAATGTAATTAAATAAAATAAAGTCCTCATTAGTGAAAGAATGAAATGATCCTTAATCACGTAGTGAATGTTTCCTAATGAATTAGTGCATTTAATTCAGCTTCCATTGCAGTGCTGCTTTCTCTTCCCTCCCCACCCTCAGGGTAGGTAAAGTTTTGGTGGGGGCTCATGGACTCTTCCCTTCCAACCCAAACCATTCTGTGATCCTGTGATGCCTCCTAATGTTAACCTGGGGGAGCTTTGGAAAGCCACGGACTCTTAGGGGTCCTGTAGGGCTTTGTGTATCTTTCCAAAAGCTTCTTTCAGTACTTTGACTGGCTGTTGTTTCAGAGAATATTTTGGTTGGCTCAGTGCTTATTATTCTGCTCTGGTTAATGTCACTTAACCTTGCCTAACAAAACAATTTAGCAAACAACCTAAACACTTAAAATAACAAAAATATTTTGCTCTTTAGCCAACAAACCAAGTCTTTGTAACCTTTCTGGATAAATAGGACCACAGAATGGTTTGGGTTGGGATGGACCTTAAAGCCCATCTTGTTCCATCCCCTGCCATGGGCAGGGACACCTTCTCTGCTCCAAGCCTGACCTTGGACACCTCCAGGATGGGGCAGCCCCAGCTTCTCTGGGAAAAGTAGAGCAGCTTCATATATGGATAGAGAGCTCATGAAATTGTGATCCTGGGGGGACCTGAAGCAGGAGGAGTCATGGAAAACTTCATCATTTGGAGTATTTTCAGGGTATTTGCAGAGACTGGCTGTAGTTGTCCTCTGCCTACAAGTGCTTTTTAGAGTACCTGTGTGGGCACCTCCAAAACCCAGAGAACTTTTGCCCTCTTTACACGGGGGATGTTAATATGGGTAAAGAACAGCAAAGGGGTTGGTCAGCCAGAGTAATGATTTCCAGCCAAGCAAAGCAATTTTGAGAACTTGAGCTGAAAAATACATTTAGAAGGTGAATAGGTGGGTGTGATTCTCTGTGAGTCCTGGGTGGGACCCTGTGCTATTGCACTGACTGTTGGACAGCATCTGAAACAGCCTAGAAATGTCAGTAATAATAATACCAATATACTGATAGCTATTGATTAACAAGATCTGATATTTACTTCTGAGGCCTTGATTAGAAGTATTGGGGTGGATCTGAGTGAATTCCTGTTGTCCTCTGGGTTCCTGTTGGTCTGGGTTTCTGATCTTTGCATTCATTTGCCCTGGCTCAGTGCACATGGAACAAGGTCTCCCAAACTGAGACATCCTTTCTGGGGAGAGGGAAAATTCTTCTCCTTAGGACTCCTGTTCTTCTGTCTCCACAAGACACGCTGAAGTGGGTTTCCTCTAGATGGAAGTTGCTTGGTAGGTATGAGGGCTGAATTGTATTTTAAACTGGAATAAGGAGTCTATGACAGAATGGAGCCAGTAGAGAAACATTGGGACAGAACCTTTTTCTTACGCCTTTTTTCCAGGTAAACCATCTTTATCAGTTTTGATACTCACAGAATCACGTTTTTTTGCTCACTCACACATTTATCCAGCCTGTCCACCCTTCACATATCTTCTTTGTAAGGATAATGTCCTTTGTAACTGTGTTATTTATCATTTGTATTACAGGAGCAGTCTCAGGTCGGTGTCTTGTTCTGCTGTAATACATGGCCTCACCATCCAAGACCTTCAGTCTGGATTTTATACCTACTGAGCATCCCTTACTAAGTAGCAATTAATTAGTCCTGACAGTGCCCCAGACAGACAATTTGTAGTGTCTCCTTAATAGCAGAGGGAGAAAGGGAGAGGTTGTTACTGATGAGACATGGAGCAGATGAGTACCAGAGCTAGGGACGGAAACTGCAACTTCTGGTTGTTATTGCTAATCCTCAGTGTCAGAAGCCAGCGTATAACTGACATGCTGAACAGGAATACACAGGATAATTAACCCTTTTTCTTTTTTTTTTTTTTGTCACAGAGAAATGCCAGCCCCTGCAGTGAGGAGCTTGCTGTCAAAGCCACGTCCCCGCAATGGGGGGGGACATGCTGAGACGGTTCCTATCCCCCTTTGCTTGCAGGGAGTTGGACTCTGCCATGCTGCGGCGGCTGGAGAAGAGGATTCTGGTGGACCTGCCCAGTAAAGAGGCTCGGCAGGTGATGATCCAGCACTGGCTCCCCCCTCTGAGCAACACCGGGGGTGTGAAGCTGAGGACGGATCTGGATTACAGCTTGCTGAGCCAGGTGGGAAGCACTGCGGCAGGAACGGTGCCCACGCGGTGCTGGAGGCGTTTTGGGCCAGACCTGCAAACGAGGGGTGGGACAGCACTTTGGTGTAGCCAGCTGTGACACACCTCAGCTCAGCCCGAGGCTCCAAAGGGAGATGGGCAGGACATAGGGCCGAGCACATCATGCAGAAATGGCTGGTTTCACACAGCTCTGCCTGCAAAGTGGTGTATTCTGGTCCTCTCTGTTGTGCCAACGTTTCAGCCTTAAATACAGGGATACTTCCAGCAATAGTACATTTTATCACTGTTCTCACCAAGCTGGGAGCACTTGCAATTCATCGGGGTAATGAACAGTTAATTGTGTAGGGAAGGTTTGTCACAGCTTCTCTGCTGCAGGAGAAGAGCATATGACAGTGAAAAGTCTCACTAGATATCCAGGGTTTCTTCATTTAGCCCTTTGTCACATCTTCAGTTCTGTGGAAATAGAATCACAGAATCCTAGAATCGTTTGGGTTTGGAGGGACCTTAAAGATCATCTAGTTCCAACTCCCTGCCATGGGCAGCGATGCCACTCACTAGACCAGTTTGCTCAGGGAACCAACCCCTAAATATTTTAGTTTGCCCAGTTGACTCATTTTATATCTGTTCACAGAGACAATACTGCTTGGATTTGGGTTCATAAATGCTAATGAGGAAACAGTTACTTTATTAACAGGAAAGCTGGGGATGGACACAGAAAGATGTGTTTTACTTGACCTGCAGAAAATTGGGGTTTAGAGAGAAAATGCCCAGTAATTTCTTTCCTCCTACAAGGTATTGTGGGCATTCAAAAAAAACGAGCAATATAATTTTGAGAGGAGGATGCACATAAAAATAGGTATGTGTGTATATACAGGTATTTCAGACAGCAGTAGACTTAATATTTTCTATAAATACACATACAATATACATGCCTGCAAATGGCATTCCTGTCTGATTTTTAAGCTGTAATTCATCATTCTGATCCCATCACAGGAAACAGATGGATACTCTGGCTCAGACATAAAACTCGTGTGCAAAGAAGCAGCCATGAGACCAGTGAGGAAAATATTTGATGCTCTTGAAAATCATCAGCCAGGTACCTCAGCTCTGAGCACAGAATGTAAACCGGGAATGCTGATCTGCTGCTGTAACTCTAGGAACGATCACGTTACCCCAGCAGGTGGAGCTCTGATATCTGCCTGAAAAACTTTTAAACTCTGCAGATCTAAAACATCTAAATGTCTGAAAATCACGCCTTCTTTTAAATCTGTCAGTATCTGAGCTCTCTACATAAATACAATTTTTTCTTTATGTCACTATGTTTATTCTGTTGCAGCCTTACATTATGTGGTGCATTAGGCAGGGACATAAAAATGTCTTTTGGTAATAATAACAGTGTTTATTCAATTTTCTTCTCTTTAGGTAACAGTAACTTGTCCATGATCCAACTGGACATGATCACAACAGCTGATTTCCTGGATGTGATCACCCACACCAAGCCATCAGCAAAGAATCTAAGCCAAAAGTACATGGCTTGGCAGAGAGAATTTGAGTCAGTTTGACAGAAGACACCCCCAAAATTTCCAAGACTTCCAAAGTGGCATCTCCTTGCCTCAAAAGGATTGAATGGGTGGGGAAGGAAATGCTGTTGTCTCAGGGGAGAGAATGCAGTGACAAGTGTCAGAGGGTGAGTGGAAGCGGGGGTGGTTACTCATTATTAACCAGTTTAATGACCATTCTAAAAACATTCTTTGTGGTATTAATGTAATGGCAGCTCCGATGCAACAAAGCCTTCAGCCTCAATTTTATACATAAAGACTTAAAAGATTGATTGCTTCTCAGTCTTTATTCATGACAGCTGCATGCAGGTTTGGGGTAGAACTGGGTAAGAAACATTAAGAACAGTTAGACAATTAGTGTAGTTCTCCATTCCTCAGACTCACTAGAGCATCACAATCAGTGTGGCTTTACCAGCAGAGACCTGCACTCTTCCTAACGAAACATCAATCAGGTTTTTTGTGAAATTCAGGACCTTAGCAGGGCTATGTAGATCTCGTTAGTTTGTCATCATTTTTAGCTGAGTTCAGAGCCTTAATGTGCCAAATGTGTTGCTTTCCTGTTGGTTTGGGGCATTTCCAAAGTTGAAAAGGCAACGATTTCGAGGAAAACTGTAGAAAATCAGCAGATTTGGGCTAATTAACTAGAAACTGTATTGGTAGTTGCCAACTGGTTCACAGCCAGCCATAAAACAGAATCCCAGAATCCCAAAGGGTTCAAGTTGGGAAGGACCACAATAGGTCACCTGGTTGCACCTCCCTGCTCAGGCAGGGTCATCCCAGACCACATGGCACAGGATTGTGTACAGGTGGTTCTGCAATATCCCCAGTGAGTGAGGCTCCACACCTTCCCTGGGCAACCTGTTCCAGTGGTCACTGCACAGGGAAGTTCTTCTTCACGTCCAGGTGGAACTTCTGGGGCATCAGTTCCTCCCCATTCCTCTTGTCCCATGGCTGGGTCCCCCGAGCAGAACCTGGTCTATCCTCTGCCCCTGCAGACACTGACAGACATGGGGTAGGTCCCCTCTCAGGGTCTCCTCTGGGGGCTGAACAGCCCCGGCTCCCTCAGCCTTTCCTTGTCACAAAGATGCTCCCAGTCTGTTCCTCAGCTGTGTCACCCTCCACTGAACCCAGTGGAGTTTTGGAGGCTTAGCAGGGCAGTGGTAAATGCCAGCCAGGCTGGAGACTGTTCTTACACACATGGCCAGGTGAGCAGTCAGCACTGCCACAAGTCCTGGAGCCTTCTCACCAGAAATTCTAACAAGTCATTCTTTCAGGTCCCATCCTCTCCTCCCCTCCCTCTTGCTTGGCAACAGTTCCCCTCTCTTTGCAGTTCTCCCAGTGCTTTCCTTGGGCTTGTGTGCATCTGCATTCCAAGCACCAGGGTTGTGCAGGCTTTCCAGCATGTTCCAAGACTTGTGAGGGACTGACAGTCCCTTTTAGTTCCAGCATCAGTCACATGTCAGAGGTCTCCATGGGAAAAGTCTTCACAGGATTTTGCTTATCGAACTCCCACCTCCTGAACCCGATTCTGGCCTTGGGCCACAGCCTTCCCTCACATCCTCCAAGCAGAAACAGATTCAGAATTGCTGGCACAAAAACTGGATGTGTGAAGTGTATGAGGGCACACAGAACCTAAAGATGGCTTCTCTTCCTGAGGGGTCTCTTCTCCCAAGTGACAAGTGACTGGACAAGGGAAAACAGTCCCAAGTCCAGGTTGAGTGTTTGGAATAATTTCTCATGGAAAGGGTTGTCCAGCTCTTACCCAGGGCAGTGGTGGAGTCCCATCCTTGGAGGGATTTAAAAGCCATGTGGATGTGGCACTTGGGGACAGGGGGTAGTGATGAGCTTGGCAGTTCTGGGGGAAAACTGGACTTGCTGATCTTAAATGACTTTTCCAACCTAAACAATTCTGCAATTAATTCTCATGTTTCTACTGCAAAATCTGCTCCATCCACATGTTCTGTCTGTGACAGAGATTAAATCTGAACATAGTAACCACCCACCAAGTGAGACTGCAAAGAGACACTGTCACATGCCAGGAAATTCATTCATCAAGATGATTTTGTTTAACAAGAACAAGCATGGCTCATTAAGACAAAACTGTATTTTCAATAAGGTTAATACTCCAGTAATGCATAATTACAATCTAATAATTTAACACTCAGGAGCACTGTAAAACAACTGTAAAGGACTTTGATTATTACAGTTTGCAAATGGACCAGAAAAGCCATTTACCATCATTACAAAGTTGGTTCATATTGGGGGATGTAGAGCATAGAAAAGCAGTGCATGCTACAGAATTAAATTTCATTTTACAGCTCTGCTAACCAACTGTAAAAACTGGAATCTGTCCCCATGGCTCGTGAAGGATTTTTCCCATAACATTAAAAAGAAACAAAAAAATCCCCAACAACAGTGAAATTTTGCAACTGTAGCACTAATAGGACCCTGCTGAAGCCTAATTTTAAAAAGTCACTGTCTCTGAGGCATTTAATACCAGAGCTTTGTTTCTGTATCATTCTTTTTAATAACAGCATCTAATTAAAACATCTGTAAAATGCTGACAGTTTTTAATTTTATGTAAAATTTGAAAAACAAAGAACAAGATCTGCTGTAATGAGAGGAAAGACAGCCACAGTAGTTATTATTAAGCAACAGTGGTATTTTAATTTAAAAGTCACTTCTAAATGTGCATAATCTGTACCTTTAAGTAAGAGCTCAGTGAAATCACTACAGGCCAACTAAGGCTCTGTCACTGTTGCTATTTTCAGTGTGTGTTTTCAGTGTAGCTTATTCTGCAGCAAGTGACTTTCCAGACAGGACTTTTCATCAGGTATTTCCAGAAAATAAGAACTCTGCCACACTCCCTGTGTGTGTGTGACTGTGCTGGGCCCACACAGACCCCCTGCCCTTCACACCTTGGGCAGGTTTCTGATGCCACACATGCAATGATCTTGGGACCTTAATTTTGGAAGCAAGAATGAAGGACATGATGTGAAGCAGACATTTCTTCAAAACAGCTATTCCCTTTCTCACAGCATACGCTGTAGGATGTGTTCCACTGCCTCTGGGAAACTCTCACAGGTTAAGTATGGAGCTGGATTGATTTTGTCTTCATCTGCTGGTCGGTATTTACCTGCAACAGATTAACAAAATGATCCATTTAACTAAGCTCATTTAAGTATTTTTTTTCTCCTGAAAATTACAGCCTCCTCAAATCACCACCAACAAGGAAATGGTAGGAGAAATGCCCATCTCAGAATCTCCTGCAACAAACATCCCACAAGGCTTCCCTAATACACTGAATATACTTACAGAAGATTCCTCCAGGGGCAGCTCTGGCTCTAAATTTGTGTTACTTATGCAGTGGTTCACACTGCAGTACTGGCACTGTTCTCTCACTGCCTGTTCACACATCCACGCTGAAGGTTCTTGAAATAATGATGTTACTTTCAGTTTTGTAGAATCAGAGAATCCCATAAAGGTTTGGGTTGAAAGGGACCTTAAAGCTCATCTCTAACCTAGATTTCCTGTCTTTCAGTGTGAACCCACTACTCCTTGTTCTCTCACTACAGCTCCTGATGCAAAGGGTCTCTCTGAAGACTACTTTGAGGAGCAGCAGGATTACTTCCTTTCCTTTTCAATGTAACAGTGTAGATGAGCAGCTGCCACCTCAGAAAGGCCTCACGCAGTCCACTGTACCATCAGTAACACTGTCAGCCCCTTCAGGTTTCACTTTTATCCAAAGCAAACTTACGTTTATAATGACCACTGTGATTCCCCGGGAATGCCACCAGGGTTCCTGAACAAACAGTGGGTACATCATTGTGATTGGTTCTGGCACTCTAAGATGTCACAGTAACAGTTCTCTGTTATGGTGCACAGCATATTTGAGACATTAGAGCAAAAAGTCCATACCCACAAGAGCCACCACCCTCATCTATGACTTTCTGTCAACCTGCTCTCAGCCTGGGGTCTGTGCTGTGCTGTCACAGTTTGCTGTGTTCATCCCAAAATGGTTCAGCCACAGGGAGGGTGGGCTGTTCCAAAGCACCAGGGCTGGCCCCTGGGCTCTGTGTGCCTTCACTCTGGGCACGGGGGCTGCCAGTACCCAGGGTGAGATCACTGAAGGCACCACTGTCTCCCAGAATGACCAACCCATGGACTACTTACCCGTCCTTACCAAAATCCCACGCATCCCTGCCTCCTGGGCACCGCCAACATCATCCCTGCAGTCCTGGGGCAGAACAGAGAGCAGCTGGTTGGTGGGCACAGACATTTCCACAGCAACTTTTGCTTTGCACATCACTTAAAAGCAGCAACACAGAGTTGAATCTTGAGGCTGCCTGTCCATCAAACTGTCACAGGAGTGGTTCACTGTGTGCTTTTTGCCCCATCAAATAGTGACTGGAGTAAGAGAACCCACCACAGGAACTGCACATTGAATCCTGTGAGTTTTAATAGAATTTTTTAGGTAGGGAAAGACCTCAAAAATCAAGTCCAACCATTCCCCAGGCATTGCTAAACCCACCCACTAACCCATGTCCCCAAGTGCCACATCCACGTGGCTTTTAAATCCCTCCAGCAATGGAGACTCCAGCACTGCTCTGGGCATCTGTGCCAAGGCTGGACAACACTTTCCAAGAGGAAATTTTCCCCAAATCCCATCTAAACCTCCCCTGGCACAGCTTGAGGCCGTTCCCTCTCCTCCTGCCCCTGTTCCCTGCAGCACAGCCCGACCCCCCCATCTCCCCACTCCTGTCAGGGATTGTAGAGAGTGAGAAGGTCCCCCCGACCCTCCTTTTCTCCAGGCTGAGCCTCCCCAGCTCCCTCAGCCGCTCCTGCCGCTCCAGCCCCTTCCCAGCTCCGTTCCCTCCCCTGGACACACAAAGGGGTGATTGATTCCAAAGGATGGAACCACTCCTTTGCAAGCACTGCACAGAGTGGAGATGAGCACTGTGCCAGCAGGTGGGTGATGAGGGTGTTGGTCCCCACGTACATCTCCGATCATGACGGCCTCCTCTGGGACACAGCCAGTCCCCCGCAGGGCTTCTAGGAAGAAGGTTTTCTCTGGCTTCCCCACAACCATCGCTTTGGTGTCTGTTGCATATTCCAGCCCCGTCACAAAAGGCCCAGGTCCCAGAGACAACCCATCTTTCTTCTTGAAATACCTGGCTTTATGGATTGCTATAAGAGGAGCCCCATCCAAAATCAACCTGAAGAATGAATGAAGAAGAAAGTACAAAATAAATTATATTTACAGCTGAAGGCCTCAATAGTGTTCACAGAAAGGTTTAGGTGTGAAAGGACCTTAAAGCTCATCCAGTCTCACCCCCTGCCATGGGCGGGGACACCTTCCACTAGCCCAGGCTGCTCCAAGCCTTGTCCACCCTGGCCTTGGACACTTCCAGGGATGGGGCAGCCTGGGCAACCTGTGCCAGGGCCTCATCACCTTCACAGCGAAAAATTTCTTACATTTACAGGATGAATCATTTGACCTTAACTTTGTATTTTAACATTGAAGGAAATATCATAACAAATTACATAAAAAAACCTCACAAAGCTATTTGATGTATTCATGTCCCACTGAATTCCCCAGTTAACAGTGCTGTTACGGAGCCTTTTAGAACAAAGCTGGATTGGAGCTCCTTTCTGCTGGAAACCAAACATTCCAAGTGGAATTTAAAGATCAAAATTCCAAGATAGTTAAAAGCAACAAGTCACCAAGTTCCCAACACTTAATTTTAACACTTACTGTGCTTGAGTACAATAAAAGGGTGACAGAGTAAGGGTTGTAATGCATGGTTTGGCAGGATTAAAGGAGGGTCTTGGCTGGGCACAGCACTGGGAGCCTTGGCAAGTGAGTGCAGCAGTGATCTGCCAGGCTGGGAGCTGCTCCCTGCCCGACAGGGAGATCCTCCCACCTTCTGTGGGCTCACCACTGCTCCAACACAGCACCCTGCACCCTCCTTGGATTCCACAGGCAGCACCTCTGCCTGGTAAAAAGATCATGGGATTGTCTGGAGTGATGGAAAGATGTAAGGGAAGAGATCTTCAGGAAACTGGTGCTGCTCTCTTGATCTCAGCCAGAGCCTCCACAGCCTCATTACCCTGTCACCTGTTCATGTCTGCTTAGGGCTGGTGTCTTAACACCGGCCTTGTAAAACCCTTTGTCAGGGAGTTTGTGTGTGTGCTGAATGGGAGTCTGAGAGGGCTTGTTCCCACAGAACCTGCAGCTCATCTTTGATTCTTATCCTACTCTTGCATGCATGCCTGGCAGCTTTTCCTTACACCAGACACAGCAGCTCCCTGTCCTGCAGGGAAGGGGAGCTGGTGTAGCTGCTGCACTGCAGGAACCCTCCTGGACCACCAGGTGTGACCTGCAGTTCCCCCCTCCCCAGGCTCAGTGCAACAACAGACCTCCAGACAAAGCTCAGGTAATGACTGCCAAATGTTTCCCCTTCCATTCCACACCTTCTCCAGGTATTGCAGGTCATTCCAGTCTTTATCACAACAGGTAGGAGTAAGGAGCAAAGCTGGGGGTAGAGAATAAACCCTGGCTGTTATCTCCAGGGTAGAAAAGAAAATTCTTTTTCCTCTTAACCCCACCTGATTTTCAAAACAAAATAAAACAAAACAAAAAAGCCTGTAAGAAAACAAAATCGTGCTGTGCCCCTGTTGCTTGAGGCTGGCTGAGGTGAGCTGGGTGCTCCTTCCCACATGCTTGCAGAGCCACCTGGCTACTCTGAGCAACACATAAATGAAAATTGTTCATTTCGCTTCATTATCACAAAACACTTCTATTAAATCAATGCATTCCAAAGCAAGCTCGAATAGAAGAGAGCTGGCATGTGTATCTGTGAGCAGCCAGACATGTTCACAATGGGAGGATGCCTCTAGGACACAGAAAAATTTAATTTGACAGCAGCACCACAACCACTACATTCAGCAGTTTGCAGGGAAGATCTCACCTGAGAGAATTCTTTTAAAGGTGGTATCAAAATTCCATGTATACAAAAAGAGAAATTTAGTCTCAGTCATTTCAAATGGTGCCTGGAGAATGATCTTACTTAGTGTACCTCGTTTTGGGACTCATGTTGGGTTAGATTTACCTAATCTTGGATGTCAGTGGAATAGCTGCCTACCAGGTAATTAGTCAGCTTGGGCTCTTCACAGCCAGTGCAGAGGAAAACGCACTTCTAGGGCACAGTTCAACTGTCCTATTTTAAGCACTGCTAGGGGGAAAATGCCTGACAAGTGCCTCCCCTCTCCCCTCAGAGCCCAGGCACCTGCACTGTAGATACCTGCAGTTAATCAGATTTACCTCAAAGTTTTGCAATACCAATGCAGTTCCATTTGCAATGTAAATCCAAATTGACTTAATTACCTGAGCAGTAAAGGAGAAGGAATATGGATGTGGCATAAGGCAAGATAAGAAGAGAGAATGTGACCAGTGGTTTGTATTTCCACCAGGCTGAACAGAACTGACACCAGCAAAAGTTTACCCTCAACAGAGGATGGAGAAAAACATGCAGGAAAGTCAGTGAGGTGTTACAGATCAGACAGAGCCAGTCCTAGAGACTCTGCAAAGCCTGAAACACAGAATTGCTTGGGTTGGAAAAGACCTCCGAGATCATCAAGTCCAACCCTTGGGCCAACTCCAGTCCCTTTACCACATCATAGCACTCAGTGCCACGGCCAAGCTCAGGTTAAAAACCTCCAGGGATGGGGAATCCACCCCCTCTCTGGGCAGCCCATTCCAATGCCTGAGCACTCTCTCTGCAAAGAAGTTTTTTCTCATCTCCAACTTCAATTTCCCCTGGCAGAGCTTGAGCCCGTGCCCCCTTGTCCTATTGCTGAGTGCCTGGGAGAAGAGACCAACCCCCACCTGGCCACAACTTCCCTTCAGGTAGTTCTAGACAGTGCTGAGGTCACCTCTGAGTCTTCCCTCCATCACCAGAGTTAATGTCCAGTCTTGTGCTTAATGCAAAAACCCAAAATCCATCCTGGGGCAACCTCGCCCATCCCCACATGGCCAGTTCCATGGGCATTCCCACATAACCTGGAAGTCTGGAACCCCTAGGCCTTCTCCATGTTATCCTTGGTTTCTGGCTTTAAATGTCCTGATCTCCAGCCCCAGGCAGTTAATGGATATGATTCAGCAGCTAATATATTCAGGACAGAAATATCAATAAATAAAATTATGTAAACCCTGGGACACACAAGGGGTTAAAGCTCATGTAGTTGTGAGTTTAAGAGTCCACTCAGGGCTGCACTGTACAACTCCAAAATCAATGCCTTTGGCACATGCACTAATGATGCAGAGTCAGTTTGGGTCAGTATGTGTTGTTATGACGCATAACTGGCAGCAGATAAGGACAGAACTGGCCTCCTACCCCAAGGACCCTCCCTAAAACACTGGTGAGCAGTAAATGATAATCCGTCTTCAGATTTTGTGGTTGTAAAGGCAGAATAAAGTGCTTGAGATCAGGGCTTTTACCAGATTTCAAGGTGCAAATTTGTGTGGTAACCACCATCCCATAGGCAGAGTGGGAAGGATTCATCACATCCTTCACTGAGGCCACGCTCACCAACAGGCTCAAGTTCATCTCTTCAAGCTGAAGGGTTTTTGAGTTAAAATCAAGAGTGTGGTGTCAAGCTAGAACTACAGAGAAGGAAAAAGGCTCTGCACACACTGTTGCAGCCTGGCTCATGGATGATCACAGAAAAATTCAATCTGATTTACTCCTTAGTCTAGAGACAAAACCAAAAGCTTTAGGAGTAAGACAGACTGGATCAGCTCCATAGTTCACTTAGCCCAGCATGTCGTGCTGGCCACTTCTGAACAGAAGATGACTCTGAAGATATTGCTGGATATCCTGCACTAAAAGGTTAAGAAATAATCTGCCCTGAACACTGAATTTCCTGCCCTATAATACTAGGGATCTGAAGGCTGGGCTTTGAACATGGAAGTCATCCCTCCTCTTGGACAAGAGGAAATGGCTGTGCCAGGGGAGGTTGAGGTTGGACATCAGGAGGAATTTCTTCATGGAAAGGGTGGTCAGGCATTGGAAGGGGCTGCCCAGGGAGGTTTGGAGTCCCCACTCCTGGGGATGTCCAAGGAATGACAGGATGTGGCACTCAGTGCTCTGGGCTGGGTGACAAGGTGGGCATTGGGCACAGGGCGGACTCAATGACCTTGGAGGGCCTTTCCACCCCATCTGATTCTGTGATTCTGTGAATGCTTCCCACATCCTTGTTTTCGTGTATTTCCTCTTGAGGCACTGCCAATGGTTTCCCCTCACAGTCACAACTGTGACTGTACTTATGCATTTATTTACAGGCTGAAAGCTGTACAAATGAGGTTCTGAACTGCCTGAAGTTCACGGTGATGGCCCCAAACCCACCAAGATTAGTGGCTCTTTCACATTCTGCCTAACAGTGGTATCCCTACCACCCTCTTCTTCCCACAGAAGAAGGAATTCCTTGCACATGCAGAGATTCAGAGCCCACCACTCAAAAACCCATGAGGGGCTGCCTTACCGAAATGCCCTGTTCATCATCTCATAGTGGAAGTGCTCAGGAGCCAGTCCTACCACCACTGCGTTGGGATCATCAGTGCCTATCCCTGAAAATCAGAACAGGACTCTGAGCAAACAGACTTTAATTCACACTTAGCAGCACACAGTCAGCAAGTGCATTTAATCACTTTACAGCAAAAACGAGCATTTTCAGACACGGACTATCCAAAAAGACTAGTTTTTATGTTATTTAAAAGTCAGAAAAGCTTCTGTGGAAAGGGTGTTGGTCTACCCAGACCCTGCCATCCTCCAGGATCAATACAGCCCTGGACAGTCTGAACAGCAACTCCTAAATGGCTCCACTGAAATGCAGCAGACCACACAAATCCCTCTTTTAACTGATTGACTGTTACCTGAGAATCCTGCTCTACAGATATTTATCTGCTTTGTAAGACAGAAAAGCAGGAAGACTGGTGAATTCCATCCAGTTTTTCTCCTCCCCCTTGTCCCAGAAAACTTCATGGAGGGTCTAAAGCCTGGCTGTTGTTCCATTTATCAGTCTGGTTATGACAGCAAAGATGGTACTGCAGCATGGCCTAGAAGTTGTTAGACTAGATTAGTTTGGGCTCTTCTGGAAGATCTTTTTTTTAATGTGGATTAGTCCCCCAGAGAACAGCTCCTTTGTCCTCCAGTGCTCCTGAGGAGCCGGGCTGTTTTCATATGGCAGTGCCACCTCTGAACAGAGCCAGCAATGGAAGCTGAGCAGCATCAACAGGAGAAACAGAGTGTTTTATTAAAGGCACGTTATCAGCTGCATCCTGCACTTGCTGTGGTTTTTTTCCACCTTCACACATATCAGAGTTGCCACGTGGATTTGTGACACCACTCAGAAGCACCTGGGTCCTTCAGTGAGGAACAGATTACACTCATCCACCTGTGACCAGCTTTGTACAGAGATTAGCCAAGAATAGCTCAATAGCAGACATTAACAGGAATTTAAAGCATTCTGCACTGTACTTAAATGTTTTAAGAGCAGCACTGAATGTGAGCCAAACCCCTTGTAGCAAAAAGAAACAAAATCCATTCCAAACCCAGGCAACACACATAATGCACCAATGCACCCAAATGATGTCTCTATCTGTGCCATCTTTTACAAAATTAGCAACTGCTACTGCAAAACTGATGGAAAGGTCCCAAAACCACGGAGATTAAACTGATTTGAGCTCTTTCAATGAAAGAGCTCCTGTCTCTGCTGTTTCTGACCCATGAAAGCTTTCCTGAGAACACAAACAGAATATTGCTGGGGGCTTGTTCCTCTGGAGATGATGTTAGACACAGATTATGAGGTTTCATTGCTCTCAGGACCCAGAGAGGCTCTTCTCCTGAACACTTATTTATCTGGAGATTACTGACCATGGAACTGCAGTTTAACAGGACGTTTCTAGATCCCAGCAAGATTAGAACCTACTTAAATTACACAGCCAGAGGGATTTCAGTTTGTAAAACAAGGGGCAGGGAACAGTGACAAGCCAACCATATTTTTGTTGCCTAGAGTTTAAATAAAAGATGAAAAAACAGTTTTAAACTCTGAGTATGTTAAAAACATGGGTATTTTCACTATTCTTGACACAACAATGTGGATCTAACTTCAGGCCCTTTCCAGACATATGAGAACGTATCATCTTCTTCTCTCCTTATTGTAGGAAAATATTTCAGTAACACAGGCCATAATGTGTTACTAGAAGCCTATATGCACAGCCCAGGCCAGGGAGAAAGGGGAAAACGGTGCCCCTGTGTTTTAGAACAGTAGCAAGATGAACAGTAAATAATAAGAAAGAATGCAGCCGTTTCTACTAGAAACGGATAAGAGAGTATAGTTTTAATAAGATGACCAATCCAGGGGTATGGAGTTGGATATCCACCCTAGTTGTTAGCCAATTAAATTGCTGTACTATTGTTAAGTGTGTATGCTATGTAAACAATAAAGGAGCAGTTGACGATACCTCTAAGAAGAGAATGTCCTGTCTCTAGTCGTCCTAGCCTAGAAGAGGCCGATAAACCAACATTTGAATAACCCCACCGTTTTCCCGCTACACCTTATTG
>VWZD01003263.1:0-23493 GCA_013396695.1 Sakesphorus luctuosus
TCCCTGTTGTGTGGCAGTGTCACCGCACTGTCCCCAGCCGTGTTTCCCTGGTAACAGCCGCACGTCACAGGGAGCAAACCATGAAGAGGCTCGAAAAAGGCCACCAACCAAAGGCACAAAGCCCAGCAGGCTCTGAGGGGCTCCCAGTCCGAGGTTCTGAGGAGCAGGTGGCCTTTACCTGGCATGGGGACATCACTCAAATATAAATACAGTCACAGGTCATGGACCCCCTTGGCAGCACAGCCAGGAATGGGGGAGCCAGGCTGGGAGAGCTGGGGGGGTCACCTGGAGAAGACAAGGCTCCGGGGACACCTGAGAGCCCCTGGCAGGGCCTGAAGGGGCTCCAGGAGAGCTGGAGAGGGACCTGAGACAAGGCATGGAGGGACAGGATACAGGGAATGGCTTCCCAGGGCCAGAGGGCAGGGATAGGGGGGATATTGGGAAGGAATTCCTGGCTGGGAGGGTGGGCAGGCCCTGGCACAGGTTGCCCAGAGCAGCTGTGGCTGCCCCATCCCTGGGAGTGTCCAAGGCCAGGTTGGACAGGGCTTGGAGCAACTTGGGCTGGTGGAACGTGTCCCTGCCCACGGCAGGGGGTGGGACTGGGTGAGTTTTAAGGTCCTTCCAGGTGAAACCATTCTGGGATCCTGTGATTCTCTTTGCAAAGGTCCTTAAACACCAGCGAGGGCATCACCTGGTGGGTGCCTGCTCGTCCTCCCATGGGCACCACACACTGAGGACACACCAGAGCTTACTTTTTTGGAAGCACAGAACTAATAAGCCCATGTCAGTCCCCTCCTGCACTTCCCTTTTCCTCACATCTCATTCCCCTGCCCATCACACCAGGGGCCAGTCCTGGGTTGAGCTTTGGAGGCTTCACTGGGGCAGAAACTCCTTCGCAGCCAGTGGAGCTTTCCAAAGTGAATCTTGCACAAGTTTCCTCCAAGCCTTCAGTGATTCTGTATTTGTTTGAGATTTGGCGTGAAATCCAGCAGGACTTGGGTCCACAGGCAGCACCTGACAGACCCTTGGGGCTGTCCCTGCCCACCGAGTAGGGGACACCAAAGCCTTGCTGGGGATGGCACTGGCACTCCTGGAGCAAAGCTGGTCTTGAGGCTCTTGGAGTGGCACAGCAGGGATGGGTTGGGCTGGAAGAAAACATGAAACAAAACCTTAACATTCCTTATTTTAGTAATAAGTAAAGTTACATAAAGACATAAAAAATATAAAAATACATAATATCTATGTGAATAAATCAGATCTATAAATATACGTAAAATATCTACGTATGTAACATATAAATGCATAAAACATTAAATGTGTGGAATTAAGAAAACAAATCAAAATATATTGAAGTATCAAAATTTATAAAAATATATAGAACTAAAAAAATGAAGTTGTGCCTCCACCACGAGCCCTCCCACGGCACCCCCAGCTCGAGCATCACCTCACACTGAAACCGAGAGTGTTCGGGGGATGAGCCTTTCCTTGCACGTTCCTTTTTCTGTTTGTTTGTTTTTGCAGACCTGTTTTTAGCCCTTGACCCCCCAGATAAAAAAGCGCAGTGTGTAACGTGGGAGGGGTGTGGTGTCTCCCGGCAGGCACAGGCAGCGGGCTCGGCACAGCCCTCACCCACCCACGGCCGCCCCATCCCGATGCCCGTCAGGTCCAGCTCCACGGGGTCCACACCCACCCACGGCCCCCAGGACGCACTGGCCGGAGTGGGGGGCGACGTGCAGGAGGCCTTCACTCAAGGTGAGGGGCAGAGCATCTCCTGCCAGGGCGTGTCTGTCTGCTCAACATGGTGGGAAACGGGGGATGCACGATGGGTGTTGGGGAGAAATCCCTCCCAGGGAGGGTGGGCAGGCCCTGGCACAGGTTGCCCAGAGCAGCTGTGGCTGCCCGATCCCTGGGAGTGTCCCAGGCCAGGCTGGACAGGGCTTGGAGTGACCTGGGACAGTGGGAGGTGTCCCAGCCCATGGCAGGGGGTGGGATGGGATGGGCTTCAAGGTCGCTCACCCAAACCAGTCTGGGATCCTGGGATCCCATGGAGTTGGAGGATCCTGCTGGCTGGGGTGGCTCCAGGCTGGTTTCTGTTTCTCAGCACACAAACCCTGTGGGATGCAACTCCAAATGATTAATGCAAGAACCTAAGCTACAGAGAGACCTTAGAGTCGCTTCCAGTGCCTAAGGGGGCTTCAGGAGAGCTGGAGAGGGACCTGGGACAAGGGATGGAGGGACAGGACACAGGGAATGGCGTCCCAGGGCCAGAGGGCAGGGATAGGGGGGATATTGGGAAGGAATTCCTGGCTGGGAGGGTGGGCAGGCCCTGGCACAGGTTGGGCAGAGAAGCTGTGGCTGCCCCATCCCTGGAAGTGTCCAAGGTCGGGTTGGACAGGGCTTGGAGCAACCTGGGACAGTGGGAGGTGTCCCCAAAAGGGATGGCACTGGATGGGTTTTAAGGTCCCTTCCCACCCAACCCATTCCGTAGTTCTGTGTACAACAAACATGTAACTCCCCATATTGAGACAATAATTACAAACCCTTTTCCTGTTCCCCAGACCAAAGAGTTTGGGGGCATATTTTGAATCTTTAGGACTTCATTAAATTATTACTGTGAGGATGGTCTTCCCTACGGGGAAAGGATCTTCCAACACCGCAAGTTACACCGACAAGTAACTTAAGAATTAAACATTACAAACTGGTTCTATTTACAAATCTGGTGGCTGAACTATGAGGAAAAAAGCAGTTTAATGACCAAAAGCAGGAAAACAAGCAGCCCTCCAATCCAGCGTGTTCAGCCAGCAGCTGCTCACTTCTCCACCGGTTCTGAGACAAAAAGGATGGAGTGTCCTGCAGCACAAGTTGGTGGAGGCTGTTCCTC
Organism: Sakesphorus luctuosus; assembly: GCA_013396695.1. Taxonomy (NCBI): domain Eukaryota; kingdom Metazoa; phylum Chordata; class Aves; order Passeriformes; family Thamnophilidae; genus Sakesphorus; species Sakesphorus luctuosus. The sequence continues at coordinate 2,882 of VWZD01003263.1, forward strand.
ATGGAGCATCTGTCTGTCATGAACATCTGCAGGATGGATCACTTGGTCTGCTGGGAACAGATGTAGGGAGAAGGGAGAAGGGCTGGTGTCAGGAGACCTGGCAAATACTCTGCTCCCTTCAGGGACCATTTCATTGCAAAGGAGGGGAAATTGGTCATTCTTCAGTCCCACCTATTTCAGCTCCACTCATGGTGAAGGAACCCCCTCCCAGCTGGAAGAGGTGCCCACCCCCTGCATTTCCCAGTGATGGCACTTGGGGTTTAAACACTCTTCTCTTCTTTTGCCCATGTTGGTCCAGAGCTCTTCATCTTTAGTGCTCCAGAAGCATCCTGGGATGTAGAGTTGTGGGAAAAACAGCAGCAGGGCATGGTCTTTCCAGTCTGACAGATGTGGAAGTTCTTCCTGGACATCAAATCTTTGAAGATGGATGTCCACTCATCTTTGTTGTTCTTGTCAGTGACAGTGAAAGAAAGAAGGACAGCAACTCCACCTCTCCCTAAAACAGAGATGAGGACTTCACCCATGTGTGAGAAGAGCCAAGGGGTGGGCAGCAACCAATGAAATTGGACTCGATCTTGAAGGTCTTTTCCAGTCTTCATGATTCTGTGATTCCTCTTGTGGACCTCGTGGTGCTTCCTGGGAAATCCCATTGGGTATCAGGCATTGTGGTCAGTCCCATGCAGTGAACAAGAGCTCTCCAGTTGATGCAGAGGTGGTTTATTTCTTTAAAAGATGATGGGTCACCTCATACAGAGTCACAGAGCTGGAGGTGGTTTCTCATTCCAGGGAGGGAAGATTGTGAATAGAATCATCAAATCCCTTTGTCAGATGGATGGGCTCCTTCTCCAAACAAACCAAACATGGAAATAAACCTCCCAGAACTGACACTGCATCTCCAAACCAAACAGATTTTAAATAGCAGTTTGCATTTATCAGGTGCTCAGTGGATATATCCTCCTGGAATGATCTTCCCCCTTGCCCAGATGAGCTGCTGGCCCCAGAAGGTGAGGGAAGAGGCTGTGGAATGGCAGCAGAGGAGCAGGAGGGGCAGTGAACACGTTTAACTGGTGTTCCATTGGTGCTGCAGTGAGACCAAGAGCCCTCAGTCCCAGAGTCCTCAGCACAGGATGGGGCCACTGCGTGTTCTCCAGAGCTCTGCCAGTGATGGGGAACATCCCCTCCAAGATCTGCATCTCCTCTGGGAGAAGGAGGTGTCTTTCCTCATCCCATGGGCCGGAACAAGCTCCTCATGTCTGAGCACTCCCAGCCCCAGCAGCAGAGCAGGCATTCCCAGGGAGGCAGGATGCCAAATACCAGAGGCAAACGCTCCATCTGTTGCTGTGGGTGGTCCAGTCGCCTCCTCTTCATCTCCACAACAAGTTTGGTGGTGCAGCCGAGAGCTCTCCCCTGATTCCTTTGGCAGCTGCCTCTCCTTACCCCTGCACAGGATCCCTTTCTTTCCCCAGGACACGCAAAGTGGAACAGCAGCACCGTGAGCCCAACCAGGCACTGGGAAAATCCACACGAGCTGTGGCTCGGAGTAACAAACACGTGATGATGGCAGGATGTGAAAATGCTGCATCCCCATCGTTTCCAGCCTTCCCTGGGCATCCTGTGTATCCATCAGCCTTTTCCTGGGAAGGTACAGAAGCTGTGACAAGGCAAAGCCCTCCCTGCAGTCACCAGAGCTTTCCTCAGGCTCGAGCTGCTGTAATTAATCCAGGGCTCGTCGCTGCCTCTCCCGTAATGAGGCTCCTTCGTCAGGACCTGCCAATATCGCCCATAGTGAAAACTTGTGGTTTCTCCAGGTTTCTAACACCTGACAGTGTCTCAAATATGTGTTGTTATGAACCAGGTGTTGTAGGAAACTACTCAGGACTGGGCTGATGTGCTGCAGCCACATCCCAGCAGTGTGATGGGGACTGGGACAACAAATCCACAGACATCCCTCAGGACACTGGTTTGATGGGCCATTTTAACAAAAACATTTACATTATTTATGCTAACTTTTGCATATCCACCAGACTCTTATTAAATGTGACAGTGGGAGAGGAGCAGAAGGGACTGAAGCTCCGGGTGCTGTTCCACCTCTTGCTGCCATGACCTTGGTGTGGGCAGGGACACCAACAGCTCATTCTTCTTCCCAGGGCACAAGTCTGTGAGCTGCCCCATCAGTCTGGAAAATTGTAGAGCAGGAAACCTTTAAAGGATTGGATGTCAGGAATCTTGATCAGACAGTCTTGAGGTTAGAAGAGTTTCCTCCATAGGTGATCTCTTGATCTTCCATCTGGTAGAGGATTATCAAAACTGGTATTTGGAAGATCATGAGGTATGACAGTGTTAGAATAAAACACCCTGATGATTTCTGGGTGAAGTATTTGGATACAGAGGCCACCATCAGGTTATAAAATGAGTTCTGCTGTTGATCATCTCAAAAGAGAAGAAAACAATCCCTTGGGAATTCGTGGATCCACTGCCACCAACAGAAAGGTGGACGTTCCTCTCCTCATAACCACAGTGGTGGCTGAGGCAACAACTAGAAGAACTCTTTTGAGACAAAAAGGGGTCACCAGACTCTGTAATAAGTTTCCTGGAATGATCCTTCCGGAAAGGCAGTCTGCACAATTAGTGCTACTTCATATTAATCACACAAAATCAGGTAAATCCGAGGCTGGTGGAGAACACAGGAAACAGGATAAAATGTCAGTGTTTTCACATAATAAAATAATTGAATGTCCCAGCCAGGAGGGCTTCGGGGGCTGCTGTACAGAGATGTCCAGGAAGGGGGGATCAGTAATGTTCTCCAGCTGTTCCACAGGGAAGACACTAGACCAGGTTGGTCCAAGCCCCATCCAGCCTGGCTTTGAACACTTCCAGGGATGGGGCAGCCACTGCCATGATCCAACAGGATCATTGTCTTCCCAGCATCCCAAGAGGCAGCAAGCATCATCTCTCACCCATCTCTGTTGTGGCAGCAGCCACTTGGATGGCCCCTGTGCCAGTTGTGTCCCCATGCTGGTCCCAAACATTCTGGCACAGTCATGGCCATGTTTGGGTCACTCATGGGACAAGCAGGTCCCTCCAGCAGTGGCTCTCACATGGAGTGTACAGGTAGGTCAGTGTCACCGTGGGGACAGCACAGTGCAGGTGGGTGACAATTCCAATTGCTCAAACCTCAGCAATACTGAGAGTGACTCTGCCCAGAGGAGGATGAGCCACCCCACAGCCCCAGTCCTGTGGGGCTGTCTCTGCCCTTGGGCTGTCCCTGTCATGGAGAGGACCATGAGGCAGCTCATGAGCCAAGCAGGTGATCAGGGAATGGGGCAGAGCTGGGCTCTTCCATCACCGGGCAAGTCTCCATCTCTTCTGCTTTGGTGGCACTGGGGGTATCCAAGCACCACCCCAGGGGACTCTGGGGCACCAAGTGAGGCTGAGCATCATGATGTGAGGAGTTGGGGCAGTGGCAGCCTGGCACAGGTGATTCCTCATTTCTGTGTCTGCTCTGCCCCAGGGACGAGGAGGAACCTCCGCAATGACCTGCTGGTAGCGGCTGATTCCATCACCAACACCATGTCCTCGCTGGTGAAGGAGCTTCATTCAGGTAAGAGTTGATTCAGCAGCACAGGAAAAGGAGAACTAAAAGCCACAGGTTGGAGATTTGCCCTTAGATTTATTTTTTGTTAAAACTAAAGCATCATGTGAGATCATGTATCTATGTTCTCAATGAAGGATCATTTTTATAGCCAACACCATTGGCCTAGACAGTGCTGGGAATGGTCTCAGTTATCTTGGAGGCCTTTTCCACCCTCACTGATCCCATAGTTGTATCACTGAGAACTCCCAACACCTTTTGGAGAGACTTCCCATTGGTTTTAGCCCTGGTTGGAGAGCAATACCCTGTGGACACAGCCCTGGCTGGTGGCACCACTGCTGATTCATGGAGCCAACCCCCATCCCCTCCCTCCTGCTCCCATTGATCCAAGCGTGGATCACAGCACGGAGCTGCTTTTCCAGAGCATCTCCTGGGAGAGAGGCCACGTCCCAGTCCCACTTCTGGCAGCCAGAGCTCCTTAAGACACAGTCAGAGGCCGGAGCAGATTTCTGGAGTGAGTGCCCCAGATTGCTGCTTTGTCCTGTAATACCTGGGGAGCAGGTGACACCCTTTGCCAGGAATCCTTGTCAGACACCATAATGACATATATAAAATGTATGAGGCCAATTTCATCCCTTGTTATTGAAAAATGTTGTGGGAAACAGGTAGTTATTCCCTCTGTGCTCCTTCCCTGGGCCAGGGAGCTGAACACCCAGTGGGGCCGGAGCAGGTCCTGCAGCACCCAGGGGTGTGTCCTGTGGCCCTCAAGCCTTGTCAGCAGTGTGGGGTCTGACCATTTAGTGCTCCAGCAGCCTGTTTTCAGGAGGAATTTGTTGCTGGAAAGGGTGGTCAGGCACTGGAAGGGTCTGCCCAGGGAGGTTTGGAGTGCCCAGCCCTGGAGGTGCCCAAGGCAGGACTGGCCGTGGCACTGAGTGCTCTGGGCTGGGGGACAAGGTGAGCATCAGGCACAGGGTGGGCTCCATGGGCTGGGGACCAAGGTGGGCATCGGGCACAGGGTGGGCTCCATGGGCTGGGAGGGCTTTGCCAAGGTGGGCATCGGGCACAGGGTGGGCTCCATGGGCTGGGAGGGCTTTGCCAACCTCAGTGAATCTGTGACTCTGTTTCTGGGCTGCCTTTGCTGGTGAGGAAGAAGGAAGGTGTTCTGTGCCCAGACTGACCCTCCTGGCCCCTGTTCCACCTCCACAGCCCCATGCTGGACCCGCACTTGTGTCACACAATCCCCCAAACTCCTCCCCATCTGTGCCAGACCCCACGAGGCTCTGCCTGTAATGGAGCCGTCACAGTGATAAACAGGGCTGATATTTTACTGCCCAGCAGTAAATTCCCCCTCCCCAAGCCCCGTGTCCCGGCTGTGGAGGCAGCTGGGAGTTAATAAAGTTGTCCATGGCTGACAGCAGCACCGTCAGTGCCGTGGCAGGGCTCCTGTTCCTCCCGTAAATCACCTCAGCTCTTCCCCCGGGGCTGAAACACGGAGAACAAACCTCTGCCCAAAGCAGAGTAGGCAGTCTCTGATTTTTTGTTTTCCATAGCAAAGCAGGTGTTGTAGAATCATGGAATTATGGGATATTCTGACTTGGACCCACAAAGACCATCAGTCCAACCCCCGGCCCTGCCCAGGACTGCCCAACAATCCCACCCTGTCCCTCCAAATGTTCCTGGAGCTCTGGCAGCTTTGGGGCTGTGACCATTCCCTGGGGAGCCTGTTCAGTGTCTAACCACCCTCTGGGAAGGACCTTTCTGTGAGATCCCACCTGACCCTGCCCTGGCACAGCTCCAGCCTTTCTCTGCATTGTGTCACTGGCCACCAGGGATGTGCAAAGCCACGTGGATCGCAAGGGAGTGAGAATGGAGTGCAAATGAAGTTCCTGGCAGGCTCCTGCTCAGGTAAATGCAGAGATCAAGGAAGGTTCCCCTGGAAGTGTCTGCAGTGGTGTCGTTTGTGTAAATTAGGAATAGCATGAGTTATCCTCAGCTGAGGGGCCAGCGGGATGTCACACATCCTGTCCCGGAGGTGACACTGGGAACAGACACCTCCCCCGAGCAGGAGGGGTGTGGGGAGAGTCTGGGAGACAACAGTGCCTGCACCTCCCACCCTCCACCAGTGTGCCTCTAGTGCCTCTGCTCTGGCCCAGGAACAGATTCCCTTGGAAGGGGAACTCTGCAGTGTCATCCCATCCTGGAGGGGCTGCCTGGGATGCTCCGATTGGCCCCTGCCCACCTTCTTCTGCAGTGATGCCAGAGCAGGTTTAGGCTGGATACTGGGAGAAGCTCCTTCCCCCAGAGGGTGGTGGGCACTGACCAGGCTCCCCAGGGCAGTGGGCACAACCCCAAGGCTGCCAGAGCTCCAGGAGGGTTTGGACAACACTCAGGGACAGGGTGGGATTGTTGGGGGGTTGGGCAGGGCCAGGAGCTGGACCTGATGATCCTGATGGGTCTTTCCCAACCCAGGATATTCTGTGATAGAATCCTGGAGTCATGGGCTGTGTGACCCCCATGTCTTACCATCCTGGTCTCAGAGCCACAAAGGACACGTTTATAAGGTCCCCTTTGATCAGATCCATTCCACACCCCGGGTTTCCAGTTGTACCTCTCATTCCAGGGTTTGTCCCTTTCCTTGCTCTCACACCATGGGCAGGAGGCAGGAGCAACATCTCCCCAGGGATACCCATCAGCTGTTTGCACAGGTCTCATTGAAACGTTGGAGCAAGATAAGAGCCACCATCTGCAGAAAAATGTGACCTCCTGCTCTGCTGTGCAAATCTGGGCCTGGCCATAAACTCACCCTTCTTATCCCCAGTTAAACGTAAGGAAGCCCCAGCTCTCACCATGAAACAAGTGAAATTCAGGAGGAATTTCCTCATGGAAAGGATTGTCAAGCACTGGAAGGGGCTGCCCAAGGAGGTAGTGGAGTCCCCATCCCTGGGGGGATTTAGAAGCCCTGTGGATGTGGCACCTGGGGACATGGGTCAGTGGTGGCCTTGGCAGTGCTGGGGGATGGTTGGACTCAGTGGTCTGAGAGGGCTTTTCCAACCCAAAAAATTCCATCATTCTGTCTCCTCTCTCATGCACCTGTCTCATGTCTTTTTTTTTTTTCTGAAGCAGAGGAAGAAGATGAAGAAGAAACAGAGAAGCTGCAGAATGGGAAGGACCGAGGTGAGGGGACAAATGTGTCTCAGAGCTGTGAAGGATTTTCTCCCTTGCTCATCTGTGTGTTCTCCATCTCTGTTTGGAGCCCCACAAGGAGCTCTGGGTGCAGGTGGTGGCTCTGGGTGCAGGTGGCTCCAGTTGAAGCCCCTCTCACCCCATGGCACAGGTTTTCCTGCTGGCTCCAGTCACTGTTCCTCTCTCCAACATCTGCCACGGGCTGACGTCATGGCCACAGTCCCTTTGCTGTGTGTGTTCAGCTTGCAGGGATGTTTTTCCTCCAGCAAAGGTCACACACAGAAATGTGTGAGAGGAGGAGGAGGAGCTGCTCCGGGTGCTGCAGGAAATCCAGCTCAGGGGGATGGATCAGACAAAACCCACAGTGTGGGAGGTCACCAGTGCAGTCCCCAGGCAATGGGACCATCACCTGCCCAGCCCCTGCCCGTGGGGACCTCGGCTGGACAAGCATCCCTGTGCCAATGGCGATCCCACGGTGACCTTGGCTGGACAAGTGTCCAGAATCCCTATGCCAATGGCACTCCCATGGTGACCTCAGCTGGACAAGTGTCCAGAATCCCTGTGCCAATGGCACGCCCATGGTGACCTCAGCTGGACAAGTGTCCAGAATCCCTGTGCCAATGGCGGTCCCACACAGGCAGTGCCATCACTGTCATGGGAGGTCCCTTTCACCTCCATGTCCCTGATCTCCACAGTAATCGGCCAGACTTTATCTCTGGTGCCAGCGAATCCATGGCACGTTCTACAGGAGTTACTCCAGCTGGAAGTGGTCGGGGCCTCAGGGTTTTCAGACCCCCGAGCAGGGTGAAGTGGAGCTGGAGGGGCTGGGGGGTCTGCTCCCCACCTTGTGCTCCACCAACCACCACAAAGCCCCTCCCAGGGACAGGACCTCACTCAGGGCTCGCTTGGCTTCTGCTTCCCATGTTCCAAACCCAAACATGAGGAACAGACTTGGCTGGGTTTGAATCAGCCCAGGCATTTGTCTTGCTTGAGCCAAACCTAATTCCAGCATCAACAAACTGGGACTTTTTAGCCTTATTTTGTTACACGCACATGTCCCTCTGGCTGAGCTGAGGCAGCACATCTCACGTTTCTCCCCAAAACAGCTCATTTTCCTGAGTTTTCCCATCCAGTGAGTTCTGCCAAGCATCCAGGTGTTTGGAAATGCTCTGTTCCTTTGCCCACCAGTATCTGGACTTGGTAGGAAGGAGTACGGGAAGCTCAGTTTTGGCTAAAATGAGTTTCCAAAGCAGAATCTCCTTTGACTCCAAGTCACAGGACCCTCTTTGCCCCAGAACATTCCTCTTCAGTGGAATATTTTAGATGCTTACCAGATGACCCATCTGTTTTTTTCCAAATCTGCATTGTATATTGCATGAGAAATAGGGAAAGGGGGATTCTGAGGAGCTGGAATAGGGTGTATGGGAGCAGAGCTGGAACACAAACCACCCCGTTACTCAGCGCAGCAGCACGAAGTCGGCGAGGGACGGCTGAGACGTGTGTCCAAAAGCAGAGCTGGAACCAAAAGCCTCTGTGTGGAATGTAAATATTATCTCTGCCAGGGGAAAAGTGATTTCTTAATGTCCCAGAGACAGTGAGGTAAAATCTGGCAGGGAAATCGAGGAATAATCAATATGTAAGTGCAGCTCTTCAGTGTGAGCACCATGGGAGTCGCTCCAGACCCGGTGGCGAGGGGTGGCAGGATCTGGGGGGGTTGTGGGTACATCAGGGGTGGGCAATACCAAAGCCCATGTTACCTACAGGGACCTGTGGCCAGGATGCTGCAGACACGTGGAGTCTGACCCTGTGCCCACAGGGAGCTCTGCCTGCCCCAACTTCATCCCAGGCACAGCGGCCCCAGCTCAGCAACACTCTCCCATCTGGAATGAACAAGGAGAAAAAACACTGGCACCTCATGCATTCCCCAACTTCCGAGGACATGGACAAGGGAGATGCTGGTCCTTATGGGGAATCCACTGTGATGGGTTTCAGAGAATCATCATGGAATGGTTTGGGTTGGAGGGACCTTAAAGCTCATCCAGTCCCACTCCCTGCCATGGGCAGGGACACCTCCCACTGTCCCAGGTTGCTCCAAGCCCTGTCCAACCTGGCCTTGGACACTGCAGGGCTGGAGCAGCCACAGCTTCTCTGGGCACCCTGTGCCAGGGCCTGCCCACCCTCAGCCAGGAATTCCTTCCCAATATCCCATCCAAACTCGTTCTCTCTCAGTTTAGAACTATTCCTAGAGACGTCATCCTCTCTGGGCTTCTTCACAAGTTTCTTCACGAAGTTATTTCCTATTTCCCTGTGTCCCAGTAATTAATCCCAGCACTCTTCCCTGCTGGAGACAGTGACGTCCCCACGCTTGGTGCAGCTTCAGGGCGATGAAATCATCCGGGAGGACTCCAAGTTGGCTCCATGGTTTGTGGTTGGGATCACAAACTCAGCAGCATCTCCAAAGATGTCCATGAGCTCCAGGCTCAGAAGAGCACAGCTGGGAGCTGGCAAAGCCACCTCCATCCAATCACTTTGGATGCCACCCCACGGCAGCTCAGCCAGCTTTGGTGCTCCCATTGTATGTCCCCTTCTTGTGTATCCACAGGTTCACCTCTGCCAGGTGTTATTTCAGGTGGGACACTGGCTCTGCCAGGGCTGTCCTGCAGTCCCTGCTGCATTCCCCCAGGCAAGGTTCCTCTTGGTGCCCAGGGGATGAACCCAGGACAGAGTCACCTGAGACTCACCATGGGCTGGTCCCTTCCTGTATTGACCATTTGGATTTTAGAACCCTCAAACCACTGGAAAAGGGACTAAAGAGCTGGAATTTGCTCTCACTGCTGGAAATTTTGCTCCTTCAGGTTTCTCAGACAGAAATACCCAATTTGAAATTGGATTTCAGCACTGGCACAGGGTGCCCAGAGAAGCTGGGGCTGCCCCATCCCTGAAAGTGCTCAAAGCCGGGTTGGACAGGGCTTGGAGCAACCTGGGACAGTAGAAAGTGTCCCTGATCATGGCAGGGGGTGGAATGGGATGAACTTCAAGGTCCCTTCCCACCCAAAATATTCTGGGGTTCTGTGGAATGCACCTGCCCCGTGACAGTGATAAAGGTGACACTTGGAGGGGCTGAGAGCACTTGGATCAAATCAATGTGTGCAAATAACTGGTGGGAAAGACTGAAGAAAACTGAGGCAGAGTCTTCCCCATGGTGCCCATGGAGAAGAGAAGACACAATGGGTACATGGAAATTCTGCTTGGACATAAAAAGTACATTTTTACCACAAAGCTGGTCAAGCACAGCTTGTTCCAAGAGGCTGTGGGGTCTCTTGGAGACCCTCAAGCTTCATGGAGAAGGTCCTGAGAAGCCTGTGGCGCTGACCTTGCACTGAAGGGTGGGACTGGACAATCCCACCCTGGCCATGGCAGGATTTCTGGGCTTTGAGGATCAGGAGCACTTTTCTACCTGCCTTTCAGAGGACTTTTTGTGCATCCCCAGGCGTGCAGTCCTGGGGGAGTCCCTGTTGGGGCAGTAAGGGATGGGGTGGGGGGGGAGATTTTTCATTTTATGGGAAATAAAATGATGCATTTCCTAACGGTGCCCCTCCCTGTGCTGCAGGTTAGGAGGGCAGACAACGCTGGACAGCAATTCAGGTAAGGATGGATTTCTCTTCCCATCTCCAGCAGCACACAGGACTGAACTCCTGTCACCTCCTGCTCCTGTCCTTCATCTCCCGTTTCTGCACCAGGAACTGTCCCCAGCTGCCCATTGCTCTGAAACATTCCAAAAGATGTTTTTCATAAATCCCAGAATGGTTTGGGTTGGAAGGGACCTTAAAGCTCATCCCATTACACCCTCTGCCATGGGCAGGGACACCTTCCACTAGCCCAGGTTGCTCCAAGCCCCATCCAGCCTGTCCTTGGACACTTCCAGGGATGGGGCAGCCACAGCTTCTCTGCCCAACCTGTGCCAGGGCCTGCCCACCCTCCCAGCCAGGAATTCCTTCCCAATATCCTATCTAACCCCATCCTCTAGCACTGGGAAGCCATTCCCTGTGTCCTGTCCCTCCATCCCTTGTCCCAAGTCCCTCTCCAGCTCTCCTGGAGCCCCTTTAGTCACTGGAAGGGACTCCAAGGTCTCCCCAAAGTGGGAAAACACCATTACCTTCAGTGAGAGCAGTGTTATCTCCCATTTTGTTGCTGTTCCTTCCATAGCGAGAGGCCTCGGACAGGAAATGGGACCCCGTGGTGATGGACACTGTCCAGACATACCAAAAATACAATCTGTACCCCCAGAGAGACGGGACTTTAGGTTATAACAAAGCCCAACAGATGGACAGACAAACAGGTGGAGGCAAGAGTGGGAGGGGAGGGAGTTGGAGCCATGTGACAAGTGTGACAATGTCGCCATGACCTGAACGGGATCCTTATCTCTCCCACCTGAACCGCTCCTAGGAGGGCACCACTCGGGTTTCCACACTCACTGGATCTTTGCCATCATTCCCATCACTCCCCATTCCTGCTGGGAAGCAGGGGCAGGAGGGACCTTCCTCTGGGTCCTTTTCCCCCACACTGTAGGTTGGGTGGTTGTAGGAACCAGGCAGTGGAAAGTCCTTTATCTCTCACTGAGCCCCAGCCCCCTGTGGTCATGGGCCAGGAGAATCAGTGATGGATCCAAACCTCAATCTGAGGGACAAACCCACCACCAATTCCCACCAAGTGTCCTGTGCAGGCACCTGGCAAACAAGGAGAAGGGATGTGCCCTTCCTGCCTCCTGGCCACATCAGCAGTGGAAGGAAAGAACCCCAGAGGGGCTCAGGAGCCTTTCTGACACTTTTTACATTAGAAATTCAAGTCCTGCCTCATCTGGGAAACAATCTGGTAACTCAAGACTGAGCGAAATTACAGAGTTGGAGGGGAAGCCAGCACAGGGAGCTGTTTGGGCCACAGTGTGTGGCTTTTCTTCACATCCCTCTACCCTGATGGCTCTGGAGAAAGGGACGTCTGACCCTGTCACCCTCAGCGCTGCTGTGGAGATGAGGAGCTCCTGTCCCCCCCAGAGCCAGCAGGGCCTCCAGCACCGCCAAGGAGCAGCTGACAAGCACTGAATTGGAGACCACTGAGAAAATGAGAGGAACCACTTTCAGGCTTCTTTATCTTCCAGAAAGAATGGAACAATACAAAGGAGAAAAGCAAAAACAACCCTTTAAACCATGGTGGCTTTTCCACCTGGAAGAATTTCTTCCTAGAAAGGACTGTCAGGCCTTGGCAGGGGCTGCCCAGGGAGGTTTGGAGTGCCCAGCCCTGGAGGTGCCCAAGGCAGGACTGGCCGTGGCACTCAGTGCTCTGGGCTGAGGGACAAGGTGGGCATCGGGCACAGGGTGGGCTCCAGGGGCTGGGAGGGCTTTGCCAAGGTGGGCATCGGGCACAAGGTGGGCTCCATGGGCTGGGAGGGCTTTTCCAGCCTCAGGGATTCTGAGATTCTCTGGTTGCTCAAATTCTTCCCAGTGCTGTGTGTCCAGGTGTCAGGGACCCAGGAGTTTGTCTTTGCTGGGTTCTCTGGGTCCGTGGTGGGAGCTCTGGGGTCAGTGGGACACTCTGGTGGGTGCCACACATGGGTCTGCTCTGAGCATTCCAGAGATGGCCCCAGGGGTGCACAGGCCCAGCCAGAAAGTTCAGGGGTTCATAGAAACATGGAGTCATGAGGTTGAAAAAGCTCTGACCAGCAAGTCCAACCATCCCCCAGCACTGCCAAGGCCACCACTGCCCATGTCCCCAAGTGCCACATCCACACGGCTTTGAAATCGCTCCAAGGATGGGGATTCCCCCTGCCCTGGGCAGGTTTGCCCATGCCCTTTTCATGAAGAAATGTTCCTTAATATCCCCCCTGCCCCTGCCCTGGCCCAGCCTGAGGCCGTGCCCTCTCCTCCTGTCCCTGTGCCCTGGGGCAGAGCCCGACCCCTGTCCTGGCTCCCCCCTCCTGGCAGAGATTGCAGAGCCAGAAGGTGCCCCCTGAGCCTCCTTTTCTCCAGGTCCCAGCAGGGACATGTGGCTCTGGCTCTGCCCCACGGGCTGGGCTGGCTCTGCTCTCTGGGGACTCTGACTGGTGTTTCTGATGCCGCAGGCACGGAGGTTGCGCTTGCGATCAAGGGACGTCTCCCACCCTTGGGAAGAGGCAGTTTCAGCCCATCCATCACCATCGTGCAACTGTGACTGATCTCCACCACCTGCTGCCAACACAGCTCTCCCAAAGGCACCTGGGGAGCTCTCCCAAAACCACCTGGGGAGCTCTCCCCGAAACACCTGGAGGACTCTCCATGGGCACCTGCCCCTTAGGCCATTGCATGTACCCTCGGTGTGTTTCCTGGTGATGACCAGACCATGTCCCACCCGGCTCAGCGAGTCATGGGAGGCTAAAAAAAACCCAAAAACCTGAAAGGAAACTGCTGGTGGCTGTTCCCGCTCCGTGTGCGGCTCTGTTCCGATCTCCTCCCAAAAGGTGCCACGACTGTGTCACACACTGGTTGTTCCTCATTGTGTGCATGGAAAAAGGAGTGCAGACCCTCCTGGGATCCCTCCTGTGTGGCACAGAGGGCATTCTCTCTGAAAAACCCACCTTCTGACACACCTGGAGCCAGGTGTGAGGCTGTGTCCTCCCGGGGGTGGGTGCTGGGTGCAGGTGTCCAACCAGGGGGCCGTGATGGGCCACCAACCTCCAGGATTCCCGGCCTTGCTGGGAGCAGCTCTTCAGGCTGTGAAAGCTTTCCCATCCCAAGCAGGCAACTGAGGGAGGAGCATGGCCAGGCTGAGAAGAGCATCTCCACTCCCAGTGTCAGGATTTGGGTCCAGATTGGTTAAAGGAAATGACAGCAGGGGATGGCAGCTCCCCAATGACCCACACTGGGCTCCTCTTCCATCGCTGTTCCCAAACGTGGCCACCAGTCCCAGTCATGGATGGTTTCAGCATTTTTTTCCCATGGTGCTTAGGAATGTTATTTTTAGTGGAGGGAGCCGAGGGCCCTGATCCATCTATAAATATTTATGGAGGGTGATGGATGGAAGGGAGCGATAAGCCCTGGGAGTGCCCTTGGCTCTGCCCCTCCCTGCTCCAAGCCGGGGCCCACAGAACACACTCACTGGGTCCCTGCAGCTCCTGGGAGAAGGAAAATAAACACACATAGTGGCCACAGGTTTGGTTGTATGTAAATACTGGCATTGAGCTGCCAAGGAGGGAAGAGGAGCAATGAGAACCTGGAGTGGCACAGGCAAGTCAAGCAGGGATGGAAATGGGGACAGGGAAAGGAACATGGACAGTGATGAGGGACAGGGATGGCAACAGGAATGGAGAAGGGGACAAGGGATGAAGGATGGCGATGGGAGTGGAGATGGGGACAGGGATGGGAATGAAGATGAGGATGGGGACAGGGACAAGGTCAGGAATGGAGCAACTTCATGTGAGGTTTCAGCTGAATTTGCTGAATTCAGACCTGCAGCATCCTTGGCTGTAGCTACGGGCAGGTCCAACAGCACCAAAAATAGGGATGTTTTGCCAGTGGCCCTGCCAGGGTGGTGACAGCCACCAGGAGCTGGGGATGCCACAGCTGCACAGGGGTTGAGGTCTCCCGCTGCCACACAGAGGGCTCACACTGGCAGCACCCACTGGATTGGGATTGCCAGGCCACTTTGCAGTTCCCTGGGGCAAAACCCACCTGAAGGAAAATGCACCTGAAAGCATTTTCCCATGGGATTTCCCTGGGGCAGAGCTGTGTCCCTTCACTGGTGCCCCTGGCCAGTGCCAGGAGTTGATGCTGGGAGAGGGACACTCCTGTTCCCACGGGGCAGAGAACAGAGATGGGAGCCACGTGGGGTCCCACACCAGCTGGTCTGTGGGTACAAGGACAATGGGCACAAGGACAGTGGGCACAGGTCTGTGGGCACAAGGACAGTGGTGGCCTTGGCCCCTTGTGCCATCCCCAGCCCGCTCGTGCTTGGAGGCTCCGCGGATCCCCAAGCCCTGGCCGTGCCCATGCGTGTCCCTGGGGATTGCACCAAGCTTTGGTGCCATTCCCTATTCCTGTGGGCACGGGGGAGCACGGGAGCGAGTGGGATTGTCCCTGGGAGTGGGATTGTCCCTGGGAGCAGCTGGCAAAGCTGCGCCGGAGCCGATGCCGTAAGCACAGGGAACGTCTCCAAGAGCAGCCTGTGAGCAGGGAGCCATGTTCTGTCATCCGCCAAATATTTAATAAATCCATCTTCTCCCTGCGGGGTGTCTTGTCCCTTCGCCATGTGGAAAAGGCAGGGAGCTCATGCAAAAGGGGAAAAAAGGGTTTTCCTCGGCAGTGGCTGCTCGGAGGCGGGAGCAGCTGCGGGCGCTGTGCCGTGGGGGCCACGCGGCAGAGCCGGAGATTCCCGCATTGGTCATGGCTGCGGGTGCTGGGAGCACACAGAGCTGCCAGTGTTCGGGCCCTCGGCATGGTGCCAGCCCCGCCACAGCTGCCCCTGCCGCCAGATGTGCCCCCGCCGCACATCCCGCACATCTGGCAGCCGCAGAACGGGCTCAGGGGGCACCGAGGTGGCGGCACCCACAGCAGAGCCCCCGGCCCCTCCTCGGAGCTCCCGGGGCTGCTGGGGCTGCTGTGCCCCCCAATGCGGGGCCGGTGACGGTGGGAGCCTCGTGCCCCATCCACCCCCAGCCTGGGGCTGGTGGAGGGTCACAGCTGGCACCAGCTCTCCCAGGAGATGCCCAGTTTCCACTGCCAGACCCTGTGGCGATGCTGGGCAGCCAGACCTTCCCACCACCACTGCTGAGGGACCCCCCGCTATCCCAGCAAAGCCACCACAACTGCTGAGGGACCCCCATTCCTGCTATCCCAGCAAAGCCACCGATGGAAACTTTGCCCACAGAATCCACGGGGTCTTGGGTGCAGGTGTGCCCCCTCGGCTCCCCAGCCCCGATTTGGCACAGTGCGGCCCCTCTCCTGGTGCTCATTCGTTTTAGGGATTAGGTGCCTCGGTGGGAAAGATCCAGACCCTTCCCAGAGCCGGGGGCTCCCGGCTGCTGCCGGGCCTGGAGTGGCTTCGTGCTCCTCTGCCCGGTGTGAGGGGAGAGCAGGAGCGAGAAATGAGAGCCCAGGGATACCATGTGTCCATGGACTGAGTGTCACCGTCTGCCCAGCTCTGCCACCACAGCACTGGCACACTGGGAGACACCAGCACACTGGGACTTTGGTACACTGTGGGGCACCAGCACACTGTGGGGCACCGGCACACTGGGAGACACTGCCACACTCCAGGGCACCAGCACTCTGGGGCACCGGCACTCCCCCAGGCTCTGCCTGTCCCCAGCACCAGCATCGTCCCTCCCAGGGGCTGTGCCCACCCGTGCCCACCACCGCAGGTCCCTGCCCCACTCCCCTCGTCCTGCCCTGCCCCCTGCCAGGCTGTGTCTGGGGACACGGAGCCACCGCAGTGGCCGGTGAGGCCTCCCGGGCTCAGCCCCCACGCCGGGACCCCGACACGGGGGGATGCGGGTGCAGACACGGGGGCTGTGCGGGCTACAGCGAGGGCCACTGGCCCCAGTGTCGCTGTCCCTCTGCTCATCCCATGGCAATAACCCTTTCACACCTCATTAGAGCCGCAATTAACCCCGATTACCCCCAGCTGCGGGGCGGGGCAGCTGCTGCTCAGCGCGAGGGACCGCAGGGGGGCTCGGTCCCACGGGGACCCCCAAGGACCCCACGTGCCCCAGGGAGAGCTCAATGACCCCATGTGCCCCGGGCACCCCAAACACCTCATGGAGACCCCGGGCTCTCTGTGCACCCCAAAGAGCCCCCAAGGCCCCCGTGTTACTGCAAGGACCCCATTGATCTGGGGGGAGGCCCCGACCCTCACAGCCCCCCGGGCAGCCCCCAGCATGGCCGCACAGCTGGGCCCACCCGGTGTCCCCCCCACACGTGGCCGGGGGCTCCTGTCATATCCCGGGGCTGCTCCCTGGGCTACCCTGGCCACTGCGGCTCCTTCCATGCCCGGATCGGTGCCTGCTCCGCTCCAGCCGCTGCTGCGCCCCCCGCCCTCCATCCCAGCCTCGCTCGGTGCGCCCCGCCCTCCATCCCAGCCCCGCTCTGCGCCCCACGCAGGGAGCGCCCCGCGGGGTTATCGGTGGGCAAACACCGCGCTGGGTGAGATGCCACAGGTGTGGCTGCAGGTGCCGAGGGGAGCCCGGCACGGGGCCTGTCCCGGCTCGGGGGGGGCTGCGTGCCCTCCCCGGGGGTCCCGGACCTCACTGTGCCCACCTGCCCTCGCACCCGCACCCCCAAGTGACACACGCTGCGTCCCCAGGGACAGGTCACCGCCACGTGCTCCCAGTGCCACCAGTGCCCCCACACCCGCAGCTGCGGCGTGCCAGGGAGTGGCACAAGCCCCTTTGGCACTTGGGGACGTGGCACAGCGGACACGGTCCCACCGAGCCCCTGGTAGCGCCCTCCTCCCGCTGGCACGGGGTAGGCTGGGGGGCCGGGTGAGGGGCCGGGGCACGCGGGGGCACCACCGTCCCCGGGCTGTGGGATGTGGGCACTGTCGGCCATTTCTGCTTGTGCAGGAATTCGGCGGCGATTGCATAACGAGGAGCCCTCGGAGCTGGAAACCAGGTCAGGCGGGAGCGGGGGGAGTGGGGCGAGCGGGGACAGCGGGGCCGGCCACAGCTGCTCACCCTCCCCGGGCTGAGGCTGCAGGAGCCGCGCCGAGGGAGCCACACGCTGGCAATGGCACCAGGACACGGCACAGCGTGGCCACCCTGCTCAGCATCGGGACTGGGGAGCAGGGCGGTCCCTCAGGCCATGGTGGCCTCACCTGCATCCCCTGGGATCCCTCTGGCTGGGCTGGCATCGCACCTGTACCCCTTGGCATCCCTTGAGCCACAGTGGCATCACCCTTGTGTCCCTTGGGTCCCTCAAGGCATGGTGCCATCCCACCTATATCACTTCAGGTCCCTCTGGCCTCGGTGGCATCACCTGATCCCCTTGTGTCCCTCTGGCCACAGTGCCATCACACTTGCATCCCTTGGGGTCTCTATGCCTTGGCTGGCACCACTGCTGTCCTCGTTACCCCATGTCACCTCCCTCCGCCCACCAGTGCCGCCAGTGACAATGCCAGCAGCGTGCCATGCCCTCACACCCCGTGTCCCCGGGGCCTGGCAGAGGTGCCTGTGAAGGGACACTCCCACCCTGGCACACCGAGTGCCACTCTAGAACACCAAGTGCCACCATGGCACACTGTGCCACTGCCCGGTGTGTGACACCGGCTGCCCCTGCACCGAAGGGCCCAGCTGCTCCCTGGGCTCACTGACCAGCCGGGCTGCTCGTGTCACCAGCATTGGCTTAATTTGGCACCCGCCCTCCAGGCGAGATTAATTAATCCAATCCCTGTGCCCGGCCCGGGGGGACCTGCCTGTGCACTGGCAGCTGTCACCGGGTCACCAGAACGCAGGGCCGCTGCTCTCTCGGGGACAAGGCCAAGCTGCTGGGGGGAGGCTGCTCAGTGTGGTGGGATCCCCAGCTCTGCCAGGGTAGGGGGTGAGCAGCTGGTGCCTGGGGAGCACCAGTGCCAGGTGGAACTTCCCAGCAGTGCATCAAGGCCGGCTGGTCACTGTCCTGCCCTATCCAGGGGACAGGAGATACAGGTTGTCAGAAGCACAGAGTTGGGACCTGCCACCCTCCTGCAGCCACCCTGACCTCCCTGGCCAGGGATTATCCTGTGGGATAATTGAACCTGTTACCCAAACACACTGCGCGGGCAGGAGTAGGTGCAGAGGAGCCAGTGGGGCAAGAGAGCAGGAATGTGGGGGCAGGAGACGGGCAGGTGGGCACCGTGCTCCTGATGTGGCCATGACACCATGTGAGCTCCCATGGAGAGAGGCAGAGGACCATGCCAGGGGTACATCTTGCCCTGGGATGCAGGGATGAGTCTGGAAAGGCTGAACACCAGTGGTCGAGCAGCTCCGAGGGATGTGGGGGTTTCTCAGGGCCACAGCCCTGGCCACGGAGCTCCTCAGCCTTCCAAGGGTCTTTGGAGCATGGAAGGGATGGGAGTGACAGCTGCCACAGGGCAGGATGGCTGTGCTGGAGCATGGGTATGCTGAGACCTGGCATGGAAGGTGGATGACCTCTGATCATCCTCCTCCTCTGCCCAGCCCAGTGCCAGCACAGAGCTCACTGTATTCCCCTGCCAGCAGCATTCCCCAGGGATGATTCTGCATTCCCCAGGGATGGTCCCACATCCCTGCCAGGACTCTGTGTGTTCCCTGGGTGCTCTATCACCGGCCCAAGGCCTGGCACATCCTGGAGAGGCAGCAGAGCCCCTGTGGTGACATGTGGCACCGGCATGGGAGCCAGCACTGCTGCAGAGCCAAGTGTGGGACTGTCCCCCAAGATGGCCCAGCAGGACCTGCCTGTGGGGTTTGGGGAATTGATCCCAGCCCAGTGTGACCCTGCCTGTAGAGTCTAGGGGGTCAATTCTGGCCCAGCAGGACCCTCCCTGTGGGATCTGGGGGGTTGATCCCAGCCCTGTTCTCTGCTCCAGGGGCACCTGCCCCTTTCCAGACAGGATCCTGGCACCCACAGGAGGCTCCTGCAGGACACCCATGGGAGCAGGTGGGGCCTCTCCCATCAGGGAATGCACCATTAATTAGCATTATTAATTAATGCCTTATTTTGCAGTGCCCCCCTGTGCACCAGGAGCTTTCCAGCAGCACTGAGGGTGAGGGGGGGCCCTGCCTGGGGAGTTCCTCTGGGGCTGCAGAACAGGCACGGCAGGAATGGGGCTGCAAAACCACAGCCAAGTGCCACCAGGACCCTCCATGCCCATGCCAGGAGCTGTGGCACGAGCCTGGGACACCAGGCACTCATCTGGGTAGTGCTGGATACTCCCAGGGTCACCCCACCCTCAGCACCTGCCCGTGCCAGCTGGGGCCCAGGTGAAGTCCAGGCTTTGGCAGACCAAAAGCATCACCTGTGCAGGTGGTGGATGGGGCACCGTGAGCTCCCCGAGACCCCTCTGGCTCTTCCAGGGTCTCCAGTGCTCCTCAAGTCCAGCCCTGACCCCCTGATTCCAGGCATTTCCAGGCAGCTGGTGGGTTGTCCTGGAGGTGCCCAGCTCTCCATTGCCACTCCAGCTCCCATGGCACTGCCGGACCCACCACCAGATCCTTAACAGGGGGGATACAAATCCCCTTCTCCAAAGACCTTCTGCGGTTTCCAAGACCCCGGATCCTCTGCTGTAGCTCTCTGCCCGCTGACGTTCCCCAGGTGTCCATGCCCATCATCTGGCTCTGAGCCTCCCAAGAAGCCTCCAGGCCAGCATCTCACAGGGATGGCTCATCCCAGCCTGGCTTGGCTTGGTCTGGCATAGCCTGGCTTGGCACAGCTGTTTGGCAGGGCTTGGCATGGCATGGCATGGCATGGCATGGCCTGACATGGCACAGCCCTTGGCTGCACTTGGCTTGGCTTGATCTGGCGTGGTCTGGCTTGGCATGGCATGGCTTGGCTTGATTTGACACTGCACAGCCCTTGACTATGGTTGGCTTGGCTTTAACCAGCCAGGCCTGGCACGGCTCAGTGTGGCACAGCATGGCCCAGCCCTTGACCACACTTCACTTGGCCTGGCCTGTCTTGGCACAGAACAGCTTGGCTGGGTTTGGCTTGGCCTGGCTTGGCCCAGCATGGCTTGGCTTGGTTTGGCTTGGCACAGAACGGCTTGGCACAACATGGCTCGGGATGGCACGGCTTGTCTTAGCCAGGCTTACCAAAGCCCCACACCGGGCAGGCTGCCTGGCCCCAGTTCTGCCCATGCC
>VWZD01003263.1:58093-68715 GCA_013396695.1 Sakesphorus luctuosus
CCTGGCCCCCTCCCTGCTTCCCCCCAGCCCCCTCCCCACTGACCACACCCCATGGCTCTCAGGACCCACCGAAGGTGTACCCGCCCGTGCCGGCTGAGAAGAGGAAGCCCATCCGGGTGCTCTCACTCTTCGATGGCATTGCCACAGGTGGGTGGGGGTCTCTGACCCGGCAGACCCTCCCTGGTGTGTGCTTGGGGTGGGGGAGGGCGGGGAGCAGCCAACCTGCACCCCACAGCGTGGCAGCCTTGGGGCACAGAGTGCAGGGAGATCTCTGGGGCCCCCAGGTGAGTGTCCCTCTGGGCAGCCCCCACTGGCTCCTCTGCCCGGGGAGTCCACACCAGTGGGGATCCAGGGGAAGGGGGATGGCCCAGGGATGGTGGGATGGGTGAGGGCAGGAGGTGAGGGCCTTTTCCATGCCTGTCACTCACTCTGTGCCACTCCTGCAGGGCTACTGGTGCTGAAGGACCTGGGCATACAAGTGGACAGGTACATCGCCTCCGAGGTGTGCGAGGACTCCATCACCGTGGGCATGGTGAGGCACCAGGGCAAGATCATGTACGTCGGGGACGTCCGCAATGTCACCCAGAAACACGTACGTGCTGTCCTGCCCCCCAACCCCCTGGGACCCCCCGGGACCCCCTGGCCCTGCAGGCACCAGGACCTCCCACATACCCCATCCCCACACAGGAGGCTGAGCTCAGGCAGCAGCCTCGGGAATCTGCAGCCTCCTCAGAGGGGCAGCACTAATCTCTGCTCCCTGTGAGCAGGGACAGCACCCAGGGAAGGGCTGGAGCTGTGCCAGGGCAGGGACAGCACCCAGGGAATGGCTGGAGCTGTGCCAGGGCAGGGTCAGGTGGGATCTCAGGGAAAGCTCCTTCCCCCAGAGGGTGGTGGGCACTGCCCAGGCTCCCCAGGGCAGTGGGCACAGCCCCAAGGCTGCCAGAGCTCCAGGAGGGTTTGGACAACACTCGGGGACAGGGTGGGATTGTTGGGGTGTCCTGGGCAGGGCCAGGGGTTGGACTGATGATCTTTGAAGGTCATGATTTTCTGATCCAGCTGAGAGCTTGGCCACCATCATCCCCCATGTGTCCCCAGGGCTGTGGCAGTGCCCAGCTCACCAGGGATCTGGTCTCCCTCTTGCAGATACAGGAGTGGGGCCCCTTTGACCTGGTGATCGGGGGGAGCCCCTGCAACGACCTCTCCATCGTCAACCCAGCCAGAAAGGGGCTCTATGGTAGGAATGTGCCCACAGGGCTGGGGCTGGACCCCACTGCTGGCCCCACAGGGCTGACATGAGCCCCCCACAGTTGACATGGGCTCCCCACCCTGACCCTGGGCCCCTCCTCTCTCCTCCCAGAGGGCACTGGGCGCCTCTTCTTTGAGTTTTACCGCCTGCTCCATGAAGCGCGGCCCAAGGAGGGTGACGACCGGCCCTTCTTCTGGCTCTTCGAGAACGTGGTGGCCATGGGGGTGAGCGACAAGAGGGACATCTCGCGCTTCCTGGAGGTCAGTGCCTGCCTGGGGTCACCCTGTGCTGCATTCCTGGGGACCTTTGGGATCCTGCCCCCGTCATGAGGGGCTGCCAAGCCCCCCTGACCTCCCGCTCCCTCTCACAGTCCAACCCCGTCATGATTGATGCCAAAGAAGTGTCTGCAGCTCACCGGGCACGGTACTTCTGGGGGAACCTGCCCGGCATGAACAGGTTGGTGAGAGCCCCCTCAGAACTGAACTCCTGGCCTGGCTTTAGGAGGGTGGGAGGGGGGCTGCACCACTGGGTCCTCTCCAACCCCAGACATGGCTCTGAGGGTCCCCTGACCCAGTCAGTGCTGGGCAAGAGCAGGGGTCTCACAAAGAGGTGATGGCACACCCCAATAGTGCCCCCATGTTGTCATGATGAAGGGATGGCACTAAGCTGCCCTTTGTGTCCCTCCTGGGTGGTGGCTGTGGTGGCCCATGGCTGGTGGCCACAGGTGGGCCCCCATGGGAATCAGCTGCTTAGAGCTATAGCCAGCCCATGCCTCCCTCAAGCCCCAGCCAGTGACCTGCCCTGCACCCACGGGGACACAGTGGGGACACTGCCATCCCCTGCCCACCATCTCTTCCCCCCATCAGGCCACTCGCCTCCACTGTCAACGATAAGCTGGAGCTGCAGGAGTGCCTGGAGCACGGCAGGATAGCAAAGGTCAGCTGGGGGTGGGCAGTGAGGGGGTGGGGGCAAGGGTCCCAAAGCGGGGGTCCCATGGAGGTGGAGGAAGGACACAGTGGTGGCACCTTGGGCTGATGTGAGTCACCTGCCTGAGAGCGCCTGGCCAGTGGGTCGAGTTGCTCCAATGGGTGGAGGGGCTCTGTCCCACCCCTCAGCATGAGAAGCCTGTGCCTGTGAGTGCCCAGCTGGCATTTGGGGCGGCTCCAGTGTGTTGGGGGGCCTCTGTCCTACCCCCCAGCATGATGAGCCTGTGCCTGTAAGCCCCTGGCTGGTGTCTGGGGGACTCTGGGGGGGCTGGGGACCTGCCGTGTGTCAGAGCTCCATCCCACCCCACAGCATGACCATCCTGTGCCTCTTGCAGTTCAGCAAAGTGCGAACCATCACCACTCGCTCCAACTCCATCAAGCAGGGCAAGGACCAGCACTTCCCTGTGTTCATGAACGAGAAGGAGGACATCCTGTGGTGCACGGAGATGGAGAGGTACTGGGGGCTCCAGGGGGCTCTGGGCACTGCATTCCACCTGCACCCCTGACCCTTCCTGTCCCTCCGTTCTCCCGTAGGGTCTTCGGCTTCCCGGTGCACTACACGGATGTGTCCAACATGAGCCGCCTGGCCCGGCAGAGACTGCTCGGCAGGTCCTGGAGCGTGCCGGTGATCCGCCACCTCTTCGCGCCCCTGAAGGAATACTTTGCCTGCGTTTAGAGATGGGCAGGAACTGGTGACACGGAGCGAGTCGGCAACAAACCCATCCACGCCAAGAGAAGTGAACACACGGAATGAGAGAAGAGTCAGCACCCAGAAGAGAGACGGGATTTCGCAGCCCGACGGGAACCCAGCACACGTCTCCCCCAGCGAAAGGGGTCGGTGTCCTCTCCTGAATTTCCAAGGGTCAGCTTTAGCCTATTGAAAAGCAAACAAAAACCACAAGAAAGCAAACAAACAACAAAAAAAGTCGGAAAGAAAACAAAAACGAAACAGAAAAAAAAAGAAGAAAAAGAAAAGAAACAAAAACCAAAACCATTTTTTTGGGGGTAACCTTTTAATTTTCCGCTCTTTTCTGGCTGGGTTTTCCTGTCAGTTTGGTTTCCGCTTCTCGGAGCAGCGGGCGAGATGAGACGCCGTCGTCAGCGCTGCTCTCGGAGGAGGGGAAATGGCAGCGGGAAAGCCCAGCCGGGAGGGAGGCAGAGGCAAAGGAGACCCGCTCTGCTCTGAGACCTGCTCCGTCCGCGCCCAGCGCCCGCCGGCCCGGCCCCGGCAGCGCCCGGCGGCTCCAGCGCCCGACGGCTGAGCCTCGCTCTGTTCCACCAGCACCGCTCTCCGGTGACATGGAGCCAACGGGCCCGGCAGGGAGGCCGGGAACACACATGCCACACACACACCTTTTCTACAGTATTTTGGGTGCCTACCACATGGAAACCTTGAAGAGAGCAGATCCTAGAAGCCGCTGTTACCTCTTGTTTACAGTTTATATATATATGATAGATATGAGATATAGATATATATATATATAAAAGGTACTGTTACTACTGTACAACCTGACTTCATAATGGTGCTTTACACAGCGGGGTGAGTCAAGACATCAGCTTCCACGTTGCCTTACGTGCCGGGCCTTTCCGAGCGAGCGGCAGGGCCGGGGCGGCTGGGCGGAAGCGTCTCCATCCCGAGTCATGCAATAACCTTTTTCTGTCCCAAACGGAAGCGCCTCGGCGGTGCCCCCTGCCCCGCTGGCGCCGGTGCCCCGCGCTCCCACAGCGTACTGGTGCTCTTCTGCGTACGTGGCGTCCGGCAGAGCTGGTGCTGGGTGTCCCCTGGCACCCCGGTGGCAGCAGGGGGTCCTGCCCCCGGCACTGCCCTTCCCACGGGTGCTGCCTGCCGGGGCGGCGCGGGACACAGGTGCTGCCAATGGGCTCTCGCCAAGGGCAGGGCGGGGGCGCCGGCAGGGCAGGGGGGACAGTGGTGCTGGTGCCGGAGCGTGGCCGGGGCGCTTCTGGCATGGCACAGGGATGGCTGCGGGCCCCGGACCCTGGTGCTACATCGCGGGGCCGAGCTGGCGGCAGGAGGGTGATGCCCTGGCGAGCCAGGATGAGGCCCTGGTGGTGTCACCTCAGGTGCTGGAGCATCACTCCTCTGCCCACGTGTGGTTTGGAGCAAGCGCGTCCCCCTGGTGCCCTGTGCCCCACTGGGGCATGGTGGGTGCCCGTGGGGACGTGGCAGTGTCGGTGTCAGACAGCCCTGGCCGCAGGGGCCGGGAGCTGCGGTGGCAGGAGCCGTGGTGTGAGCGGGCAGGGCGCAGGCAGGTGCTGGCAGTGCGGTGGATGGTGCTACTGGTCTGGCAGCTGTGGTGCCGTAGGGTCTGGCCCGGTGCAGCCCCGGTGCCCGCGGGGCAGCCGGACCTGGTGGGGCAGGGACTGGTGCTACGGCGCGGGGAGGCTCCTGGAGGGTCTCGGCCCGTCGCCGTCTCTTCTCTAACTGTGAAAGGTGCAGGGCTGCGGCGCTCGCTGCCGGGTGCTGGCTATGGCAGCGAGCCGTGCCCGCGGCCCGGGGTGCTCAGAGGTGCGGGGACCGATGGCGACGAGGCAAGCAGGGGGTGGCCCTTGGGCACCCCCACCTCCCAACCCCGCCTGGTGCTACCGGGGGCCCGGTGGCCCCTCTGGGTGCAGGGGGCATGGGGAGCTGAGCTGGCGTGGGCAGCTGTGCTGGGGGCACCGTGGGGCCCAGCTTTGCTGTGGGGTGAAGGCAGGAGAACTGCCCTGGGCTCTGAGCCAGGCTCTGGGCCATGGCTCGCTCCTAGGGCTAGATCCCTGCAGTGCCAGGCCCAGGTGGCACAGGACCACTGCACCGGGCACAGGTCCTGCGTGGTGCAGTGTGAGCCTCACATGGCCCCACAGCCCTGTTTGTGGGGCTGGTGTGGCCCCAGCCGTCCTGTGCGAGGGCAGCAGTGGGCACTGCAGGTTCTGCACGGCTCTGCAGCACTGCCTGAGTCTTGCATGGTCCTGCAGCACTGCCTGCAGGTCCTGCACAGACAGCTCTCTGCCCCTGGCTGTGGGTCCTGCCAAGCCCTACAGCCCCAGGTGCAAGTGCTGCACGGCCCTGCAGCGCTGTTTGCAGGTCCTGCAGGGCCCCACAACATCGTTTGTGTGTCCTGCATGGCCTTGAGGTGCTGGGTGCTGATCCTGCATTGCCTTGAGGTGCTGGGTGCTGATCCTGCATCGCCTTCAGGTGCTGGGTGCTGGTCCTGCACAGCCCTGCAACATTGTTGGCAGGTCCTGCATGGCCCTGTGGCACTGGGTGCTGGTCCTGTGTGACCCACAGCTCTGGGTGCTGGTCCTTTGTGGCCCTGCAGCTCTGGGTGCTGGTGCACCATCCTATGGTGCCGTTGGTGGGTTCTGCATGGCCATGTGCCGGGTTTGGGGGCCCCAGTGGACCCCCCAGCCCAGCCCAGCCCAGCCCAGCCCTGCAGCGCTTCCTGGGACCCCCTTGGTCCTGCTGCACCTTTGGGGGGTGCTGGGTCCCAGCAGGTGCTGTGCTGGGGGCCCGGCCCAGCGCGGTGTTGGCACACCCCAGGCAGGCTGGTGCCGGAGCCGGTGACGGTGGGCAGCAGGTCCTGCTGGGAACAGGTGCCGGCGGTGGTGGGACCCGGTGGGAACTGTGGGGATGCCTGGGGCAAAGAGTTCAGTTTTTAACGTACCCGACTCACGTCTTTTTTTAAAAACAACCGGACAAATTCTGTTGCACAGCCCTAGATGAAAACTCAAAACAACACAGAAAGGCCTAAATTCCTTAAGATCCGCCGAGGGAGTGGGGACAAACACGGTGCTAAAACATTTTATTAAAAATATATATTGTTAAATTAAGTCTGCTGTCTGGACAATGACTGTTTTGTTTCTCGTAGTGGAGTTTCAAAGAGCACTATTATTTTACTCTTATATATTATTATTAAAAAAAAAACAAAAAAGAAAAAGGCATTTTAACTTTGTACTTGAAAACTAAACGAGAGATTTCATGTGTTTTAGCCTAGACATTGAAGTAGCTGACGCTTAACTATTTGTGGGAATCATGTACTCATCATCCCGAGGAATACGCGCGTAGAGCTGGTACCCTCCTTCCTCCCTTTGAGTTGGCTCCTCCGCCACATTCCTGGCGCCGCCGCGGCCGCCCCGGCTGCTCTCCCTCCCCTTTTCCCACCCCGAGCCCCAAACCCCCCGGTTTATTTTCTACTTCTCTCTTGGTTCGTTGCCCCTGTTTTTTGTTGGTTTGTTTTTTTAGGGTCGCTTCTCTATTTATTGCCGCTGAACTGTGCATTTCACGGCCGGAGGTGCCGCGGGCGCCCGGCGCTGTTGTATCTGTGTGAGTATTGCTCGTGACATAGCTGTTCTGAACTAATAAAGGTCAATGCGTGCAGCAGATGTAGAAAGTCTGTCCGTCCCGCTTCCATCCCATCCTCCTTTTCTTTTTCTTTGGTGCCCAGAAGAGTATAATACAGACGAGCTCCTTTCTAATGTACTTGTGCTGGAGAACACTTGAATAAATGTCCTGTTTTGTGCAAAAAAAAAAAAGAGAAAAAAAGAGGAAAAAAAAAAGAGAGAAAAAAACCTTTATGTGTGGTTGTGTGGTCTGTGGCTGGCAGAGGGCGGGGGTCCTGGAGGGCAGGAGGGAATCCCAGCAGTGGTGGTGGGATCGTGATGGTGACAGGGCCTTGGCAGCTGCTGGGATTCTGGTGGCTTTGGGGTCCTGGTGGGCAGTGATGTCCCAGTCGTAGTGGGATTGCAGCACAACTGCCAGGACCCGACAACGCTGGTGGCAGTGGGGTCCCAGTGCAGGTGGTGGTCTGGGTGCTGGTGAGGTCCCAGCAGATGGTGGGTCCCAGGGGGTGCTAGGATCCCCAGAATGGGTGGTTCCAGTGGGCTGTAGGGAACCGCTGCAGGTGGTGGGTTCGGGCAGTGGTGGGTCCCAGCACTGGTGTTTGTATCCTGGTGACTGATCCTAAGGGGTGGTGTGACCCCAGCACAAGTAGTGGGGTCCCAGTGCATGTGGGGGGGTCCCAGAGGACAGTGGGGTCCCAGTGGGTGGGGGGATTCCAGCACCAGTGGTGGGGCCCTGGCAGGTGGTGGGATCCAGGTGACCATGGGGTCCTGGTGGGCAGTGAATGGGGTCCTGGCAGATGGTGGGGTCCTGGTGGGCACTCGGGTCTCAGCAGGTGGTGGTGTTCTAGTGGGTGGTGGGGTCCAGGGGACAGGGGGGTATTGGTGAACAGTGGGGTCTCAGCAGTCATTGGGGTTCCAGCCCAGAAGGGTCTCAGGGGTCAGTGGAGTCCCAGGCCTGGGTGCAGGGGCTGTGGGCTGAGAGCAGCTCCCCAGGGCACTGGAAGCTTTGCCTGTGCAGCCCCGGGGTAAGGTGTGGGGGTGCAGAGGCCGCAGCAGAAAGGGACCCCCCATTTTTGCCCCATCAGCTGTGGGTGGGGAAGCTGCCCTGTACAGCTCCTGCCTCAGTTCTCCCCCAGCCGGGCAGTGCCAGGTGGACCGTGAGACTCCCAGGGACCCCTCAGTCCCTGTGCCAGCCCCCGGGGCAGTGAGGGCTGGACCATGGCCCAGGGCACCCCCTGGGGTTGGTGGGGGCACGTGGGGTGGGCGAGCAGTGGGTGTGACAGGTGTGGTGGGTACGACAAGGGGCTGGAGGACCTGTGCTCTGCCAGGGGTGGTGTGAGCAGGTGCCACGGGGCACTGTGCCAGGGTGCCCGGGCTGCCAAAGGACAAGGCCAAGTGCTGGTGCTGCACCTGGATCAGGACCAATCCAGGATGGGGATGAATGGATTTAAGAGCGGCCCTGGGCAGAAGGACTTGGGGGTGCTGGTGGGGGAGAGGCTGGACATGACCCACAGCCCAGAACCCCCCGTGCCCTGGGCTGATACCACAGTGTGGGCAGCAGGGCAGGGGGCATTCTGCCCCTCTGTCCCCTCAGGTCAGACCCCCCCATGCAGAGCTGCCTCCAGCTCTGCTGCCTGTTGGGAGTTACAGAGCACAGTCACATCTCTCAAACACTGTTAAAGCCACAGGAGGGAGGAATTGGTGACAGGAAGGTACTAATTCCTGGCCTGGCAGAGGAAAGATCTGGTTGGCATGTCCTGGTTAATGCAGCTGGACAAAACTTCCCCACCATGACAGACTCTGGAAAGAAGTAATGGCCCCAATGGGCATCACCAGTAAAAGATCTAAGAGAGCATCTGTGAGCACCAGCAGCCCCTGAAGCCCCCAAACACACCTCCAGGGGTACCCAGAACTGGGGCTGGATAAAGGGGATCCTGTAGCCCCAGTGTTAGGCAGGTAAATTCAATGATCTTGGATCTAGACGCAGGATAACAAAGCTTGGGAAGAAGGATTAGTTGCTGAGAGTGGATACAAAGCATACAAGATTTATGGACACAAGGACATTTGGCAGAACCCCCAAGATAAGGAAGAATCTGCTAAAACCAACTCAGCAATTGTGCTGGAATCAGCTCCAACTGAATGAAAAGTAATTCCAGCAGGGGCATATCACAACCAACCCATGGACCACTGACCCAAGAAACCCACACACCCGAAGGAAAACAGAGATTGAGCATTCTGAGTAATGAACATGAAAAGAGAGAGAATCATTTACCCAAGATAGAATGCTAATTAATAAGAGAACTAAGCTAGTTGCAGCCAATGAGCACTAATTCCTTTGTTTGCTACAATGCAATAGTGAAAAAAATTGAAATTTGGGGATGGGTGGGCTTTGTGGATTTGCCACCCAGCCCCTTGTTCTCCACAGCCCTACAAACAGGGCCCCCAGCCCAGCACCAAGCTGGGGAAGGACCAAAGGGACATGGCTGGACCTAAAGGTGGGACTCTGTCTGTCTGTCTCTGTCTCCCTCTCTGTCCCCTTTTCTATTTCTTTCTGTCTATTTCATATTTATTGTTAAATAAAATCCATATTGTTGACTTTGGCACGTGGTCTCTTTTGTACCTGAATTTGGGCAGAGGCACCTCTAATAATTGGATCTAACAATGCTCTCAACAGAAGGACGTGGAGCTGCTGCAGCCAGGCCAGAGGAGGCCCCGGAGATGCTGCAGGGCTGGAGCCCCTTTGGAGCCAGACTGGGAGAGCTGGGGGGGGTCACCTGGAGAAGAGAAGGCTCCAGGGAGACCTGAGAGCCCCTGGCAGGGCCTGAAGGGGCTCCAGGAGAGCTGGAGAGGGACTGGGGCCAAGGCCTGGAGGGACAGGACACAGGGAATGGCTTCCCACTGCCAGAGGGCAGGGAGAGATGGGACATTGGGAAGGAATTTTTGGCTGTGAGGGTGGGCAGGCCGTGGCACAGGTGCCCAGAGCAGCTGTGGCTGCCCCATCCCTGGAGTGTCCAAGGCCAGGCTGGACAGGGCTTGGAGTGACCTGGGACAGTGGAAGGTGTCCCTGCCCAAGGCAGGGGTGGGATGGGGTGAGCTTTGAGGTCCCTTCCCATCCAAATCTGTGGCTCTGTGATGCCCAAACGTTGAAGGACCAGTCCCTGTGCCCACGGGCGCTGCCACACCGGGATGGATCCCGGCCAGAGAAGGGACCAGCAGGGACTGACAGGGACAAATGTCACATCCTGCCTCGGGACAGGAAGAGTCCCTGACAGTGACACGGGTGGGGGCAGCTCTGTGGGAAGGGCCTGGGGGTCCTGGCAGACACAACTGAAGGGCACCCCAGTGCCCTCTAATACAGGGGGACAGCACAGCCCAGGAGCCACCAAAGCACCCAGGGAGGGGATGGCAGAGCCCGGCAGTGCCTGAGGACAGGCTGGCACAGCAGGGGTGGGATGGGACAGGAACTGGGGATTGGGATGGGGCAGGTGGTCTCCCAGCCCTGTGCCCACCCCGCTGCAGCAGCTCTGACACCCGGGGCTCCGAGGGCCACATCCTGCACTGCAGGTGCCCAGTGCCACCAGTCCCTGAGGCTGCTCGCAGGGGACAGGAGGGGGACAGGACCAGTGTGTCCTGTCTCTGCACACTGAGAGCCTGAGAGCACCGAGGTGGGCTGTGCCAGGGGCTGCCAGGACGGGCTGGGGACACTGAGCTGGGGGCTAATGGGATATACTGGGCTGTGCTGGGAACTGCTGGGTATCAGTGGGAAATAGCAGATGTTACTGGCCATTACTGGCTGTAACTGGGCTGTGCTCGTTGCTGATGGGATCTGCCAGGCTGTGCTGGACACTACTGGGTGTTACTGGGCTGTACTGGGTACAGCTGGGCCGGGCTGGGCTGCACTGGGACCCCCTGGGCGTTACTGGGACCCCCTGGGCGTTACTGGGCATTGCTGGGAGGGGCAGATGGGGCTGCCGTGAGTGACCCGGGGGGAGCGATGGGAAGCTCTGAGGGTGTCAGGGCGGCCATGGGGGACCACTGGGTGCCATGGGGGG
>VWZD01003264.1:0-27541 GCA_013396695.1 Sakesphorus luctuosus
AAAGGAAGGGAAAGGAAGAAAAGGGGAGAGGAGGGAAGGGAAAGCAAAGGGTAGGGAAGGGTGAGGAGGGGAAGGGGAGGGAAAGATGAATGTAAGAAGAAAGGGAGTTTAAGGGGAGGGGAGGAGAAGGAAGGAAACGGGAAGGGGAAGGGGTCTAGATGTTTTGAATAGAAAAGAACAAGTGAACTGAAGCTTTGACAGAGCCAGTGTGATTCATGTCATCAATTAAGTGTTTTGCATGAAGAACATTTGAATATCATTGCTGACCAGAATACCTTTACCAAGGCTCAAGGCCTAGGCACATCAGCAAATACGGTTTTTTTATAGCACTGAGAGAAGAATGTGCCTTACATTAGAGAATCCTAGGATCTCAGATTACAAAAACCCAATTAAATAAAAAATACTCGAGTCTGCAATTTCACAAAAAGCAATGTGAAAGCTGTTGTGCTGGCTGCTAAGACACTCCATGGAGACTGCAATGCAAACTTGTGTCATTCTTAATTATGGTGAAAAAGTAATGCAAAAATCTCTGCATTGTACAAGTTTATTGGTACCAGCTGAAGGTGGCTTAGTAATACAGGACATTTTTGAAAAGTGTGTAAACCTATCTGGAATTGAAAGACATGCAAAAAAATTACAAAATTTAAGCCTTTTATAATTGAGTGGTTTTGGAGGTTTCTCTGTTATTGAAAGTACTGGAGTACTTGATAGGTACTGGACTGCATCTGAGCCCACGTTTGTTGTGCAGGTAAAGATATTTCAAAACAAACAGACCTCCAGATGTTTTATACGGCTGTCCAATGTGCTGAAGATCCTTAGACATGAAGCACCAGCCACTCTCAGGAGTTTTAAGTTTGCATTTAAAAGTTTTTTTGATAATTTCAAGACACATGCATTCTTCTTCTGCAATAATACACCCTTCTTGTTTTTATTTGTTAATTTAGAAGATAATTAACTTCATCAATAAAGCATGAAGAAGACTGTTTACTGACTTTAATCCAAAAATAAAGAGAAAAAAATTAAGATAGACATATAAGAGGAAAATAGGAAATGAGAGAGTATTCCAGAAGTTCTGTGTAAAATAATCTCCCATGCAGAGACTCACACAATTGTGGTTTTCCTTCATGTTTACACAGGTCAATTCCTGTTAGAGTCCTATCTGCTTTATTTTTAATGTTTCTAACTGAGAGTATCCTTCCTGCAGTCACAGAAAGAGAAAGGAATGAAAGATTAAAAGAGCTAAACTAAACAGAAATTGCATACATATTGGCATTTTTAGGCTCACAGATGAAAAGTAACTGTTGAAAATAATCCAGCTCTGATGTCTTGTGCTATGTTTCTTTTGCTGAGCTTGTTTACTGGTGCAAAATGAAGCAGTGCAGCTGCTAAGATTAAAATCCGGCTCTAGTAAATGTGAAAACTTCCCACAGATTTCCCAAAGACTCTTTAGAGGTCAAATGCCTCAGTAAGAGGCACCATATTGTGGCTTTTAGAGAGAGTAACTTACAGCTTCTGTTTTCAGGAAGTTAATAAAAGACATGATTCCTGCCGTCTCCTAGAGAGTGTCTGGGACATTTCCCGCACAAATTTGTGTCTCTGGAAAGTAGGTTATTATATGGAGATATTTTATTATTTGAACTCTCCAGGACCTATTGTGAAATGACATAGAACAAACTGCCCACAAAGACAGCTTATGAGACTTCTCTGGCCCTGATCTCTTCTTGTCCATCTTTCTGTGTCTACAAGAAGTTTCTCTGCTGCAGGACCTCCATTTCTACATCAGGGCATGGCTGGAGTTAAAAGTCTCTAGTGAGAGCACAGAGTCTGACTGACTATAAGCAAAGGGCATTCACTAGGATAGTGAGACTGGGCCTCAAATGGAGAACATTTTAGGCTGGGCTTAAATATTTGTTTTGCACTGGCTGAACTATTTTAATTTATCACATGGATAGCTAACCCTTCTCATTTGGAAGCCTTCAGCACAGTTCCAGCCAATTTTTTTGAAATTAATTTCTCAATTATGTTTAGACACACATTACACAAAATCTCAGTTTCACTTTTAAATCCCCATGCTATTGCGTATTTAATGCTTTGCTCTTGTAAGATATCTGCCCTCACTTCCAAGGATTTGAACAAGAAAGGAAATAAAATAAATCTCATCTATTCTTGATCTAAATAAGAAAGTAAAATTCATGTGATCAGTGCCCTCCGTACCTGTCATCCAGGATTAGGAGCTGGAGGATGGCAATCCTTGTAAGGAACTAAAAGCTTGTATCCACCAAGGAACACAAAGGCAAGAAGGCATCTTAGTATGACTAAATATGACTAAGTATGACTAAGAATCTTAGTATTACTAAATTTATCTTAGAAACTCCCTTAGCATTCTCAGGCAGGTACATTATGAGAGTTGCCACAGTCCACAATTAAGGAAAAAAAATCCACTCTGTCTGCTCTGATACTTCCTGGTTGAGAGAAATGTTTCTCACAGAGGTTGCACTGTGTTGTCTGCCTTCTTTGGGTCACATCCTGTAGGGGACATTTACAGCTAGATCACGATTCAGATGAATGAAGTTGTTTCAGGCTGCTCCCTTTCCAAATCGATTGCCTTTAAAGATTAACTTTCCATATTACAGATGTTGAAAATTTAATGATCTTCTGGTAAACTGTTTTCTTCATGTTTGTGCATAAGACCTGGAGAGGTACATCACATTCCTCTTGCCAGTAACTACCTTTCAGCAAAAGGAAAAAACAAACAAACAAACAAACCCAAAACAAAAAAAACCCCACACATCTAAAACAGAAAAGGCTGAAAAAGAGACGTCTGGGGAAACTGAGCAGCAGCTATACTGAGTTTATTAAGATAATTCTCCCTCCATGAAAATAAGGATATTGGAAAATATTGCTTCACTTTTCTCATAACATTAAAATTTATCTAGAATATAAAGAATTCAGATAATTCAAACATCTGAACAAATCCTAACCTGAAGAATCCATTTATCCAAACAGATGAGCACTGGGAAATTGAGTTGTTATGACCTCTTCCCCCATTCCCCTCCCACCCTAGTCCTTTTCATTAGTAAGAACTTTATCATAGCAACCACATAAAATCCAGTTTTTGACCTCCAGCACAGATTATTCTCAGGCATACAGTCAATCAGACCTACCTTATAACTGTTGAAAGACTAAAAAGAAGATTATCTGGTTGATTACTTAACCTTGAATGCAAATTAAATGTGAGTGCTATAGCAACTAGTGTAGGAGCAAAAGAATGAAGCAAAGACTCTAAAAGGTTTTAATTGTAATGGAATGAAACTTGCAGTTTTAGGTGAAGACTATCATATGCAATACCTAGCTTAAAAGACTGTTTGGAAGGCATGAGAATTAAATGATATTGAAGGTAACAGTCTATTAAATCATGACAGACACTCAGTGCAGAACTGTGATATTCTTTCACTCAGAACACAGAAGAGAAGGATATAGTTAACTGTCCAATTAACACTGGTATACTACAAGGAGAAGGGGATTCGTGGTGCCTTTGTCCAAAAAGGTCAAATTATTATTTTATTATACTAGCTACTTCAGCAAACAACAAAATAATTACTTCAAAGGCCATTCCTGTAGAACAGTAGAAAGTTGCAATATACCAATGCTTTTACATGACAGAAGTTCCTCACTTTTTTCCAAGTAAGATTTCAGTAATTCTGTATGTTTTAAAACAACTGAAGCGGCAGAAACCAGAATTGACTGCAGAAGGAAATCAAGAAAGTAAGTCCCAGTTGCCTCCCTGGCATTCTTAGGCTGAGTTTCAGGACGTGGTGTATTTCCCATAGTTAATGAAGCAGGCTTCTCATGAGTGCCTCTATGTTGACCTATAGGCCATGGCAAATTTAAAGCAATTTGATTCGGCTTTAACCTCTCTTATTGTAGGCTAAGCCCACAAAGAGACTAGGAACGTCAAACTGCCTGTAAGCACACACTGGCTGACAGAAACCACTACTCAAATGCCTGACAGCAGTTAGGCACAAATGCCAGGATCAACTCTTTGACTTAAAGCACCTGAAGGCCATGATGTATGGTGTATGTAGGCGGGTATTTTGAGCTTCAGTGTTGTGTTATGGTGTCAGCCAGGACAGGTTTTTCTAGAGGACCACCCCAGCATTTCTGGGTTTACACAGGCAATTTATGTTACAGCAGTGATCCTCTTTACCTCTGTGAGAAAAGGATAAAGGATAAAGTCAGCTCTACTGTCTGAAATTTTGATTGTCTATTGCGATTTCTCTGCTCAGTCCAATTGCCTGCTCTCCACCAAGGTGAAGGATGACCAACTGATGTATTGCTACTCAAGTGCTCCTAGCTGGTGGATCATAGAATCACAGAACAGTTTGGTTTGGAAGGGACCCTTCCAGGCCATCCAGTCCAACATCCCTGCAATGAGCAGAAACATCTTCAAGATGCTCAGACCCCCTTCTGACCTGACCTTGAATGTTTCCTCTCTGGGCAATCTTTGCCACTATATCACTACCCTCATTGTAAAAAAAAATCTCCCTTATAACTGATCTAAATTGATTATCTTTTAGTTTAAAACTATTTTCTCTTGTCCCATTGCAAAAGACCCTGCTAAAAAGTTTGTTCCCATCTTTCTTAAAGGCCCCCTGTGATTACTGGAAGGCCACAATAAGGTATCCCTGAAGCCCTTTTTTACCCAGGCTGAACAATCCCAATTCTCTCAGCTTTTCCTCATAGGAGAGGTGCTCCATCTGTCCAGTCATCTTTGTGGCTTTTCTCAGGACTTGCTTTACCAAGCATGAGGCTGCTCTAACTTGAGGTGGGGAATGGGCACTTCCAGGCTGAAAAAAAAGCTCCCAATAACAGTATGCAGCTCAGTTAGGAAAGTACCCCTTGACTTAATTTCTACCTCTACCTCAGTATTAGCATTAGTATAATGTTATCTACAATTGGGTTTTTTGATAGTAGATTTAGCAGTCCTTACATAAGACATATAGTGGTTTAACCATCTTTTAGTAATTTCAAAGTAATCTGTAGATGTGTAATGCTGAATGAGTACTGATTAACACAATAGCTAATGAAACAGATAACTCTGTATAAACCCTTACGCTAAGTTCTGTAGATGTATATACATGTAGATGAATCCACTGGTGTTGTGACCTCTCTCCCATCTCTTTGTGATTGCCGCTTCCATGACACCCACATCTGCTCCTAGGAACCTTTCAGCAGGCCATATTAACTCATTAAAACTGCTCATGTAAAATACACACTTTGACGTGGGGAGCTAAAGACCCTCTGCAATTCAAATAGAAGAAGGGAGAAAGGTGTGAGAGACCTTTCCCCTTAACATCTGTTTCTGTCATTTCAAATAACAAAATCAAGGCAAAACTTTTCACCTTTTCTTTCTTCATTTCTTGGTATGAGTCACCTGCTGTTTCCTTCAGTCACTAAGATGCCAGAAAAAGGAAAATTTGAACTCACTGTAGAAGTTACAAAGTATCACAATCCGTATATAAAAAATTTCTCTTACACCATTTTACTGCATTTTATTGTGTCTCGCTTACCTACAAGTAATTAAGTCCTTGCAGTTTAAATGACAGAACACGTTACCATAGAGATTGGGAAATTTAATATGTCTGGTATTATTATTATGATGATGTAGAATTATGATACCACAGCTGAAACTTTCCAGTTTGAATAGTTAGCTTGAATTAAAGCATAGAGTAGTGGATAATATGTTGCCTATCCATATGCTTATTTTTCATCTTCTGTTTTGGTTACTAGATTTTAGCCCATTCCAAGGAGATTTATGTGCTATTCTGTCACCTGCCTAATTGGTAGACAAACAACTAAGCTCACTTCATAATGTATTAATAGCACATCACAGTCTGATGTATTTCACAGAATCCTTAACATTAATAAACACAATTATCTTTCCTCAAATTCACAAACAAAAAAATATGATTTTTAGATCTTCAAAAATTTCCTGAAGAGTAAATATGTTAGATTTTTTTAGTTACTGTATTGCATCTGTGATTTGTCTTGAAAGTTAATGAGTCACAAAAGGCTTAATGCCCCAAAATCCATTCAGAATGTATGCCAGAGCTGCTGTGACAAGGATTTTATAAAGCTAATAGCACTATTGTGTCTGCTGAGTTTTTTAGTTTATTGCAAGCAAGATGAAGACCCCTTGTAGCACATGTATTTGAAAGATCCAACTTACTGAACACATTTTGCTTGGAGGCAGAATCCATTCCCTTATCATAAAATGGTTTCTACTGGGATATTAAAGAAAAATGCAAAAAAAAAATTGTGCATCTCTATATAGATGCAGTGAATTGTGGAATTGTAAATAAAACATTACCTAGGATAGCGTGGGGATCTCTAGAATAAGGCAGTTGGGTAGAAGGTAGACTCGCCTGTGGACATCCTACAAACCTATGAACCAAACTCTGCACAGCTTGAAAGAAGTTGCAGAACTTTTCCCCTGCTCAAACCAGTGTCCCAATCACTGAGCAGGACTCTCCCAGAGGTTACATGAGGTGCTCAAGACATGGTAGCCTAGGCAGAGTAAATGCTCCAAACATGACAGACAGCTTTGAGATTAACCCTTACTCTAGTGATCATACTTCTTATGAAATTTTGTTCAAGAACCATGTATTTTGGGAAGGCTCTGATGAGGTGAGTCTGTGTGAGAACTACTGTGAGGACTAGCTGAATAAGACCTGCCTGATCCTTGGACATCTGGAACACAATTCTTAACCTGTTTTGGCAAGAAAGGAGACTTGGTAAGAGTCAGATCTGAACACAGAAGGGAACAATTTGATGATATAGCCAAACTAGGTCAGGTATGCAGCTTCAAACACCTCTAGATCTAATTATCCACTCCTTGGTGGAGTATTCCTCAGTTACAATTTTGTCCCTACTCTAAAATCACAAACCTTAAAAATTTAGTCTGTTCTACTGCTCCTGAGTTTCAAAATAAAAATATTGCTTTTGAGAGCATAATACTGACATTAGAAGTAAAATTTCCAAAATACAAAATATGAAAAGTTTACAGTATTTAATTTAGCTAGTTTGACCGAGTTCTGTGTCAGCCTTTCCTGCATAGGAGAAAAGAACAAGACATTTCATCCCAGAACTTCAAATAGTCTTCTCAAAATTATCATCCATGTACTTTTATGTAGGACTGAAGCCATCTCAAACTGGAATATAGCTAAATTATTGTTACCAACATACTTATATCAGGGTCAGGAGACTAGTTTGAATTAGTAAAGTTTTTGTTCAGCAGAAGTATCCTGAAGCCAAAGATTCAGTAGTACAAAACACTAGTCATACTTCATAGACTAAATTTTTTTATACCCTACATTAGAGGTATGGTATAAATGGGAACACTGCACAAAATAAGAACTATATAAGAACAAAGAGATTTACACTTATCAGAATATTTAAGAAGCCTTATAACACTTTAAATCAGATTCTCCAAGAAGGATTTAGCACTCAGAATTTCATTCCATACTATGTAAATGCCAACCCATAATCTAATTACAAAATTTTTGCTAATCAGCTGAGCTGTAAGATAAGATGTGTTGCAGATCTTCAGCAAAATGTGTTTCAATAGCAAGGAACTATGACAATTCCTTATTTGGATACTTAGGTAAACTAT
This sequence comes from Sakesphorus luctuosus, assembly GCA_013396695.1. Taxonomy (NCBI): domain Eukaryota; kingdom Metazoa; phylum Chordata; class Aves; order Passeriformes; family Thamnophilidae; genus Sakesphorus; species Sakesphorus luctuosus. The sequence goes on from VWZD01003264.1 coordinate 7,673, forward strand.
GTAAGATGTTGATTTAAACTATGATATGGAAACAATTGCTAAGCTTTAGTGACTCTACTAGGGAATTTATTGTTCCTATACTATTTTGTACAGTAACCATCTGAAGTGGAAGAAGAAGAGGGCTAAAGAAAAAGGCAAGGGATTTTACAGCCAGACAGAAGGTGCAGCCATTTGCACCAGTGAGACTGAACTTGGTCTTCCAACTCAAATGACAATTACCTAAACATTTGCCTGGGTCTTGCTTGTCTCAGTATCAGTCGCAATTTTCTCTCCTTCTCACTGTCTTGCCCACACCTATTCAAATGCCTGTCATAAGCCATTTTTGTTACTTACAATTTTATCTATATTTTAAATCTTGAACCCCTCCAACACCTCAGATATCCAAATGTGAACATCCTAATACTAAATTTAAGTTCAATTTTTGTTCCACGTCTCCTTATTTTCTGCTTACTCTATCTCATTTACCCATTTTTCAAGCTTTTTAGACGTATTTCTGTATGGGTTTAGATGCTGTACACTTTCTTGTAAATATCCAAAAAGATCTCCATTACTAATACTGGTTTAAGAGAAACCAACTAAGAAAACTGAAGTGATATCTAAGAGTAATTCAAAACAGCTTCTATTTTTATTTTAAAGTGCATCATATAAATAAAAGCTACCAAAGGTAGTGCTCCATGGTGTACAGAACATGTGTTATCCTTGCCACCTTAGAAATCCAGGGTTATTGTTTGCTTTACAAGCCTATGTTCATGCACTTATTGATGATCTTTATATTCCTTTATCCTTCAATGGAAAAAAATGCCCATGCAAACGCATAAAATTTTAGGAAAAAGAAAAACAGTAAGTACATTGCTTATTAATCTTCAACAAGTGCAAAACCAGTATTTTTAAAGTGAGTAGCAGTTAGAAATAATTTGACTGAAAAAAATAAAGGCTATGTTTTGAACAGACTATTTAAAGAAGTCATTCACACTTTTGTCCAGCATTTTAATGTAATAAACTGGAAAATTTAAACATTTTAAAGCATGCAAATGATTCTTTCCCAAAATATAGATTCAAACCAATATAGTAACTCTGATGATATGGGTTATATCTCTAGTAATGATTTATTTCAGGGCATAATAGTTTGTGAATGAAGGGGAGGTTTGCAGCCATTTTGCAGCCACAGTGATGACAAACTTCCCGAGTTTAAGATCTCTGTTGATAGGAAGAAAAGTGCCAGCAAAACCTCAGCTCTGGATGTGAGGAGAGCAGACTTCAGGCTGCTCAGGGCAGTAAGGTCTTCTGGGAAAATATTTTTGTAGCTGCTGGGTCATCAGTGCTGGTCACTTTTCAAACATCACCTCCTAAGGGCACAGGAGCAGGCACTTCCAAAATGTTGGAAGTCAAGAAGCCAAAGCAGAAGGCCAGCTTGGCTGAGCAGGAATCTTCTCTTGAAAATAAGGCAATAAAGGAATGTGTATGCCCACTGACAGCAAGGTAGAGTGACATGAAAAGAATACAGGGATGCTGCTTTCAGCTGTAGGGAGAAAATTCATACAGCCAAAGCTCAGCTGGAGTTGCAGCTGGCCAGAAATGTGAGGGACAATAAACATTTTTTTCAAGTATATCAATGGCAATAGGCAGTAGAGAAATATCATTGGCATATTACAAAATGAGGACGGTCACCTCACAAACAGGAACAGAGACAAGGTAGAGGTGTTTAATGCTTCCTTTGCCTCCATCTTCAACACAGACAATGGACCAAGGGNAGACATTGAAGAGCCTTGATGGGAAGCTGTAAGAGGAGCAGCTGAGGGCACTTTGTTCATTCTGAAGAAGAGGAGACTGAGGGGAAACCTCATTGCAGTTACAACTTCCTTATGAGGGAAAGAGGAGGAGCAGGCACTGATCACTCTCTGGTGACCAGTGACAGAAGTTGTGTCAGGGGAGGTTTAGGTTGGATACTAGAAAAAGGTGCTTCACCTAGAGGGTAGTTGAGCACTGGAACAGGCTCCTCAGGAAAGTGGTCACAACACCATGTCTGAGAGAGTTCAAGAAGCACTTGGACAGTATTCTCAAGCACATGTGTGACTCTTGGGTATGGTCCTGTGCAGAGCTGAGAGTTGAATTCAATGATCCTTGTGTTTCTCTTCCAACTCCACACATCCTGGGATTCTGTGATTACAGGCATAGTTTGTGAAGAAGAAACCGTATTTGCTTAAATGGAATGCTGGAATTAGAACTAGTAGCAATGTGGTTCCTTTACAACAGGAGAGAAGTTTTTTTGTTGTTGCTAAAGACCAAACCAGGAAATTTGAAGAGGAAAGCAAGAAATATTTGACTTGAAAATATTTACGAATATGTGTTTTTCAGGTTTAAATTTATTCATTCTCCTACCATAAGTTCAAAAGATCAGTAGAATCCTGCTACAATGAAATGGGGAACATCAGTTTGAGTACACAGAATCTTGTAATTTCTGGTGTAAAACAACTGCTAATCAGTGTAAGGTGAATGCTTTCTAGAGCCTTTTGGCTTTTTAGTAATGCTTTGGCATCTTTCTCAGTACACCATTTTGTGAGTGTAGAGATTGAAGGACAAAAGGGACCAAAAATCCTAGTTTTGTTAAATTTCTAATTCTGCTTTGCAACGTCTTGTTTGCATAGCAAGACTACTTAACTCATGAAATATAGCATGAAGTGATGAAATCGCTTTGTTCTATACAGGCTGTCTAGCAATTACAGAGACCAGTGTACCATGTATTAGAAGTCATAAATTAAGGTAAGCTAGACACTTCAATAGGATGAAATGGTAAAGAGACAAGATTTTATGGAATTAAAGCCAAGATTTTACAAGTTTGACAGGTCATGTCATTGAACAAAGAAAAGGCACAAGTCCAACAGTGATGAAGATGCTTCAAGACCACCCAAGGGATGAAGTCAGGAGACCACTACCCAAATTTCAAGCGAAAAAGGAAAGCTCCACCCAAGATTTCACCTAGTCATTAAAATGGAAATTAGAAGGTGTAACTATGAACTCAAAACTGTATAAATGGCTTATTTTACACAAGAAAAGTCAGTTAAGTTTTGCCCAGTATGAACTGGCTTGCTTCCAACATTGTCAATAAATAACTTTGCTGCTAAAAGAATAAAAAGTCTCTTCATGGTTACTTATTTTGAGGTGTTTTTCACTACCAGGATGCTTGGAGAAATTTTTGATTATGTGATACAGACAGAACAACAAAACTGTACAGCACTGTCCATTCTAGCACATTGCATTGCAAGGCAAATAACAAAAGTCAGAAACCAGAAAATAAAAGAGAAAACAAATGCTTGCAAGAAGCGAGGTATATGTGCTTGTATAGATGGCAGGAAGGATTATTTTATTCTATTCTTTGAAAGAACATGCTATGGGATATGCTAACTGCAATGTCCAAGCATAAGACTAAGACCCATGGTCTCTTTTATCCAGGCTATTTCTGAATGTGATGGAAAATATGTCAAAATGCATAATCTTGTGCTGTGCCCTGGATTTTATTTAGTAATTTATAGGTAGCAATTTCCCTGTGTGATCTTTCCACAAAGAATTATTGCAGAGATTAACCCTATATTTGCATATCCACTGTAAGTACATTGATTTTCTTTTCTGCTTGTGAATGCTAAAAAAAGGAAAAAGGAAGGATCTATTTTGCTTTTTTTGGTATGACTAGACATAGTAGCAACTATTTCAAACTTTTTTCCTCAAAACCAAAAAGTGTTTTGTTCATGAAAATAAAACATCCTCTCCCTGAAACACCTTCATGTCTTTGCTCCCTAGTTTAAGGTAGANTAGCAACACACTATTCTTTATCCTAGTTGCTGCTTGGCACCTGATTTACACCTCAACTGTATTCTCAGATTAGCATTTCTCTCCCTTATAGGCTATAAACAATTGCTCATTTCTTTCTTTGAGAGGAGAAGCAGAAGTTTCATTCACACACATGAAAACTGCTAAAACATAGACCACACAGGTGGTAAAAAATAAAAAAAAATCCCTCCTCTCAAAATGCACCTGCCACTTAAATGAAAGGCTGCACTTCATGAAAGCCCTTTAGTGTTACTCACGGCTTTATGAAGGCCAGTGAGATGACGTCTCATTAAAGTTGCTAGTTCTGCAAAGTTCTCTCTATTACTGAATACAAGCGAGTCTTACAGGGTGGGTCTTCATAATCAGGTAAAGAACTGAGCTTTAATAAGACAATACTTGTGGGTTTTTTCAATTGTTAGTATCTGTCATGTCAAAGAGTTGGTCAGAGCAGTGAGGAACTGCATGTTAATAAAACTCCTTGTTAGGCTTACCTCAGTGTAGGAGCACTGATCCTCCCTACGTTAGACTCTTCCTTGGCATCACTTTTGGTACACACAGTCTTAATGTCTGCAAGACCTTTCATTCCTTTAGTCTTTATTATTACATTCATCACACAAACCTCCCAATTTCTTAGGTCTTTTCAGATTCAGAAGCCTTTTTCCTCTCTCGAGTCCGGAGAATCTTTCAAGCAGGGACCACCAGAGGGCAAAGCCGGATCAGGAACAACTGAGCTCACTGCAGCTCTGCCCTGCAGCCTGGAGTTTGACGGAGCTTCAGGACTAGCCTGTCAGGAACCTGTATACTCACAGTTCATACAGTACATGTCACAATTGTAACTGTTTGCCATCACCAACCAAAAATCCCTGTTTGCAGGAAAGCCTCAGCATCTCTGAGATACGAAATCATTGGCCAGGCAGTGTAAGTAGACAACAGCCCCATTAACTTGTGATATCCTTGTTCAGTACCTAGGGGAATCCTCAAAATTTTGCTATAAGAAATTAAAGAGAAAAACATGAGAAAATCTAAAGGAATGATTCACATGTTAAATACTTCAGCTCTTAATACTGAACTCAATAAAAGCTACTGTGCTCTAGACATTTATTTAAAGAGAGAAAAGCTTTGGAACTTCATCTCTGGAAGCATTAGTTCTAACTTTGAGTGGCTCTCAAACTTGGATGTGGTCTCCATTTCAGCAAAACACTACTGTTGTGTTCATATAGCACATCTGAAATCTCAGTAGAGTAACCAGCAATCATAAAAGAACCCATCCTATTTAAAATGTTAGCTAGAGAATTCTTTTTATTTGAAGTTGATCAGAAAAACTTAACAACTATGCATTTCTTCCATAGAAAGCACTCAGTTCTCAAAACATATTTCAAAACATTCATGTACATGATCTTTTAAGAGAAGGTCTCATTTAAGGGAAACCAAAATTCATTTGCATCTCCCTACACTTCAGACAAAACGTCTGTCTCTGGCACTCCACATAAAAGCCACTCCCCTTCTCCCTTCCTGATCAATGTCTCCCAACATGTTTACTTTCTCCCCTATGGCTCTGTGCTGTTCATACTTGTAGTGGTTTTAGCTAGGCCTCAAATTAGCAGGCTCAGAGAATCTATGTGGATTTGGAGACAGCTACCACCTGACTGGGTAACCAAGGAAATATTTCGTATCAGATGACACAAACCTAAGATATGAGTGCAGCAGTGGGAGGTGTTTGGGCAGTTCCACCATGGCTGAGGTACAAGCAAGATGTGCTAGAGTTGTTTTGCTGTGCTAGGCCTTGCTCCTGCTGCTGCTGCTGCTTGCATTTTGTTTGAGTTCAGGGAAGTAGAAATATTTTGTTGTTACTCTTTCTGTTTCTTGCTAAGTGTCTTTTAGAGTACTTATAGATCTAGAGTAATAGACTTTGTATTAACTGGGGAGTGGGAGGTTATTTCTTGTTATACATAACTTGTGTAAGTGGGTGTTATATTGTAGTTTTCTCTTAATTTTCTCTTTTCTGTATAAATACATATAGTTAGTTTCAGCATAAACCTAGTTTGGAGAGTTTTTCCTCTCCCTCTTCTTTTTCCCTTGGCTGGTTGGGGGGGCTGGGGGAGGAACCCTTTTTCTCTGTACTTGGGCAGTTTTGCCAGCTCAACCCAAGACAATACTGAAGAAAATTAGTAAACAGTAAGAGCAAATTAATGATCAGTACAATCAATGTAACTCTAGAATTAATTCTTTGAGTACAGTGTTTCTCAAGCAGCAAGGCCATCAGCAACCAGTCATTCACAGCAAAGTGAGAAGCCATTGCATAGCATGAAGTCTTCACACCTGCTTCTCAAGACAACAAAAAACTCCTGTACCACACTCACATACACATCAACACAGCCAGTTTTCAGTCATAATAAACTTCTGTTGACCCAGACACCAGCATGTCACCCCTCCAGCCTAGAGAATTAGTAAGCCTGACAGTAGAGCAATACTTTTCCAGCAAGATCTGATCTGGTATGCACTGAAGATGCATGAAACATACCTTGTCAGCAATAAGCATTCCAAAGGCAACCCTTTCTGACAGTCTGCTTTGCTGGCCAAAGTGGAGCAAATTGAGGCCCAGATGTGTGGAAAATGGTAGTGTTAAAAATCAATGCAACCAAATAGGCTGCTTTGCCCATGGTCTAGAAAATAACCCATGTTGTACTGATCAGGAGGACATCCACCCATTTAAAATCTCTGAATGGAAAATTTTGTGCTGTCTAATTCAAACATAATTCTAGGCCTGACTGCACTGAAAAGATGTTCCTTGAGGTAACTTGCTTGATGATTTCCTGAAATAGGACCCATTGATGTGAGCTGGACAGTCTTGGTCAGAGATGGAGGTGGAGGACACCATCAGATACAGATTCCAAGAGACCAGAATTTTACATTTATGTAGTGGAAATCCTTGACACTTCAACTTCTTTGAGAAGAGATGTCATGCAACAAGAGGAGTACTTAAATTAAATTCTCAGCCAATGTTGCTACTATATCCTCAGGAGGGTTTTTCCAAGACACATCCTTCAAACAAAAAAACCAGTTTTGAATACATTTAAGGGTGTATACATGAAGATTGGGTCACTACTGTTCAGGCTAATACTGTACTGTACTACTGATCTTCAAGTAGTGACTACACCTGCTCTTATTTCAATGAAGAAATTTAAGATTGGGAGAATGGCATTGCATGGCTGAATTACCATTTTCAGAGTCTAGAAGCAAAACCATCAACAATTAATCCTTTAATATCTATTACAAATTAAATCTTCCAGATTACATTCCTACCCATTTAAAAATATATTGATGCCTTTCTGAAAAGAATGTCACCTATCAGAAGAATTCCTGCTACTGGACAATATAGTTTTTAATTTTCTCATTTTTAATATTATTTTGTTCTCAAGTGAATTTGTGTTTATTGTTTTTTCAGTACTCTTATGGTGATTATTGCTTCCTTCACCATCTGTGATGTAACAGTCTGTTGCTGTGGAGACTACGGCACTGAGGTCAGTAGGAATATGGCCTTAAAAATCATCAGATACCTCACGTTGGTGCAATTATTTACATCAAAAGAGGAAATACAGAAATATATAAAAAACATATCAGATCTCCAAAAGACAACTTAATGAAAAATCAGTGACTTTCAAAGAGTATTTGTACATTTACAATGGCCTGAAAAGTGGGATTAGAAAAAGTTTATTTCTATGGCTGGATTATAAAAAACAAGATCTCTAAAATATTTTTATATATAATTTTAAGATGCTATAGAACCATACATGGGATCCAGAATCTACAAACCATTTCATTGTCCAGTCCTAATTTCCTCCCAAGCCCTCCTCCAATAATACTTTTCAAAGAGGCTTATAGCACATAGCTAACAACACAAACAACATGTATTTTTAATAATCCTTCAGAAGCACTGAGATCTTATGCTTTTCACTTACTGGGGATTCATTCCTGATTGCCTTCAGCTTCTTTGCTATGCTTTACAATGTGAGAGTCTCAATAACTCTGCCTCTGATGCTGCACACAAGCAAGACAGGTCTGGTACTTCCTTGTCTTGCATCTCAAAATATTTGTGCTCTAAAACCTGACATAGAACTGGAAACGACCCAGAGAATCCATTGCATTTCATTTATCTCTTCTCCAAATCATGAGAATGTTGTCATTTCCAGCCATCTGTAGATAGGTCTTAATAGTGTGAATAAAACAACCTGAATGCTTACAGCAAGCCGCAAGCCACAACCCTAAAATGCAGGTCCCTGCCCTTCTGTGCCAGAGGGCTGTAATGGCAATTCCAGATAATGTTTAGGTTTTGGTTATTTTTAATCTTGTCCAGATCCTACTCTATCCAAAGACAGCTCCTTCTGCCCCCATCTATCATTTGCTGTTAGGCATCAGCTCTCAGCACTTACCTCACTTAGAATGCCTCTACACCAAGAGTTCTGATAAAGTCATAGTATGGAAAACAGAGGAAGCAAGCAAGAAATTCACAGTTTATCTTTAAGGAAGTAGTAAGATTACTTACCATAGCCAGGACACCTTTCCCAATTAGCTTTCTGTGGGAAAATTTCTTTTATTTATATATGTCATACAAGAATATTTTCCATGTAAAATACCTTTCAAAGAGCAAGAAATTTTCTATGTTTTTATCGGCTAAATAACACAAAAAAATTATTGCACCTAAAATTTTTTTTCTCTTCAGACTTTTTACCTGTAAGGTCCAAAGAGGTAACTAAACAAAACACCAGATGAAAACATTTCACTCATATCCAAAACGAATGCCAGCTGATCAAAGTTCTCAACAGAGTTAAATATCAGCCCTTGTATATTGGTACTATAACAGGGTCCAGAAAACAACTGTCATTTAAACTTCTGGATACCTTCTACCCCATAAAAAAATGCTTCTGAAAAAGTAGAACCACTCCATAGTTAACAAAGACCTAAACAACAACACTCTGCATATACATTCTGTGTATAGGAATTAAACATAGGACAATCAGAATAGAGAAGTCAAGACACTAATATTCTTGCATTACCTAAAAAAGTAACTTTGGTTTATTTTGTATTTATTCTTTAAAAGCATTATGAATTAACTAAAAAAGTTATATTACATTAAACCTTGAGGCAGTTTAGAACTTCATCTTTCCCCTCCCGGGACAGTTCTAATTTATTTAAGACATTTGAAACCTTTCTATATTCATTATTTTGTTTGCCCATCATGGGACAGCAAATCTATAAACAGTTTATTGCTGTTTATACAATGTCTCCAGTGCATCAGTCAAGAGGAGTGGTATTTTCTGGCATTTGTGGCTTTGTAGTTACAAACTGTGTGATTGTGCACCTGATCTCAGAGGGAATTATTAAAGTGAATTTCCTTTCCTGAGTTTCTGAGCCTTGCTACTCTGTAGGGACTTGTGAAAGAGCAATTGCAATATCTGATATTTTTTTTAAATCACCACCACTAAAAATCTATTTTCAACATATAGAATAGAAAAAGAAACTCACCAAATTTGCCTGTTTATTCTTCATTTGGGCAGCCAACTCTCTGCAGAGGTGCTATGAATCCAGCTGCCTTTCCCTCATTCTAGGAGGTTAGGAGATTTGACAGGTTCAAGTGTATCAGCAGAGTGCAACACTGGTGCATTTCTACAGCAGGAAGGCAGAAAAATCAGGGGTGGAGGGATAAGTGAGTCCTCACAGCAGTTTAAGAGTTCTTGCATGTTATTATTGCCGCAGGTTGCTATGACTGGCTTTAGCTGATCTCGTCTCCTCTGACATTGCTGCCTGTTGAGTTGGTGAGCACAAAGGAAGACTAATCACTATACACCTCGAGCTATCTCCTGCAGTAAGCTCTGGGGTTTTATCAGCTGTGGAGGCAATAAATACCTGAGGAGGAAAGAAGATCTGACATCTGTCACCTGAGATAAATTGATCAATTTCCTAATTCTAGTAATAATGCTGGATTCAAAGCTAAGTAATAATTATCCCAGCTGGTTCTTAAAACAATCAATGAGTGGCACAGAATGTGATTATTAAAACTATTGTGAAAGGCATTGTGGAACATGAATTCACTGGGTTTATTTATAGATTATTGTTTTTTTCTGTTTACTGTCATGTTGAATTCAGGAAGGGATAGGAATTTTCTCCTGTGAAAAGAGCTTCTTCTTTTCCTGGTAGATATTGTTACTTGCTAGATGCATAAATTGGCAGACCTTTCACACTAATAGCAAACTACAGTAAAACAGTTGGTGGTTACTTATCAATTCACTTTATTTATTTATGACTGTAGAAGTAAAGGCTGAGAATCGGCTTTGCCAGGACTGTTTTCTAACATCTTGAGGGTCATGAGCTAGCAGATGAAGCACCCCTACAGCCTGAGGTCTGCTTTCAAGCATTGCTCATCATCCCCAAAAAGCAACAAGCTCATCAGATCATTTCACCTCTTTGTAAGCTGGTGAAGGAACATTGAGAAATTTCAAGTTACTGTTAGCAGAAGAACAAAACATATTGTATTACTGAAGCTTGCCTCAGTGTGACTTTGGACAAGTCTCAGAATACTGAAGAATTTATGATGAAGTAAAAACTAATACTCTGAGCAGAAACCATAATAAGAATGAGACTTTTTTACCACATATTATATATGACTTTATTTAGTTTTACTTTAGCAAATACAAAAAAGTTCAGTGACTCAGTAAACCCAGATCTATGGTTTTTTCCTCTGCCACTCTCCAAAACTTGACAAAGTTGCTTAAATGCCTCCATTTTATTTTAATCTTTAAACTTTATAGGTAGTAGGTAGCTATAACCTCAGGTACAGGTTTCATACTGTGACTGTGACATTCAGACAGAACTCCTGCCTCAGCTCTCATAGCAATGCCCTCTGCTAGGCAAGCTATTACTCAGACTGTGTATTAATACCTTTTAGAAATAACCTCTCTCTGTTCGGAGCACTCTGTCAAAATGCTCTCATTTAAAATGGTCACTGAGAGCTGTTGAAGAAAACAGTTCCATCTGTTAACAGGGTCACCTGTTACATAACAAAGCCAAATTCCTTTCCTCTCTTTGCTCCAGAGTATCAAAAATTTCTCTCCCATCTCACAACTCTCACCCTAACCACTGCGATGTAGTGCATGAGTGAAGATTCACGCAGGACTGAGAGAAGCCAAGGACAGGGCCTTGGTGCGGCAGGGAGCTCAGGTGTCCATAAGTGGCAAAAGTCCCTAAGTCCACCTGTAGCAAGCCTTTATCACTTCCAAATAAAGGCTAGCTACATATGCTATAACAGGCATTTGTTTTCCAGTGGCTACCTTAATGACCAAAAATGTTAGGCATCCCCAGAAATGGGAAGCAGAATTCCCTCTGTTTATAACACTCATTCTTGTAAACCATCCCCTTGCCCCAGCAGACCTTGAATGTTTCCTCAGCCTGTTCCCACTGGGCTGTCCCTGTGTTGCCACATAGTGATTTGCACTCCCCAGCGGCCAACATGCACTCATACGCATTTGGATTTCTATGTTGTTCTCCACAGCAAAGAAAGGAGCTGAACCACTGCTGTTTTTAAGGAACATATAGACACTATTACATACAAGGAGACCCAAACACCACTTTCTGCACCTCTAAGTTAGTTTTGAGGTTTTGCCTCTTCTGGAGCATGTGTATACACCTCTCTACAGCCAGTGTAGCATTTGAAAGGCCTGAAGAAAGTCCCTGATCATGTTCCTGATCAAGGTAGTCAGTATTTTCTTACTGACTACCTTTAGGCAATGCTGTTCTGGGGTAGTTTGCTGTGCAATGTGAACAGACTTTGAACTGAGGTCTGAGGTGGACCATGGACCAAGAGTTTTCATGCCAAATTCTATTCCAGGTACAAAAATTTTTTTTCCAGGTACCAAATATCTGGATCCCTCCTGCATTTCAACTACATTTCCACATTTTCTTCTTTTTTTCCCCCAGAAAGGATGAAGAAAGTCAAGGCCTTTTTTTTTTCTTCTTTTTCTTTCCCTTTTGGTTTTTTCCCTATTGCAGAGACTTTCACGCTTTACAGTAAAAAGTAAAAACTACTCAATCACATTCTTTTTGTAGAAAGAAGAAAGCAGAGAATGACATTATCTTGGTGACACACAAGGTTCTTTATCCTTTTCATCTTACTCATATTATTTTCTTCCAATAAAGATTTTGACAGCTAAGATAACATGTGGATAAAACAGCAGGTGTGAGTCAGACCTTTCTCCAAATTTCATCCTGGAGAGAAGAACAACTACAATCTATTTTATTTTAAAACAAAAGATAGGAGGATTGGTAAGAAAAACTGTATAATAAAACTTTTTCATTAACATGTAAAGCTACAGTACAAACTTAAAAACTTAAAATAAAAAAGGTAAGTTACCCTTACCACCTCAAATATATTCTAAAGTCAATGAATGCTAAGAATTCATCCTGACAGACGTATGGTTTTTACAACCTAAATTTTTCTGACTTGTAGCAATGCAAGAAAATTAATGCTATGATTTATGATGTTCTTCTCTTTCAGTTATGTAGCAATGCCTTAACTTCAAATATTTTGTGAACATGTTACTACTATTTTAGAAATAGTTTTCACGTGTAGGTGTATATATATAGTGCAGTGAAAAAATTTTAAAACCTTTTCAGGTATTTAAAAAGTAGTTTTTACACTTTAATTTCATGGTGGACTTCCTTCTAAGCTGTTTGGTTAGAAGTATAGAGCACAAAATAATAATGAGAATGGCTTACCTGTAATGCACCCACTGAAATTTTAATGTGAAAGAAAATGAAATGGTAAACTCCAGAAACAAAGCACAGATTTCCATAATAAGCTGTTCTCAGGATTTAAATTGTAATAACATAATGCAATGTATAGTTATTCTTGTATAGAAATCAAAATTATTTTTACTTTTAATGAGGGTTGTTATTTCTTTGTAAGCTACAGAGTAATCCCACCAGAACATCACAAACCTTGCTAAAATCTCACTTCCGCTGTGAGTGACATGCAGTGGCAGCATAGCTCAACAGAGGTAACATATGACAAGGATATGAGATGTAGCATAACTCACTCCATTACTATTTTTAACTTACACAAAAANCTATGCTTTTCTTGTGTTGTACATTGCTATTCTTTTAAAACTGTGCTTGGGTAAATGCACATACATGTATTCAAATCTGCTACTTTTTTTTTTGTTGTTATATCTTCACCAGCTGAAAAAGCTTTGGAGTCACCAATGCAATTACTACAGAACCTTGAAATAATCTTACTGGGTACGCAACTAGAGTCAGAATCATTTGATTTACAATAAGAACATTAAGAAAGCTGTTTTCCTCAAGTTATGTATTAGATTTGAATCTAAAAATGCATCCGTTTTCTTAATCCTCATGTGCTGAAAGAAACATTTGTTGTAATCATGTAACTAAATGTCCATGAGATAGGCTGGATTGGATTTAATTCTAGATTTAGAATTAAAAATCTCCACAAGAATTCATAAAGCTGAGTCTTCCCTGTCATAGATTGCCACTGAAAAGCAGCTTTAAAAAGGTTTGCTAGAATTTGTTTGATTTTTGAACACTGAAAGTTGAAGTGGGATATCTCACTTGAAGTAAGAGTTTGAAAGTAAGACACGAATTCCTTTTTATTGTTTATTCTTGTATTCATCTTAGTCTTCGTTACCAAATACTCAGCAACTTTATTAATTCTCTAATTTTGAACTCTAATTTTCTTTTCAGGAACAAAACAGGCAATGGATTAATATATCAAGCCGAAAACCTTTTCTATAGTACTGAATGCTTTTGCTGAGATACACCCTTGCTGTAGCACCATAGTTCAAAAGAGCTCCATGTTGATGCTATGTATATGGCGTAGAAACTCAGGGAGGAAATGAACCCCTTTTTTTCCCTACACAGAGAAGCCAGCCTGCACAACTGTTAACAAATGAGCAAAAAATGTCACAGATTGGTAGCCAGCTGGAGGTGGGTGGAGTGAGTGGGAGATGAGTGGAGAAGAAACAGGTCAGATCTGCACTACAAATCTGGGGGAAGGTGTAAGTAATGGCTATATATGTATTTTAATTATCTCATTAGCAATTAGGAAAGATACCAAGAAGGACATTATAGAAATGTGTTTCAGCTCTCCTGCATGACCACTGCCTTTTGCTTGAACCTCTCATCTCCTCAAACCAGCCCTGGCAGCCACCTGACAACCTGGTTCACAGCCTTCACAGTCAAATTTCACTAACTTCAGAGATCTTTTACTTGAGACTAGAAGCTGGCAAGGAGGACAAGTTTCCTTGATTGTCTCCCTTCATCCCTTTTCCTCCCACGGACAATTCCCTCCTTTGTTGCCCTTACTGACCAAAAAGTGGTGCCAGTGTTGTCTTCTGGGATGTGAAAGAGAGAGAATAAAATGTGCAGTAGCATTAAGGGCATCTTACTGACTGCTATGAAACACCATTTGATGCTGTACGTCCTTAAGTTTCTTTCTGTCAGAATGTCAACTTTTCATCTTTAACTTCTCCCACACGATGGTATTCATGTGACGGTGTGTGTGCAGACTCCGTCTTTTGAAAAGCTCCCACTGAGGTGAGGCTTCGGCAAACTGGGAAGGAGGAGTCTCAAGAAAAAAAAATGGTACCCAAAATAATGTTTGGGGTTTTTTTAAGTTAGGCAAAGCCTGACATATGAGTAACAGTCTTACAAGTTAGGAAGTGATAATGTAGCAGGAAAAAAAGATGCTTTCCTACTACGGAGCTCTTGTTTAATGACTGTAGAAGGAAAAGTATTGGAAAGTGGTGGGCCTAGGAGGAGCATATAGAGATACTGAGGCTGCAGGTTGGCATGGAAGCTTGTAGAGTTGGGATCCTGGGCTCCAGAGGGAGCTCTGACCTATGGCCAAATGCTGTGGAGAAACTCAGACAAGCAAAATATTGTTAAGGACGAAGATGGTTTTGTCAAACATTTGAATTTCTTATCAGCTGCTAAGCATGTCTATGTTTCACTTGAGTCATAATTTCTGTGTCTTCATGTGTCTGAACAACTACTGAATAACTACTAAACCAATTACTTTTGCAAGTTTTGGGTTTACAAAAGAAGAATTAGATATAGGGAGTTTCTGTGGAATTAGCACTGGCACTATGGACTTCACTTTTTGGGAATTCATTCCTCATTGGGTGTAGTTGATGCTATGATGGATTAAGGCAGAGCAGTGAAATGAGTGCCAGTCTGCCTTTATACACTGTGCTGTCAACAACAGTTTCTCAAGCAGCTAGATCTCTCCAGGGACAGGCTGGAGGATTATTAACCTTGTGTGCCATTCCAGTGAGCCTTTTCTGCTCATGTCTGAGCCAAGAGACACTGAAATCCATCTTGTCTCAGCTGCAGGGACAGCCTAGGGCATGTTGAACCGGAGGAAGTCAATCATGGGCATGATGGGCATGGAGGGAGGATGCAGTACCTGAGTATTGAATGCTGACAGCTGGGATGATAACAACAGGGGTTCCTGATAGCAGACAGACTAGGATCTGGTTTTAGATTTAGTCATCTTGGTTGTGGATGTGTACTAAGAATAAGTAAGGACTCTGAAGAAGGCAATGGCTGATTATCCAGTTCTGGTTTCCAGATATGGTTAGGAGACCATTGCTTTGTTTAACTCAGCTAGTCAGCTCTGAGTACTCAGCTGCTAGCTGGCCCAGAACCATTTCCCTCTCTTTCTTTTCTTCTCCTGCACCATGCTTCCTAGCAGTGCCTGGTTATCTAAGTGATGTTAGTCTGGGCCCTTCTGCCCCTGGGCCACTTTCATGCTCATCCCTTAGAAAAGAGTCTCACAAGAAGACCAGGTAACTGTGACCTTGCTTCATAAGCTCAGAGAAACCAGGGAATACTGTCATAAGTGGCAGCTCTGAAGCAAGCTGCAGAATTCAAAGAATAACAGAAAAGAAAATGAAATAAATAAAAAAAACAGCTTTGTGGATTATCTTTTATGGATTTTGTAAAATAATTGCTTCTTTTTACTCCTAGTTTGATTGCTTCTTCCAGTTCCATCACAGTTTAAATAATGTGTATTGAATGAGCTTCCAGCTACACACTGCACTGCTAGACAAGTCACTGGGATAATGGAAACTGATTGTGCAAATCAGTGTTCAAGGCTAAAACTGTGAGGTATAAGTGTAGTAGGTTGACCTGGCAAAACACCAAGTACTGACTACAGAGTCACAGCCCCCACCAAGGGAAAGGGAGGGGAGAAAAATCCCCTAGAACTAAAACTTAAAATGGCAAGGTTTTAATATTTACCCAAAAGAGGGAAAATTAAAAACAAAATGCAATATAACACATACATAGAAATGTAAAAAAACCCCAACAATAACTCCATACCAAGTCCCCTACCCAGTAATACAGATTCCAGCACCCCAGCCACAAACACCCCAAAAGACATGTCCCAAGAGACACCTGGAAAGAGAGGAGAAAAACCAACAATAAAAAATGTTTACTTCCCAAACCAGAACAGCTGCAAGCAGTGGTAAGGCCTATCACTCCCAGCACAGTGATAGCATGTCCACTCAGCACCCGGCCATGAAGGAAAACTGGACTAGGCACTTCCTACACCTGCTTTTATACTTGATTTGATGCCAAATGAAATGAAATATCTCTTTGGTTGCTTACATCAGGTGATACTTGCCCCTTCTAATCTATGTAGCACAATCTGGGCCTATTAAACTGAGGCCTATTAAAATTGAAGCCTAATCTAGGCCTAGCTAAAACTAAGGCGAAATCTACCACAAGAAGTTACATTATCTGCTTACACTACTCTCATCAGTGAGTGCAACAAATGTCGTTTTAGCAATACAGATAATTGTAAACGAGAACCATTTTAAGCCAGTTTTACTGTCTGTTACTTAGTTCAATATGACTATGCCCAATCTGTTTTTCACTAGATAATGTCAATGGTAAGTTATGGAACACAAAGAACCTGAAGAATTATGTGCCACCACTTCCCAGAGTTAGTTGTGGGGAAGAGAAGATGGATGAGATTATCTAGCATACTGATCAACTGCATCTTGAAAGGCTCCAGAAATGAGAACTCCACTACACCCCAGGGAAGGTTGTTCCAGTGATTGATTGTTTTCACTGGGAATGATTTCTTCCTTATGTTGATGTGAAATCTCTCCAAGTGAAAATCCCATTGCCACATGCCTTCTCCATGGGGCTACTTGTGAAGAAACCTTCCACTCTCTTTGTATGGACCCTTTAAGTATTGAAATGGTCTCCCTGAGAGTATTGTATGGACCCTTTAAGTATTGATGTCTCCCTGAGCCTTCTCTTCTCCAGAAAGAAGAGACTAACTCCTTCTGTCTTTCAAGGAGTCTGTAGCCAATACAGGCAGTGGCAACTGTTCTCTCGGAAGAACAGCACAGGGCACATGGAGTTGGGGGCTGAGCCAGGGAACCCTCTCCAGTTGCTTCCACCACCCCAGCAAACCACAGCTGGCACACCAAGCAGCCAGAGGAGAGAAGCATGACAAAAACCAGGAAACCTCTCTCCCCCTCCACATCCCCCCAATCATCTCTCCAGCCATCATGTTTGAATGCAAAGCAATCAGCCATCCCTTTGTTTAGCCTTTAGGCAGTTAGCTGGCTCTGGAAGCAGGTAGTAGGTTGGGCTTCCACAAACCATCTATCCTGGCCTCCTGGTGTTGGTAAGGGACAGAAAAAAATCCATGAAAGATTTTGAAACAATAACAGTATCTTAACCAGTTCTTTGCTCCTCCTTATACAAAACCAAAACAGAAGCAGTTTTACAAAGTTCAAAGGATAAATCAACCTTGTGACTCCCATATTCAGTTGCTGCTTGTCAAATTTCCTTTGTTTCAATTTAGCCTTTGAATGTGGACTGGAGATTTATTATAGCAGCAAAACTTAATTTTGTATCTTATTTCTTGTTTTTAAAGCACTTTGCAGTCTGTCTGTCTCATTTCATTTGCCCACACACAAACATAGAGCATCAGCCATCTCTAGTAGGAGGGTGACAGTCACATAAACCAACTGGTAACCAGCCAATGCAAGGCAGTGGCAAATAGGAATATTGGCCAAGGATGCCACATCAAACCCTCCTCTCTGGAGTATGCCATGGGATTTTCAATACCCACAAGGAGCAGATGTTTGATCACCAAAGAAGAGGAGCATGCCAACAACATGACTTAGTGGAAGAAGGGGCAATACCAACTTGTCAACAGTCAGAACTAGCAGTCTTCCAAAAGTGAGACGAGGCAAATCATTGAAACACAAAAGCCTTCACTTTTGGCATTGATGAACAAGCTAAGAGGACCAAGTCTAAGAGGAAGCCACCACTATAACATGCAGTAGGGGACAGATGGGTTTACAGCCCATTGCAGGATGCACAAGCAGCTGGCTTCATAAGCCCCAGAATTCAAAAGCTGCCTCAAATATCTCACTTTGACACAGGCACAGAAAGAACAGATATATGCAACCAATGCTAATGTGTCTCAGGATTGGATTTTGTGCTTCTGCACAGCTGACATTAAGCATCTGGCCTACAGTGTACACTGGCATGCTGTGAGTGTTCCCAGCGGAGGGTCCAATCCTCCATGGTAACGCTCTTCAGGGAGCTCTGGAAATGCTTTAATTATTAAAATGAATAAGCCCTACCAACACATTTAATTGGAAAATATTACATGTTTAAATGGATACTAATGGAAGAGGTCTGAAAAATCTAACTACGTAATAGAGTATGCTGTTTGAAGTGAATTCTAGCAATAATTTTTCAGCGAATAACAACATGCATTATTTATCCTATCTCTTTTTAATCCTGATAGTTCATATGAAGAAGGAATCACTGAAACCTCAGAGATAAAATGCAAATCTCTGAATTGCCCCCCTCGAGCTTAACCTGCCACCACTAGCTCACCTGCCTTCCTTGCTTCCTGTTCCCTAGCTTCCAAGGAAATAGCTCAATGAATTTATTGCTTCAGGATAAACTAATCACTTTATTTCTCCCTCAGAACTGGAAGGACTATGCAGACTGACCAATTACAGGGACACTTGTTACCATAGCCTGACAGAGACAGGTGATATACAAAGGTGAGAGAAGGCCTGTGTCAATGCAGACTTATGAGAGTCACACAAAGGATAGAAAATAAGGTTTCAGGATATAAATGTCACCTACCCAGAGGAACAAGGACAAGGAACACGGTGTGAGCAGAGATAACCAAAAGGGTCAGAAAACATACCTGAAAAGAGGTTGCTACCTGAAGCTGCCAAGGAAGGGTTTGAAACTGGCTGCTTTTTAAGGTCCTTTCCAGCCCAGGCCATTCTATGATTCTATGTAATAAACAGTTTCACAGCTGGGGGTGCCTAAACTGTTGAAATTGCATACTGTCATGAGAGGGGGGCATTCAGAGAGGGCATAAATATGCCTTCCAGATTAAGTTCTACAAAGCCCAGAGCCCACAGTCAGACTTTTCAAAGAGAAGGACTCATTGGATACATAACAGCCTTGTAAAGTGATTGTACTGTCAGGTTTAGTCTGATTTAATCTAAAATTAGTAGCAGTCTTCATATTTCTTGGCATATTTTTTCCTCCCCAGAAGGTAAGTTTGTTACCTTTGGGATGCAAACATGGTAGAAAAATCTGAAAGTTACACTTGCTCCCTCAAAGTCTAGTGGAAGCTTAAAGAGATGCATCAAAGGGGCATTAGAGACAGCTTTTGTTAGAAACAAGGTAAAAGAAAGTCAGAGTGCATTTTTTAAAAAATCAATGTTTACATTGAAAAGGATATCTATTATTTTAACTGACTCTGAGCAGAACCTGTAGGTACCAGTGTAAACCCATTTTGCTTTAACTGTTCTCTGAAATAAGCAACCTCAATCTTTTTGAGCCTTTTCTCCTTATCTCAAACCAGACCCTTTAGTTCTGCTTATCATGACACAAAACCAAAATTGCAGAGACTTTCTTGTTTGTCAAGCCTACCTTTTTTCTTTTTTCTTTTTTTTTTTTTTTTTTCTCCTC
>VWZD01003264.1:27887-45814 GCA_013396695.1 Sakesphorus luctuosus
ATTCATTTACTGCAGGAATCTTGAGAGTAAAAAGATTTCCTGCATAGATGTTGAAGATTTCACTCTTCTGGATTCCAAAAAGAGGGGGTTTGTAGCTATCTTCTCTGCCCAAAAGATGAAACACAGCATATCATAGCAAGCTTGGGAGGGGAGCCAGCAACACTTTACTGCACTTTACAACACTGACACATTGAGCCTGTTTGGGATTACAATATTCACTGGTATCACATTACTGGCAGTAGTTACCAGACAGCCCTGCTGCTGTGCACAGATGAAATTCAGGCATAGCCAGAGCTCTGAGATTATCATAAACCCACCTGTTCCCTAAGATTTGGTTCTGCTGTAGCACTGTATCTTGTCTGCAGTTTGGCTATACTTGTCAGTAGCTCCCACTTGAATATCTAATTTATGCATAAGTTCATTGTTTAATATTTAACATGCTTCAGTAAATGGCTTGCACTTTGGGATCTCTTGTGACTGCTTCTGCTGAGTCAGACATCAAAATCCAAATTCTGTGCACCAAGTTGTGTGATTTGCAGCTTTGAGTAACTTAAACATAACCAAACTAATCAACTACCAACATATTTCAAAATAAAAACAAAACAAAACAAAACAAAAAAAAACATAAAAAACCCCACTAATGTCAGGATCTTTTCCAGCTAAGAAAAATAGATGAGGATGTAAAAAATGGCTCCTACATGAAAAGAGCAAAATTTCTATAGACACTGGAGTGTTTGCAAGCTATTGGACTGCAGCAGAACAGGAGCTGGACACACAAACATATGTCACAAGGAGAATTTCTGCAGGACCTCTGCGCTTGCTGGAAGATACCTCATGGATAATGAGAAGCAAATGATAGCTGTTGTGTCCTGTTTATTCACATTCAGTGTCCTGCCCATATGGTGACCTATCTTGATGATTCTGAAAAGCCAGTTTTCCTTCAGGCCTCAAGAGATACAAAAGACAAGGGCTTTTGGCATTTCGTGCTGCTTTTGGGAAGTTTCAATACATACACATACATTTTACTTTCTCCACCATACAGCCAGGTACTGAAATGTGTCAGATGTAGCATGTGATAAAATATCATACATTGCAGCCCTGCTAAGAATAAATTTGGTCAAAACAATTTTGTCAAACCTAAAACTCAGCAGAACTTTTCACATGACAAGTACTGCTCTAGGAACATTCATAAATGCTAAAACCTACACAAATAATGTAAAATTAACCTAATGTTAAAAGTTATTTAAGGCTGCATAAAAGTCTGATTACACATAGAAAGATGGTTTTATGAGTTAAATGCTACAGGGATAGTTGGCAATATCAACTACCAGTAAAAATAATTAAAAGTTGTAATGTTGTAGATTAAGCAGAATAAATACCTTTCACTTAAGACAGTTTTAAGATGTGATGTAAGTTTTTCTATGGAGCCAGAAAGCTGAAACAATAGTTTCTGTCCAGAAATATCTATTTTTATTTCAAATCTCTGTTTCCAACAGACATACTCTGCAACTGATACATGGCTCATATCAATAATGACAAACAAAAGCAAAACGGCTGCAAAAGGAAAGCGCATTTAAATTACATACCAGTGAAGTAGAAATTAGTGTAGATGTGATGAATATTCTCTCTCTTCTTTTATCTTTTCTGTTCTAAGAGCAGGTAAGCCTTGAAGACAAGGCCTTGCCAGGCTCAAAACCAAAAGATTTTATCTTTTGACATTTAAAACTTGGCAATTAAAATGAATATTAAATAATTAGGCTGAAAAAATTATTTCCAAAGTTAAACTTATTACATTATTTCCAGCTGCCCACTCAATGTAACTCTGCAGAAAAAAAACATGCCTAATGATTGAATGAGATACTGTAGTTCCACACCAAAGATGAGACAAAAATTGAATTATCTCTATTTAAAACAAAATAGAAAGTGATACCTAGGCAGTCTTATATGGAAGAGAGGTTGAGCAGAGAGCCAAGACCTAAAATTGCAACTAAGTTAGAAGAGGTTCAAAATTAAAGAGAAGATATTTTGAATGAATACCAAATTAAAAAAAAAAAAACAAAGAAAGAAAGAAAAGAAAAAAGCAAAGCAAAACAAAACAAAAACACATAACCCAGTTTTGGGGAGGTTTTATTGTTGTTGATGCTTACAGTAACACAATTTTGTAAAACCTCACCAGTCTTCCTGGGGATTGCAAACACGTTGATAATGTAGTTGACAGAAAAATGAGAAGTATTTTTGGAGGTTTCTTAAACTTAGATTGTCCCAGCTTGACAGAATGGTTTCTCCAGTTCAAAGAAAATCTTATCAATATTGACATGCCTTTCCCCATCCCTTTACCTTTGGCTTGAGGCTTGCAAGCCACTTCATCATGCCATTGGACAATCTCTGCCTAGTATTCACTCTTCACCTGGAGAGAAGGAGCCCTCTAACTTACTCTGAATGCTTTCAGACAATATGAAGAAAATACATAACAGATATACTGAAATATCAAGGCTTTATTATGGTTTTAAAAGCAAGCATTGCACTCTTGGTGTTCAGTTGTTTTCCCTGTCCTGCTGGCTGAGATCTGGTGAGTGCTTTTTGGATTATCTTTAAGACACACCAATTTTCTTAGGTTTCTAAACAACAAAACCTTGACATTCGCTCTAGCTTGACAGTTCTTATTCAAAATACAGAACTATGGCAAAGAGAAATGCATTTTTGAGTCTTTTTCTGACCTTCATGGGAAAAACTAATAGATGTATTAAATGCAGAGTGCTTCTTTCTCACATGGCTTTAAACTGCCTTTCCCTCCATGAGTGCTTTCTCTTCTATTAGTTTCAGTGAAAATTCCAGGTTGCCACCCTGTCCCTTCCTTTCTCTAAGGTTAGTGAAACTATTCCAGCTGGGATTTACTTTAAAGGTGTGTCCTTTTTCATAAAAAAATTGCAGCAATCTTAGGCAAACAGAACAGCAGGCAGGAGGAATTCTTTAGCTAGCCAATGTTCTTTATTTTATTTTCCAACAGCGAATCTTAACAATCACCCATTGCGTTAGAAAGCCACATGATGATAATATAAATTCACTGATGCAAACCAAAGTGCTACAAACCTTTCTAAAATCAACATAAACATATCCCCAAATCTGTGTGAAGACCAGTCGATAGGCGTTCCCTGTGTTTTTCTAGGAGTCTTGCCCAAGGCTGGTTGCGCTCAGAGCCACGGGTGAGTGTGAAAGATCAGAGAAGAGCTGGAGTTCACTGCTGCAAGGCACCAGCCACCCTCTGCAGCCAGATTGCTTGGCTTCTTCCTTAGTTCATCACAGCTGAACCATTTCTTCAATGATACAGTCGTACTGCCATATGGGAATGGGATAACATCCATGCATGTTGTGTGACCCACAGAGGCTATGGTGACATTTCAGAAACTGCTTGTCCTCTTCTCAGAACATTGTTCTAGTCTATGAGTCTCTCTTACTGCAGAATAGCTTGCCCAACGACAGTGTGTGCTGCTGAAGAGCCCAAGGTTTGAGATTTGTAAAGTCCTGTCTTCAGGCTGTCACCAACATAAACTTGTGTTTTCTGGAGAAAATCATTACACCTTTCTCTACTTCCAGTTCTCCATCAATAAAGTCAGGAGAAAGAATTATAAATTTACAAAGGGCAGATTAAGAATTAGTTATTTGGATGCAGAATTGTATATTAGATATGTAACTTCTATGTCCTAAAGATTGTTATGTTTAACCTATTTGTAAACATGCAGAAGAGAGTGTATATACTAAAGAAACTAAACCATACAGTATACTTCAAGTGCATTTTGCAAGCTGAAACATTATTACACAGCCTGTTCCCCATAAAACCAAGACATCTGAACCAATCATTTATACAACATGAATAGCCATCCTTTGTACTCTGTATCCTAATGTCATATATGAACTTTACTGTCATCAAACGTTCTCTGGAGAGTAGTTGATTTTGATATGATCAGAGTAAGCAAACAAAATAATCAAAATAATAAATTAGTTAAGAAAAAGATATATATATATATAATAATCTTCTGGATGTCCCAAAACATAAAACACCTTCAAAATGAGATTGAAGATGTTTGGTGTCTAAAGTTATTTGAATAGTGAGAAAAAACGGGTGCTTCACCTTGTACTGGGAATTTTATCTTGTATAAAGGGAATAGCAACATTTTTTCAATAATTAAAAAATAGAAATTTCTTGAGGCAGTTTTGAATTTCACTTATGCTAATATTTTTCCTAGTGACAGGACCTCTGTAAATTCTCAGCACTTTCAACTGGAAAAGAGATGAACAAATACTAACTACACTATGGACTCTATTTTTGCTATATTGTTTGACTGCAGGACTGATTTTTTTCCCCCAGCACTAGCATGGGAGTAGTGTCACTTTATGAAGTAATTTTAAATACTTCAAATAAAATGTGTATATTAAGACAGCAAAAACAAAACAGCCAGTGTTGGCCAAAAAAGCCTATCTGGGATGTGCTCTCCTTTTACCCTAGAAAGTTCAATTCTGTTACCATTTCTAAAGAGTCATATGTTTATATTGCTCAAATATTTAATTTTTCCAATGATATAACTAGTAGGAAACACAGTCCCTCAGATAGGCAACATAAATCACTCATGATCTTGCACTTTTTTCCATTCTTTTAAAATCAGAAATTGATTTGCAAAGCCCATCTCATCTAGTTTTAACATAAAGAATTTATCCTTCAGGCAGAGGTGAATCTGGACCAAGATTTAAGGAGCTAGCTAGATGGCATGTTGTTTTTTAATGGCACTTAAGTACAGGCTCGTACATCTAGATCTGCAGAAACACATCACAGCATTTTCAAACTGCAGTTTGCTGTTCAGTGGCCAAAGGAGAATATTGTCCATGGCTGACATAAGCAAAGCAGTTGTCCTAACCCACCACCATCATGCAGGATGATGAAATCCTCAGGAGGGGCTGGTATTATTGGTGGGTGCATACCTCAAGAAATCTCATAGTGTAGATGCCTTATTGTTCATCTGTTCTCAGTCACAAGTGAAAGCACACTTACAGACAAAACATTAATAGAATTTTCAATTTAAGCGTTGAAGTAATAGTTAGAGGTTGATGGAACAACATAGTTGATAATGCACTCACTAAAATTAAGCTAGTACTCAGTCTGTCTAAGCAAGCATCTAAAAAGATGAGAATGACTTCTTGAAAACTAATAAAATCTCAAACATCATTCTGTACAGCAATTGCAGGTGTTTGCCTATTTCTGTAGAGAGTCAATCCATTTTGTATATGCTTAAGAACCTTCCCTCCCACTGCAGAAATACTTTATGACTATGGAAGACTTGGAAAAGACTGTGATCGAGCAGAAGATATCCAATACATCCTGTATATATGCAAATGAAGGCTACAAAGATCACTATCATTTATTTAACACCATATCAGAATGTCTGGCTTCTGTGAGTTCCATGCTGTCATTTTTGTATCCTCTACTTGTACTTCACTAGCATGATGAGAGATCAACTGTGTCATGACCATGCTCTGCATACAAATATTTCCATAATTTCTTTTACATTTGTGGGTTTATTCAATTGAAATATCAAAGAGGAATAAGGTTTAAATAGAGATTGGAAATGGTTCAACCTTCTCCAGCATCTAGTCACAGGGTAGAGGGCGCTTCTGGCACTGTAGATAATGTAGAATGAAACCCCAAAAGAGAAAATCAGATCATGCTGTTGCAAATACAGGTGTTTTGCATCAAAAGTTAGCTTACAGAAGAGGACAAACAGTTGGATCTGCAATAAAGACCCCCTATATAATCTTCTGTGTAAAAATGCCATCAGTCTGGAAAGGTTTTAATGCATAAAGAAATATATCAGACACTTACCTTTGGATGTTTCTACTTTAGTCTTAATTTATTTTCAAATGGCCACTTTTTTTTCCCATGACAGCTATATATCCTCTCCTGCCATCCATAAAATGACTTAAGACAGCTAATGTAACACCCAAACAGAGCTAAAAAATTGAAATAAGAAAACTATTTAAGCATGCCAGGTGGAAAGGCCAGACTAGGAAGTCAGATCAATGCTCTGGAGCTGTACAGAAAACAAATCAACATTAGAGAGTGTGAGCAAAGTGACAGGAGGGAAGTGGTGCATTGTGAAGACATGTGGACTGTGCTGCAGGGCCTCTCATCCCCTCCCAAGGAGACAGGCAGCACATGCTTTTAAAATTCAAAGAGTACATCTGGAGGAAGAGAAATTTCCCCCCTTCAGGTAACCCAAGCTTTCCTGAAAAGTAGTACACAGCTTTTTGTTCTCACCTTAACTTCCAAAAGGGCTGTGTAGCTGATAGTTTGCATTCTCCCTCCCCCAAAACTATTCACCACTTCCACAAACTTTGCCTTATTCCCATACCTAGACTATCATGGCTGCATAATTTCTGCTGTTTTCTTTCTATTGGTTATCTTCATGAAACCAAAACCTTCTTTGTGTACAAAATGCAGCTCTGATTATATTATAATAAAATTAGAACAAGATAGTGGATACTGATGAAAAGGTATATGCAGCTTTCCAGATTATTAAATTACCTTCAAAGAGAGAGAAAAATAAGCCAAACCAAAGGAAGTTTATGTATGGAGGAACTGGCCTGCTAATATAATTCCGATTTCATGCTTATGCATGAAACCTTTATGGATTTGAACTTTATACCACATACTCAAGGTTTGCATCTACATAAGAGTTAATGATATCTACAAACCTTATGAGTTTAATTCAGTGAAATGTTCTAATAGTCATGTGCAAGTTGGTAATTGTTGCTAATTAAAAACCATGGAAAAAAATTACAAAATTTTGATTTCTACTTACATCTTTGACTGAATGCTACTGCTGTGCTTCCTGAGGTAAAGTTTTCAGTCTAGTTTCAGATTAGGCCAAAGGGAGACTTTCACATGTATGCTACACTTCTGTTTTCAACCAAGACCTCAAATGATATTATTAGCTTCTAAAACAGGTATCAGACTGAACCAGAAGACTGTGATGTGCTGTATTATTTAATCATTGTGCAAAATAAACATATTCAGATTACTTAGAATGATAGTTCAATAATTTCTGCACAAGGTGCCAAGTTTTCAAAAGGTCTCCATAGCTGTATTGAAAAATTTTTAAGACGTATGTTTGCACTTGAGGAAAAAACACTGAACAGTCAGACATATATGTTTGTTTCTGTGTGTACCATTTCATTTTTATAAAAACAGATTTCTATACTCCAACAAAGAAAAATTAAGATTAATCTACCAGACTTAAGAATGACTCTTTTTTATTATTGAATAACAAAAGGTTTCCCTAGTGCAAATAAAAGCACTATCCTTTATCATTGAATAACTCTAATAGATAGAGAGGAACACACAGTAGTAGACAAGATAGCTTCACCTCACATAACAAAGAGCAAAAACCACTGCTACAAAACTAACCTACTAAATCTAGGTATTGGTGGCAGCAGCCCAGTATATAATTTAATTAGATAACAAGTTTGAACGTGGCACATTTCCAATGGATGCAACATATTTTGCTTCAAAAATCTGTATTTCTTTTCTAGGCTCAGGACTGCTAAGCATGTAAATACAGCAGGTTTATAAATTCTTACAAAGTTTGAATAAAACCTCACAAATACACTCTTCACAAGAATTCACAGTAGTGGGAGAAAGCTGCCATACAAAATGCCTTCACACAGATTTCCATGCACAAAGACATGTTGACAGGGCCTCTAGCTGGTCACATTGAATGACTCTAATAGTCAAAGATATTTCCAGAGGAAAGTTAGGTAAAAAAAGGAGAGAAGCGGGGAGTGAAAGTGCTGGGAGTCCTAGGAGGAACATTCTCACAAATGCAGATATCCTTCCTCAAAGCTCTTTCCCATACTAACACAGGTTTTCATCAGGAGCTGCTTGAAGTCCCCACTGGCTATTGGTGCTTCTGATGTCCAGGTGTTCAAAAGATAAAATACTTGTTGGTAGAATCGCCAACAAGTTAAGGGTTGGGGCTTGACACGCTTCAGTGACCTCAGACTTAAGGGGAGATTAGCAAAGCTTAGGAAAAAGGATGTACCACTGACAGTGTATACAAAGAATGAAGATTTAGGGGCCACAAGGACATCTCACAAATTCCCAAGATAAGGAAGAAACTAATAAAGCCAAGTCAGCAACTGTGCTGAATCTGCTCTGACTGGATCAAACGTAATTCCAGCAGGAGGAGAGGGTGAATCAAACGCCACACTGTATGTATTGGCCTCTTGCACATCAGGAGAAAGATGTATTTTGGAACAACAGTTTCGGTGACCCAGCTGAGATGGCCTTCTTGCTGCCCACAGCCAAGCAGAATTGGATCAGACAGGAATCCAGCACACAACAACCAGTTTGACCGAGGACTTCACTGAATCTGCTACAGCACTGGGGTGGTGAGCAACTTAAAGGTGCAACACCCTTGAGGTATTTGAGCAAGGGCAAAAGAAAGGTGAATCCTGGTCTGGTGACTATCAAATTTCATTTTGTTGTAGCTGATCAGTGGGATTGATAAAATACTAGAAGGAATTGGGAGAATTCATACATGCTTGACAGAGACAACTGGAGTGTATGAAGTCATGGTTAAGATGATGTACTGGAGGTCCAGTCCTAAGGATAAAGAAATTGGGTAATTGGATATTGGCAAACCAGTTTACAATTCTACCCTGTAGCCCCCAGGTTGTATGTTGAAGAACTGGAATATGTCTGGGGAAGATCTGATGACTAAAGATGAAATGATTAAATACTGTAACCAGTAGTGGCCACCTTGCTGCCTTGTGAAAGTGGAGAATGAGGAAAATCTGTTCTTGTGGTTTAGTATTTTCATGGAATTGGTGTTGTTTTGCCACTGACTTGGAAAACAGGATGAAGTTGGTTTTATGTTGATGCTTTTATGATATTGTATAGAGATCCAGGTATTCAGAAGAAGTGTAAATTAGGAGGAGATATGCTGATGCTATGTATTGAGGAGAAGGAGAAAGGGCAAGAGATTGTATCTTGCTGAGGGGATGGGCTGAAAGATGTGCAAATGTTAGTTCCCGCTGTTCCACCTCATGTAAAATCAGGGAAGGAATAGATAAAGAGGATATGGACCAAAATAAAGGTATATGGGAAATCAGGACCTTTGTTGCAGGTTGGACTTGGGGACACATGCAGCCAGTGATACAAGTGCTTTTACGACAAGTAGTGGTGACAGAGGGTCTGCCAGTTTTTGCATATATCCCTTGGATTTGTCAAAATGGAAATGATCTGTTGGTTTATACTGAAAGAATCCTGTAGGAATGTATCAGGAAACTGTCGAGCTGACTCATGATCCTAACTGAGAGAACATGCAGACTATATTGAAAAGAGCGATAGAAAAGAAAGAGGAATAGGCAGGGATTTGGGGATCTGAAAGCAAAAATATCAGGGAACCTCCAACAGATCCCCTAGTTCCAGTAAAGCCAGGGAATGAAACAATAGATTTTTTAATTGATAGCAGAGCCATACATTCAGTAAAAACTATCTGAAAAGAAGAACGTATTTTGGGACAATATTTTGGCTGCTGTTATATGCCCTGGTGTGGGCAGGAACTGCATGCTCAGATGGCTGTTGAGCTTTCTGCTGATATATTACTGGGTCTCCAAATGAAACCTAGTGCTGCAGCTGCCAGGTATGGAAATAAGGGAATGATTCTCATCAGTAACCATTTCCCAGGAGAACCTGCTATATTAACAGCACAGGTCTGACCATGGGTAAGGCCATGATACCACCAGCATATCAACAGCAGTATGGCAACAATATGGGGAAAATACTGCATTGGTGGCTCTGGGAAATACTGTCCTCATAGCCTGGATGAAAGGGTATAGAGCTGTTAGCAGAAAGCAGCTGTGAGGCTGAAGGTATGAGCATTCAAGGAGCTAAGCAGCAACTAAAACTCACGTCAGAAGGAAAAGAGAATGGTTATGGAGTTACTGCCATTAAAGCGTACAGGCCTGTCTGCCTCTGTCAATGATGGTAATCGGTGAGGGACAAAGGACAGTCATTCTTTAAAACTCTGCCTTCATTCTCATAATTTCCCTTTTCTTATTCAAGTATCAGAGCAGTGGCTTCGTTCTGAATCTGAATAGGCTAGATAAGATGATTAGAAGAATGCTAGCACTTGATGGCTGCTGATATTGCTCCTTTGCAGGACTTATTCATTGTATATCTGCTACAATTCAATATTCTTGTTGGCAGGTCCGCACATAGAACACACTATTCTGTGTAAGTCTGTCTTGTGTCTGCATCACTTTTGCCTCAAAAGGAGAAAGGAACAACAGTAAAAATGATAGATAATACTACAGAGACAAAAATCAAAACAAAGGAGGAGGAAAGGAATAAATTATTTGTTCCATAGTTTTCCCATAAATAAATACTACAAAAAACTCAGTTACTTATGAAGTCTAACATACACAGTTGAATTGTGATATGCATAGTTACTTGACTAGATAGAAGATATTTGATGAAAAAATAAATCTTGCTTCAAAACATTTTTACCCAATAATCTCCACTTGAGATTTATTTACTTTATGCAGACCTATGTGACAGCACAGTTTATTTTCAGGAAAGGAAGTTTTCTCATCAGTGTGATATGTGATAAATGAGGATTGAGCTAAACAGAGAAAAGCCTTCTGCACTAACAAGGGGTTGAAATTGAAGTTTGGATACAAAACCTTTCATATAATTAACTTCCATTTAAAGGAGATAATTTCATGAATCCAGTGATACTTCAAACTGAGCAAATGAGGGCCCGAAAGAGCAACTATGGTACATGCTGCATACAACTGCCAAGAGCCAAAGTTACCACCAGGATCCAGTATTTGTATCTTTAAATATCTATCCGCTTGAATTCATTTTTACTCTGTCTTATGGACTGTATCTCAATATCTGAACATGTCTGCATAAAGTATCATGTTCTAAAATATTTATATTATAATAACTACTTGTCTAATAGTTCTCTCCTGATAAAAGTAACCATCAAAATTCTTGCTGCAGTATAAAAAACATTTGTTGAAAAGCAAGAACACCTAACAGAAATAAAGCTGTTATGAAGCAGGACATGTCAAAACGGATGCCTTTCCTACAGTCTTTTTCAAAATGTGATCACTTCATCAGATCCTGATGAAGAGTCATTGGAATAGACTCCACAGAGAAGTGGTCAGAGTACCAAGCTTGTCAGAGTTCAAGGAGCATATGGATGTTCTGAGTCATATGGATTAGTTTTATGTCATGCTCTGAGGATCAGGAAGTTGGACTCAATGAGCATTATGGGTGCTTTCCAGTTTGAGATGTTCTATGATTCACTGTGAACACACCTGGAGATCTTTATACCATCAGCATATTGGGGTGACAAAGCTAGGTCTTGAGGTAAACATAGTCTGCTGCTCTTGGCTCTGAACTGTGTTTGAGAGTGTTTATAATACAGTGTTGCCTGCCGAGCTAAACATGTGCATGGATTGTAAGCTAGTGGGTTTGAATGACACACTTTTATAAGCAGTTGCTCTTTGGCTGACTCAAGATTTTACTCTCCTTATCATACCAGTCTTTTCAGGTTGAAGTTTTCAAGCCTCAGCACAAAGACAATTCTTCTCTTTAACCATCATTTAAACCAATTTTCATGAAGAATTGATTGTCTTGTAACCAGCTTAGACTGAGAGAAGCAAAAGTCTTCTTGTAGAATCAAGTCACATCAAGCACAACATCCAGGGCCTGAAAACATTTACTAGCATGTTAGCATTAAGAAAACAGGTATGCAGTTTTCAGCTGCCTCCCTTTATATTCTGCAGTGAAATTTATGTGTTGNTGCTGAGTACCAAAACTCAAACATCTACAGAACTGTATTAAAGGTTGGGAGGAGACGAGAATGAAATAAGCAAGAACTGGTGGATTTATGCACTAATTGAGATATAAAAAATGTTAAGTGGGAAGTAAGAAGCATTCACATGTATCAGATCTAAAATAGGCAAAAGTAATTACAAAATTAATAATTACAATCAAATAACACCCTTGTGTCACTTTTAAATCAAAACCTGGTCATGCTCACAGCCTGCAATATTTGTAAAGGGAAGAACATTAGGCCCTGAAAAGAGCTATTTAAGCCATTCTGCAAGGAAATAATCAAATACAACTAATAGTTTAAATAAATTAGTATATTCCGTGCCATCAGCATAGTTAATATAACCGATATGGACACTGGAGAGAAGTTGCCTCTGCAAGGAGTGGTATGTAAGGAAACTAAGAAAGAGGGCAGAGGAAAGGAGCTGATGGGGGAATAAATGATGAACCAGATCATATTTCTTTTTCCTGCCATCCTGCCATAGTCTCCTTGCCCTCCCTTCTTGCCCTGCAGGATCTCCTTTGTCTACCAATAGCCAGAGCAGAATTGTATGATAAGCATGCAGCCAAGAGTAGGTGCCATGGAAATGCTCTTGGACAAGGGGTACTCCTGCCCTGGGGACACCTGGACATCCTGCTCAAGCCCTGGGAGAGCCAGTTCCACTGCCAGTCATGGTCATCCATGGCTACAGTGAGCAATGCTGTTTCCCCCACACCCTGCAGCTCCTGCAGCTCCTGCAGCTCATGGGGCCACCCAAACTTGCACGTGTTTCTCATGCCTCCAGTACCTGCTCTGCCTTACAGCTTTGTGGGAGAATATCAAGGATATAATCAGTGAACAGTTATTACAAGAAGTGGATTTACAATGATGACACACGGCTGGAAAACATTATGCCAAGGAATGACAAACAGAATAATAATATGGCTGTTTAAAGATGTTTTGAAGTTTATGATGCAGTTTAAATAAAACCATTATGGCATCCCAGTTGTATTTTCCCTTAGCCATCCCCATCCCAGTTTCTTCTTCCCATAACCCCCTAGGGCCATTTTCCTGCCCTTTTGTCCGTTGTGGTCCGTTATTGGCTGTTGTATCTGGTTTCTTATTGGTTGATAAATATGCCTGCTTATTGGTTGTTAACTCTATGTTCTGATTGGTGTGTTTCTCAATCCCTTTCTTGTCCAGTGGAGATTGGGAGACCACCCCTTTTTCTGGAAGTTTCCCCCCCCTTCCCTATATAAGTGAGTGTTCTACCCCAATAAATTGCACCTGTTTCACCCTTGCTCCTGGTTGTGTCACTGTTCATCCGATCATCATGGCACATCTGGGGGCAACAGGAAGCAGGGTCCAATCTCCCTTTCCTACAACCATAGGAAACTTCCAACAACAGCTCGCACAGCTTCTCATCGTAACTATTGTCACACTCTCAGACCAGATCTTCATCTAAGACTTAACTCTGTGAAATGCCGTTACACCAAACTACTTTTCTTTTGCAGTCTTCTGAAGCCTGACAAGGCACAGCTGAGCTTTACTGGGGACAATTTGCAATTTTACCCACAGGAAATACAAGACCGAATACATGACCAAAATACTATTTACACTGGCAGACTGGAGCTCTAATTCACTTCTGTTGCAATGGATTTGCTACAAATTGTTAGAACACAATTAAAAATTTTTATTTTTTTTATATCCATAGATATAAATGAAAACATGGCTACATAAATTCCATCTTCATATCAAGAGAAGGGTTTATACCAGTTATGCTATAGTTTATTCTAATCACTGTGGTCATCTCCTTTTTCAAGCCAGTATAGATACACATTGTGTCTTTTTTCCTCCTTTTCCTCCTAGGCACCATAATGTTAAATCACTGAAAAATTTCTTAAGAAGTTAAATATCCAATCTTACTTTCTATGCTTCCCATTTGATACAAGTCTGAAGGTGACAAGGAAATGGCAGTAGAGCAGGTGGGATTTCTTTGTGCATTTCACAAGACAAAAGAAATGAAGAATAAGTGGCAGCTATATTGTGTCAATGTACAGAGGCACCACTGCTTTCTTAGGAACCTGCATTACCTACAGACTCACAACAAGATACCAGAGAGACCCTTTTAAACACAATGGAAATTACAGCATTTATAATCACAAAGTAGGATAAGTATATTTTTTAAATTGCTTGGTTTAGCTACCCAAGCCAGCATGGTCACAGAGGTCATTTCTGGGGGGGCAATGAGGGACAAATGCAGTCACACAAGTACAACTCATCAATCTTCTGAAAGCAGCAAGGACGGTAACATACCAAATGAGAACCAGAACTTAAAATATAGGCATTGTTCTCACATTGTCACTGAGGATCCTCTTAGCTTCAGATGTCAAGTTTACTCCAAAATCAAAGACATAGAAAATGCAGACAAACTTAACTGCTGCAACTTTTCCTGTGGGTGCTGTGGGTGGAATAGGAACAATAATTAGCTAGAGGTCACTGTTATGTGGCATATAGCTTCTGTATGCAGGTAGATCTGTTATTTAATACATTTTGAAGAAATATTTGTCTCATTAGAAGGATCCTGCTGAGAGCTGCTTATTAAGACAGCCTGTCAACAAGGTGGTGGGCAAGTATGTCATAAACTTTTGACTACAAACAATGCGTAACTACTGTGTTTGTCAGGTATGTTGCATACTCACAGGGCTAGAAATAACTCTCAGGGCACTTGATTCCTGCACAGCAAGACACTACCACATTGCCAACAGTCAAGTCCCCTTTTTTTGTATTTGCTGTTTTCAGTACTGGCATTAGATACCTGTAAACAACCCTCATGTTCCCAGAGGTCTTTTTTTACAAGCACTGTACAATAGACAAGAACCAACACAATCACGGCAACTACAAGGAGTGGATCACAGGTCACAGAAAATAGTGTCTAGCCATGGCATCTCCAAAGGATTCTGATGTCTAAAGCACCAGGTGTTCCTGTTTCTGTTTTGTAAAAATATCACATTTAATCCTAGAGAGGAAGGGAAAGAAGAGGGTGATTCTTAAAAACCAAATTGTTTTTCTTCAGACATGTGCTACCATCAAAACAAAATGGAGGTATCTTGAGTAAGCTTTTCTAGCTGAGGAGCACAAAGCAATCCTGCCAAGTGATGTATGATCTGTGAGAAATACAAATACTACTTTTGGATAAAATAGCATAAAACATACATAAGTATTGGATATAAGCAACTAAATGTAGAAAATTCAAAGGATGAGGTTCCTAGCCAGTATTAGTTTCTTTGCTCTATCCTGACCTCATATTATCACAAATATAAATTAAACAATAAATAATGGCAGAGGAACTGGACACCACACACAGATCATTGTGATCAAGTGAATGCCCCCTTTATTACACACTACACACAGTTTATATAGGGTTAAACCTACATTCAATTGGCTAAATTGAACCTCACACCACCTAATTGCAAATCCCAATGGTTATAACCCATCTCACAAGTCCAATGTTTTGGTGAACTCATCCTAACTGTTTTCCGGAACACCTCT
Source organism: Sakesphorus luctuosus (assembly GCA_013396695.1). Lineage (NCBI taxonomy): Eukaryota > Metazoa > Chordata > Aves > Passeriformes > Thamnophilidae > Sakesphorus > Sakesphorus luctuosus. The sequence goes on from VWZD01003264.1 coordinate 43,319, forward strand.
GGTGTGCTGTGAGAAACCTGAGGAGTTCTCATGAGAAACCTCTGGGGAGTTGCTAACTCCTCCAATGGTCTGGCACAGATGAAGCTCTCTTTATTCTCAGTTGCTTTGTCTCACAGGGTCTTATATAGATCAGAATTGCTCACTCTTGCTTTTTCTATACCAACACAAATATACACACACAATCCCTGAAAGAATGACTGATTTATCCCTTAGGCAATATTATCAGCCATCTAACCTGCCTCACATCTCTGTGTATTGCTACTCTTTTACTGGCATTTTCTGTGTAGCAGCTGAATGAATTGATCAGGAAATGTGCAACTGATAGCAACATCTTTGCTCCCTTACTCCCACAGGAGCTGTTCAGCTCACAGCATCTGGCAAAGCAGGGACAGCGATGCTGGAGATGCAGTGGTTCACAGAATCACAGAATTAGTTAGGTTGGAAAAGACATCTGAGATCATCGAGTCCAATCTTCTTATTGTTGCGTACACCTGGTGAGAACGAGGGTACATTGCTGGGTCGTGGTGGGCAATGCTGATGGCCACATCACACCATTGGGCACCAGTTCATGTCATCTCTTCTGCTCGTCCCTGTGCCCCCCATTGTGGTTGTGAAATGCTTATCACCAAAAGTTCCACAGTGAAGCAAGCTTGGGTAACACCGTATATCCCGGCCTAGTGGGGTGATTGGTGGCAGAGACCTTCTCCCTTTTTCTTTTTTCCTCTCTTCCTCATTTCAGCAAATTCGTAGTGCCTACCTACTCAGTCAGCAGCTGAGACTCAAAATAGGCTCATGTGCTGGTGGGAATATGCAAGAGTTGGGCACAAAACAAAGGCAGGGTCTGGCTGAGGCTCACAGCATGGGATTGGCTTCTGGAGGGAAGTGGGGATGCCAGTCTTACGGTGTGCCTGACCTCCCCAGGTGTAATTGCAGTGGAGGTGGGTTTGGTATTTTTACCCTCCGTGTTAATGCACAGAACATCAGGTTGCATTTCAGTGACTTGTACACAACAGTAAGGTCTGAGAATTGTGTTTTTCTCTGTTATACACTCATATAGCAGCTGCTGTAAATTCTTTGTTAAAAGCCTATATTGTACTGTTAAAATGCCTATCCAGTACATTGTTATTCTGTGGAAAACTACAGTACTCTAGAAGAAAAATGTCTAGGCCTTTATTTAGCTAATTCTTCCCTACAGAAAAGTACAGAGATTATTTTATTTTTAAAACATATTGCTTCCTTTAAGTGTTTTTTCTCACTTGCTTCCAGTCTTTTAACCACGATGATGAGGTTGTGACTAAAATGGAAAATAATAAATCCTATGTGTATAGCCCTATGATTTAAGGACTAATGCTGAGGAAAAACAGTGTAATATTTTTCCATTCTCAAGTGACCCAATTAACAAATCAAATTCTAAGTATGATCACAGTGCCCTCTGCTGAAATACAAAGTGCCACATGAAAACGTAAACAACATAAACATAAACATAAACAACTAGCATAAGAATAACATAATTCTTATTCAAATATAAATGGTAAAAATAATTTTGAACAGCTATTTGGGACCTAAAGCCTTTCCTTCACAGCAATGTAGTTGGGAACATTTTGTTTCTGGTTTTGTTGCTCTGCTATGAAAACTGTGCAGCACAACTGACAACAAAGCCACAGAAACATTAAGGAAATATTCCAGCCTGACCATTCCTGAGGCTCTCTGGCTGTCACACTACCAGCACCAGAGACTTTCACTGCTGGCTGCGAAGCCCCTTTGCATCAGGTGGCTCCAGTGACCTGACAGGTCCCTACTTGACTCCCTACATATTCTCACTTAATTAGACCTGTTTTCGTTAGTGGTTTGATGCCAGGTCTCCCACAACAGAACCTCAGGTATCTCATTCCATAAACCCCTGTATTCATGGTGTGATAACACAAAAACAGCTTGAGCTGGCAGAGCTCAGCCTGTATCTCACACTAAAGGTTGCAGCCTGAGCTATGGGTACCAAATGTGTTCCCCAACTGTTTTGCTGATCTTAGTGATGCAGATGTTAATGTTAGGATCTTTCTCTTACAGTGGCAGAAGAAAGAAAATGTAAACTTGTCTTGCAAAAATAGGCAGTAAAATGTTTATCTAGATTAACAATACTGACTGGTTAACATCACCCATGCATTAGAAGAGGAAGGGTTTATAATAAATGCAATTTTGCTGTCTTGAGCCTTTTTTCTTAATAGTTGAGGGAAACCATGACAACTGTTATAGTTTTGAATGTTAATGAAAATTCTCTCTCTCCCTTTACAAAACAAAGGAATAGACCAACCACTTTGAATTCCAAGTTGATGGCCTGAGTTAAGGCTGAGGGTGGGGAGGAGGAGAAACGATCACTTTTTGCGGGACTGGGGACGAGGCCGGCGGTGGAGCTCGGTTGCTCTGGTTCATCTTTTTCCTTTTTCTTTTGGCCATCTATGACCCTCGCTCAGCCTCTGCGATCCCAAGGGGAAGCAGATC
>VWZD01003264.1:50419-69520 GCA_013396695.1 Sakesphorus luctuosus
ATCTGCTTTGTACTTTTAAATAAAAAAGAAATTGAAAAATTTAAGTTGGCCTCTAAGGAGAAATTTTTATGGATTGGGAACTTCTAAATTTCTTTGTATTCTGACCAAGCAAATTTCTGACTCATACATAAAATGCAACACCTGCAAACTTTCAAGAGAGCACAAGTCTCTCTGAATTTTTTCAGTATGGGTTAAGAAAAGAGTACAAGATGATGTATCAGAAAAGGCTATGCTGATTTCGGGAGATTCTAAGTTTGCTCTCTGTCAAAATTTACAGATTCATAGAATGGTTTAAGTTGGAAGGGATCTTAAAGATCATCTCATTCCAACCTCCATTGCCATGGGCTGGGCCAAATTCCAAGGGCAGGAATACCTTCCACTTGACCAGGTTGCTCAAAGTCCCACCCAGCCTGGCCTGGCACACTGCCAGGGATAGGGCATCCATAACTTTTCTGGGCAACTTCTTCCAGTGCCTCATTACCTGCTCAGTAAAGAATTTGTTCCAAATAACTGATCTAAAAAGTACACTCTTCCAGTTTAAAGCCATTCCCTCTTGTTCTATCACTACATGCCCCTGTACAAGTCCCTCTTCAGCTCTCCTGTACTCTTAAGTACTGGGAGGTAGCAATAATGTTTCCTCTCCCTAAAACTGTTCCTTTTCTATCCCAAAATTATTTATTTGTTCAGAATTTCATCATATAAAAAAGTAGAAGTGGAATTCTATGACTAGCAGTCCCATCAATCTCAGTCGTGCAAGTCAATTGCCAGACAAGTTTTTGAGTTTTTAGCAAGATACAATTGTTAGTACAAATTTATCTACAAAATTGCAGTACTATCAGGCCACACAATTAAAAAGCTCTTAAATTTTCTCAAGCTAAAGGGGGCCTTATAAACTTCAATATTGAGTATTATCCCAGAATTTCAACCAGCTTAGGACAAAGGACAAAGATAAGGCATTAGGAAAGAAAAAAGTTTGTGAATTCTAGGAAATGACAGAACCTTCCCATTAGTGCTAGAACAAGTATGACTAGAAGAAGTGGGAAAGTAATGACTAGGCAAAGCCCACATAAATGCAATTCTGAAGCTATGGCTTTTCATTGCATTTCATAGATGTTTGGGCACTAAGGATTACCTTAAACAAATACAACAATGACAAACCTTTTCAAGACCTTTACTGATCAGTGCACCATAAGATACAGCTATCATCAAACCCAGCTGAGTGGGCTTTTCAGTCACAGCTGGAAAACTATCCTTAGATCTACATCCTTTCTACATAATGTGAAATGGAGTTGAGGGATGTTAGGGTTGACAGTGGGTCTGCCAATCCCCTGACTCCTGAAGCTATCGACCTTGAGCATTTTAAAGTGTACCCTTGAAATAGAGGAAGGCATGTAGGCAAAGTAAGAGATAAACAAGTTAGAGGATGTATCAACCACAGAACAGGATATGTAGCAAAAACAGTATGTGCAAACATTGTAGCCAATGATATGTTTGTATCTATGGTTGAAAGAACTGAATAACCAATTGTGAAAGAACATGATGTTGTATTAAGCATATAAAAAGAAAGCTGTAACTCAGAGTAAGGGCCGACAGTACTGCTGCAACATTGACCTGCTTTTGCTTTCTTGGCCATCATGACCCCTGCCAAATAGTGACCCCAATGTGATTCATTGAAGAAAAGCTAAACCAGGACCGCTGGGGTGATGCAGCAGTGGTGATGGAGCTCGTTGTAGTGGAGAGTGGCAGAGAGTTGCCTGGTCCAGACCTGATCAGACACCTGACATGAAAGGTGAGCCACTGAGAACGCGTAACCCATGATGAAGAGGACTTCAAAATAAACTACCAGAAAAACATAAAATTAGATGCAGTCAAGTGCTTTATTTAATGATAGAGGTAGAAGCCTCTTAAAGCCTCTCTTAAAGGCTGTGCTGGTTTACAGGTAAACGGGCAGGAGAAATGAACCCAGTTCTGGAGAGATTATAAGGCAGAGTAACAGTTTAATAAAAATATTACAATAAATACAATGACACAAAGAGAAATTGCTTTTAACCCACAAAACCTAGTAATATAACCCAGCACCCTGGTGCATAAACACAAAGGGATTTGTTAGCCCCTGTGCTNCACCCAGCTTGCAGCCTGAGGGATAAGGTGTGCCCTGGGCAGCTGCTGCAAACGGTCCATTGTTAACAGTTCATGGGAAATGAATAGAGAGTGCAGGATACATAGCTTTGGTCACACCCACACAGTGATAAACTGGTCCCACCTGCTGAACTAGGACAAGGCACACTGAGAACTGTCTCTGTGGAGAAACAGGCATTGCAACAAATGGCAAGCCCAAAACAGGAACATTAGTTTAGATCTCTAATATTTAGAGACAAACTGAAGAAACCTCAGACTCAGAAGTTCCAGTAACAGGCCTGGAGCACCAGTGACAAGGCACGATCAGGACAAAGAGAAAAGAAGGTGCCTAATCCCTGCTGCTAGACAACAAGTGAGCTGATTGTGTACAAGAGAAAAAAAAAGTCTTAAAAGGAAATCTTAAAGAAATATGGGGTTAAATATGTCCCCTGAGCAGAAAATGGTTATGAAATTATCAGGTGCATGCTCAAGGAGCACAGTTCTGGGCTACAGGATCAGCTATTACAGAATCTCTTCCTTTGGGCTAAGAAACATCAACCTAATTTTACTTTCTCTAATGTTTTTGACATCAAGGAATGACTTAAAATTAAAACAGCCCTTTGAGATGCAGTGACAAAGAAGAATGAAACAGCCACCAGTAGTTTAAAACTGTACTGATTAGTATTTGAAACTCTTAAAAGACAGATCCTCTAAGCCAGCACCACTCCCAGAGCAAAAACAATCTGAGATTGCTATCTTACCTAAAAAAACAAACTTGCAAACTGAGAAGTGGCTGCAGACAGGAAAACTCTGCCTTCAGGAGTAGGAGGGGGGAGCAGCTTCAAAGATTACAGCTGCGGAAACAGACGCAGGTTGAGTTTTATTATCTCCATCTGCCCCTGCCCCTGTGTAAAGCCCTGAGCCAGCTCCTGCAGCCACTCCAGTCCCATTTCAATCCATTCTGCCCTCTGAGAGGCCCCCAAGAGTCATATACAGCCTGCTACTACCAACACAAGAATTTCTTGCTGCATCAGCCCAAGATGACGCCAACCCCCTCCAGGATAGAAGGGACAATCACACACTAGGAAGCTCACTGCCACGTACATCCAACTTCCTGTTACACATTTCCATTCTTGCAAAGCACTACTGGGAAATGAAGTCCACAGGTGTCACATGAAAACAAAACCTAACTCTTATCGATACAAGAAACAGCTGCACTAAATACAACACAGAGCAGCTGAGACAGGTTCCCAGCACATCACAGTGCAGCCACTTCAAACCCTGCAACCAGAGTCCTGAAATCAATCAAGAAGAAACAGGCTGGCTCCATCTCCAAAGCAAAGCAGAGAGCAACAAGAGAAGCCTGCAAGAAATGCCATTCTAAATCAATACCCTTTCTAGATTTGAGTCTTGTAAAAAGAAACTTAGCATTGTAAGCATTTCATAATTTGGAGAAAAGTTTTTGTTTTTGTCTCCACAGATTGAAGCCATTAATGAATGCCTACACAATGCCTCCTGACTGAACCAGGCTTTGATCAGCAGAACATCTGGGTGATACTTGCAAATGCTACAGAGACTGACACATTGTGCTTGTCTGTAGCCAGTCCAGCTAATCCATTTCGTACCTGTTAAGTAGGCCTGCCTTTTAATAGCTCTCAATGGATTGTTTTTCTGCACCAGCACTTGTTGCAATGTTCCAAACTCCACAAGGCCCAATTACTACACGGTGCCAATGATCAAAGCTTTAACAATAGCTTTCTTTAAATTTCAGTAGAGCTCAAGGATTGATGGGCAGCCTGACTGCACCTTTTTGCTGTCAATTTAATCCCTCAGATTCAAAACCAAAACACTTCTAGGCAAGGACAGAATGTTAATGCAATGCAGCTGATTTATAGAAATGCTATTGCTTGGTGTAATTATACTTCTGCAAATATTTCTAGATCCTTTAGTTACCTGTGGTGCTACCTACAAGATTGTTTTTAATTTGTGGAGACAGAGCCTGGAGTGGGGCTGCTGTCCAGCCTTAATGGTGACCCCTGTAGTTGGGAAAGACTGACCTTATTAACTCCCAATTTGACCCTGATCCATCAGAAATTATGGCATAAGTGTTTTGCTCATGCCTCTGAGGAGGGCTGTGACAGCAGTGTAGACTTTTGGAATCAGGGAGAAACCACTGCGACATCTCTTTTTGTTCCTTGGGTGGTACCATCAAGGCTCTGACTCAGTTTAGAAAATTAGGATGCTGGTTAAGCAAGCAGACTAACGCTACTTCTGTGGCTTTGAATGTGTTACTAACTGATGTTGACAGTGTCAGACATGCTACATTGAAAAATAGGGAGGCAATTGATTTTTTGTTATTGGCTCAAGGTCATGGACGTGATGAAGCTGAAGGAATGTGTTGTATGAATTGATCAGATTATAGTGAATCCATCCACAAGAGTATCCAGCTTTTGAAGGAAGAGGTAAAAGAATTGAAGGTAAATGATGGATGGGGATGGTTAAACCATCTGTTTCAAGGATGGGGTCTGACTGGATAGCTTTTATCTTTGGCAAAAACGAAACTGTTGATTTTTGTAGTTGTGATGGCTATGCTGTTAATAATACTGTGTTTAGTCAGACTTCTGCAAAGGGCCCTGCAGAAGACGGCCATGGCCCTTTTCATAGCACAAATACAAAAAGGGTGAATTGCTGGGATCAATAGCAGGTCTGCTGATCCCCTGACTCCTGAAGCTATCGACCTTGAGCATTTTAAAGTGTACCCTTGAAATAGAGGAAGGCACATAGTAAAGTAAGAGATAAACAAGTTAGAGAATGTATCAACCACAGAACAGGATATGTAGCAAAAACAGTATGTGCAAACATTGTAGCCAATGATATGTTTGTATCTATGGTTGAAAGAACTGAGTAACCAATTGTGAAAGAACATGATGTTGTATTAAGCATATAAAAAGAAAACTGTAACCCAGAATAAGGGCTATCAGTACTGCTGCAACATTGACCTGCTTTTGCTTTCTTGGCCATCATGACCCGCGCCAGAGGGGAATCAAGGGACTTGCCCAAAACAGGGCAGAAGTTATCTGGGCATCAGCTGTCACTCCATTCCCATAATACAAAGAACTAAGTATTTTCCTACAGCATGTCCTTGCCTTCACCATGGCTCTTCTTCCTGATTTCTTCCTTTTGGCCTTCCTCTCCTTCTGTTCTTTCTTCTTCTTCTTCTGAAGAGAATCACCTTTATGTTCCTTTTCCCCATCAGCATCCTTTACTGCTTTTTTCTCTTTCATTTTCTCTGGAGGATCGGGCCCAGAGAGTGCTGGTGAATGGAGCTGCATCCAGCTGGTGACCGGTCATTAATGGTGTTCCCCAGGGGTCTGTGTTGGGTCCAGTCCTGTTTAACATCTTTATTGATGATTTAGATGAGGGGATTGAGTCCATCATCAGAAAATTTGCTGATGACACCAAGTTGGGAGGGAGTGTTGACCTGCTGGAAGGCAGGAGGGCTCTGCAGAGGGATCTGGATAGACTTGAGAGATGGGCTGATTCCAATGGAATGAANAAGAGCAACAAGGCTGGTGAAGAGACTGGAGCATAAGTCTTATGGGGAGAGGCTGAGGGAGCTGGGGGTGTTTAGCCTGGAGAAGAGGAGGGTCAGAGGTGACCTCATCACTGTCTAGAACTACCTGAAGGGAAGTTCTAGCCAGGTGGGGGTTGGTCTCTTCTCCCAGGCACTCAGCAATAGGACAAGGGGGCACGGGCTCAAGCTCTGCCAGGGGAAATTTAAGTTGGAGATCAGAAAATAATTCTTTCCAGAGAGAGTAATCAGGCATTGGTATGGGCTGCCCAGAGAGGTGGTGGATTCACCATCCCTGGAGATTTTTAAATGCAGATTGGATGTGGCACTGAGTGCCATGATCTGGTAAATGGATTGGAGTTGGACCAAGGGTTGGACTTGAGCAACTCAGAGGTCATTTCCAACCCAATCGATTCTATGATTCTATGATTCTTTAGGGGAGTGTCTCCCCATTCCTCATATAGTGAATTTTGAGTCAGCCTTTGGTCAGAGTGTGTACTTTGTTGATCTGCTACCTGCTCCAAGTATTTCATTTATTCTTTTGTTATCTTTTTTGTTCTTGTTTTTAAATTTCTTTACTGCAAGACTATGTCACTTGAGCAACAATGAAAATCAATCTATTTGCATGCAGAGCTCAAGGATGATGAGCTAATTACAATGCCTTTTGGACTGGGTTTGGGGCACTTTTGAGGTCTCACTGGGTTTGATGTAAAAAGTGGGTGGCTTAGACTTTGCTGGCTGTAGTGGCTACAGTGTTCCAAAAGAGAGGCTGAGTAATCATTGATTTTTACTACCTGCAACCACAGCAGCAGTCTGGTAGTCACTGCTAGAGAGGGTCCATGACATGAGCTGTCTTACAGCAGGATTAGTTAAAGCTGCTCCTCCATTGACAAAGGCTCAGCTGATGCCTGAGGATTTTAATGTGTATTTTGTAGATTTTCACAGAGTTGAGTAAGCTTCATATGTTGAGTAATTTTTCCTAAGTCTCTCATAGTTTAGGTGGTATTTAGAAATTACAGAAATTTTGTTAAGACACAGATTACCAAGGACACATTGTTTTGAAGAACACTTGCAAGTACTCCAACTGGGACCATAAGATAGCCTGTAGTCAAGAGTCAGCTCAGAGCCCTTGAAGGAGCTCCAAGGGGCAATTTTAAGGAGTTCTGAGGATGGGCACCAGGAGAAAATGGTATCATGGGTTGTTGTAGCTATCAAATATGTTAATTACTGAAAGTTACAAAAACTGAAACATCTGGCTGACGTGCATGTGCATACTTTTAGTGTGCACCTTAGAAGCTTCTAATAAAGGAACTACTTTATCTCTTTAACTCCACTAATGTTGTTTTGAAAGCCTTTTGCAGGATTAAGTATCACCACAGCCACTCTGGCAATCAGTTCCAGTGCTTGACCACCAACTCACTATTCTTCTGTTCTTGTGGAATTGCCTGCATTTCAGTGTGTGCCCACATCCTCTTGTTCTGTGACACTGGGCACCATTGAGAATAGGCTGGTTGCATTTCCTTTACTGCCCCATCAGGTAGTCAAAAGACATGGACAAGAAGCCCCTGAGTCACTAACAATGCTGCACTGCTTTACCCCACAAGCTGAAATTACTGTATACTCAGCAGCTCAGATTTGAGATGCCAGACATTTGAGATATGCCTGTAACTTCAGTCACCACCAGTGTCTCCTTTCCCAGTATTCCTAACTTGTCTTTCAATGAGGAGTAGGATATGCTTCACAAATGTCATAGGTAACTGGTGTTTGAAATAAAATATATTATTCACATAGCACATATTATGAAATTGATACAAGAACAGAAGACACACAAAATTTTATTGCCTTGTCAGATGTAAAAATTTATTTATGCTATTTATCAAATATTTAAATTTACACCAAAGACAATATTTCAACTTCAGGTCCAATTGCTCATCAGTAAGCCCTACACCAGAATACCCTTGACTCTTCCAAGGAAAATTTTTACAAAATGGCTTAGAACAGCAGAAGTTCATAAATAATGGCCAACTCCACAAGCCTGAGGGTTACCACCTCATCACTACTTCATTGCTGAGCATAACCCCCAAAACAGAGGAAGCCTTAAAGCCATTTTAATCCCCAAACGCTATCACTACTGCACTCAGAGCATTTAAATCACATTGCCATGAATCAGTAACACCAAATATTATAGTGAAAGATTTACCACATCTTCCCCTAAAACAATGACTTTTTTTTTAAACATACAAGAGAACTGTGCATCAGAACAACTGCAAAATACACAATCATCCATTTGGCTTGGTTTTACAATAAAAATAAGGTCAGTAATCTATTTGTTAACTTCATCTCTTTTGTTGTGCTCCTTTTCCCTCCTTTTGCATTTAGGAAACTACATTAGACCAGGCAGTTATATTGTAGCACTGAGGTAGGATATTTCAATTAGAGTAACACATCTGCTACTGTGCCTCCTCTCCTCTAAAGCAAAAAAACCCAAAAACCAAAAAACAAACAAACAAAAAAAATCCCCATAGTTTTTTAACTTCTTTGGAGAAGACAGGCATATAGCTCATTTCCAACAGCCACTCCATTTTGAATTCAAAACACAAAGAGTCTCTGAATGGTAAATACATCGTATCAGCTAGATTGAATGAAAAAAATATACAAGAACAACAAACTATGTCAGTTTTATTAAAACTAGGGTTACATTTTAGCTGTATTGTTCCCTATTGTGAAATGCTTCTTTACAGTCCCTGAAATTTAATTTCAAAGACCAGGATCATCCTAAAAAGGGCAACTGTGCCTCTGTTCTAAATGATTTTCACAGTACCTGCAGAAAGGGCCAAATAATTGCAATAAAACCAAAAGAAATCAAACGGACCTAATATAAAGTCAGCAAGAATTAACAAGTGTATACTACAAGAATCAAAGTTAAGGCAAAAGCTATAACCTGAATGAACTGAAGATATATGCCTCAATGAACTGAGTGCACTTTCCATTTATTTAAAAAAGTTGGGAGAGCTTTACATAAAATTTAAAAAAAAAACCCAAACCAAAACAACAACAACAAACCACACCACAAATCACTGCAACAGTAGAAACTTAGTTTCCTAACAAATTGAGAACAACAGTATCACAGCCTTGCCTTCTAGTTACAAGCTTTAGAAGACTAAACTGAAGTCAAGCTGTGCTCTAGACTACAGCTTTAACATCTAGACTATTTATTGTAATCACCTTCACAGACACACCTATGTATTTAGGGAGAATAGTAAACAGTGATCCTAAAGAACACTAGTAATTTCCTGCTCTGCATGCCATGCTGGTACACATAGCCTTGTAAAACTGTTGCATGGTACATAATCCTCACCCAGCCCCAGGCTGGAACTTAGAATTCCCCCCTCCATCTTTCCTATAGGAAAGCAGAAATTTTACTGCAGTTAAAATCCCGTGAGTCAGCTACATACACAGGGGAAATTCTATTTTAACACCTTGGAAAGCAGACTGAGAACAGAACTAAGCTGACTGATAAATAAACTCCCAAGAAAACACCTGAAGAGCTGAGGAAAACCGCATAAATTATAATGACCAATTCAAGCTGTTTATGGAGGTGTTAATGTTAATCTTTCAAGTAACCCAAGATGCACTCCAACACCTGTTATTAAAAATTTAAGGCTTTTATGAACACCCTCTTACATACAAAAGGAGTATTAAACAGAAGAAAGTTGTTTACAGTAAATACAAACATCTGAAAAATCTCTGAAATCTGTTTATACAAATACTAATAAATTCTTTCATATTTTGTACAACTAGAAGGTGCACAGATTGGCATTCAAGCAGTCAATGCTGGCAAACATCTGTCAGACAATAATATGATTTATTTGGATAACAATATAGTTTAAAATGCCATAAATTAAAAAATAAGTTAGTTCACATTTTTTCCCCAGCTTTTATGTACATCTGAGTCTTTAATGAGATCGTGTAGCCTTCTTCAGAAGTTCGAGGTCTTTCTGTCGGCTTTTGACTGCTCTGGCACAGCCATACTCTTCCAGTTGTAAAGGGATATACTTTTCTACCTGAATGAGCCCATGCCCAGCAGGACGAGTAAACAGCTTAATCCAGGATGGCTTAAAGTTCCCCCTGAAGCCCAGGAAGGCCAGGCTTCCTGCAACAAAAACAGCTCAGCATTACCAAACCAGCCAAGATCATTGAAGCACAGTACGTGACCAGTTAGAAAGAAAAGAGAATGCTCCTCCAAAATTCTCTCCCCCATGTTATTCAGGACTGTCAGCTACATGTCTATCTCACAAGGAAATATTGCTTCACAACTAGCAATTTCCTTTTTCAATATTCAGTATTAAATACTCTGAAATCTTAATATGAAAACACATCTAATTGGACATTCATAAAACCTGCTTTCTGAGACACAACTTGTGTCAAGACTCTGAATGGACAAGAGATACACCATGTGGCTTATAAACTGATGATCCCTCAAGACATCAAGAGCATCTCATTTCTAGCTTCAAATTTTGTTAATAAAACAGGAAATACTAGTCAGGCACAGGAGACTGCTTAAAGATCAATTTGCTGGGAGAGGCACAAAATACAGGCTTTAGGAAAAAAGCCCAGGACTCTTTTTGTATAATCCACAAGCACAAAGAACTGCTAGTCACTTCTCTGTTTCTCCATCACACAACACACTTCGGGGCAAGGGGAAGGTTTTCTACCCTACCAACAAGATGTTCCTCCTCTCTCAACATGAGCTGACATGCAGCAGCCCACACTAGTGCAAACTGACAACACCTCTCCACCAGCTGCATACTTTGCACACACCTCATGAGAAACCCACCACGCCAACATAAACACACAGACCAAGGCGGTGTCAGAGAAAATGTGCAAATTTCCACCAACCGTTGTTCTGAAGATAAGGTGGTTTTGCTGTTCCCAGGGACACTAAGGTTTCTGCTAAATTATTGGGAATTACTAAATCACCTTTTGTGCTCAGTAGAACGATGGACCTGCAGCAGGAATAGTGAAGAGACAGCAGCTGTTATGAACACAACATTTTCTTAATATTCTGCTACATGCCTTTACAGCTAGCTGGCCTCATAGCCCACTTCTTTAAGAGTACTCATGACATGGAAATAGTCAACCCTTTCTGAAAGCAGTACTTAAAATTTTTGATTTTTAAACTGACTTTTAAATATAACTGCAAAATCACTGAGAAGTGGTATTTAAACATAGTTTAATATTTTGTATCAAAAAAATCAAGTTTAGCTATTCATCCCTAACTAGCATATTAGAATAGTAATTTTTTTCTGACACTAACTCTGTACCTTTAATGATAAGTAATTTTTTCCCTATGGGAAGAGAACAGTGTGTCTTTCACATGGTCTTTGCCAGTGTCCTTATTAAACAAAAAATTATTCTTGTTTTAAGCAAAGAAGTGTTATTATGATGTTTAGTTAAAAAAACCATTTTTGATGTGAAAGACAGGCAATACCAGAAAATCAAAAACGTTCAAAATTTATTTTCTTAAATAAAGCTACATTGTCTGTTAAAATGCGCTTATGTTTCCCCTTTTCTCTCAACCTAGGTATCTGTTTAGCTCACTTTCAGTGGTCCTGTATTGACACCATTACTTAAATCCTCATCAGAGAGCAGAGCTACAGCCTACAGGACATACTGGAAATAAATGGTCATTACACATACCTTTGTGGAATTCCAGATTTTAAATATCCATCTGCAAGCTTAATGTCTACTTCAGAAAACAATTTGTTTCCCAATACTGTGCCAGTGCAGGCATCTATTATAACAACAAGCATACCATTATCGTTGAAGGAAAACATTGTGTCATTGACCTGAATGGGAGGAAAAAGAGAAAGAAAATAACTTTTTTTTCCTTTCCTAAAGTTAATATTTAATAAAGTTAAAGCAATTCTACTCCACTCAGAGTTAATTTTATTCTAGTTTAGACACAGTAGTGTAGTAATTTCCTTACAAATACTTGCTTCTCCCAAACATCCCTTCAATTCTTCCCTTGAGAGGATGCTGCCAGTTGGACTTCTGAAGTTGCATGGAAGCCTTAAATCCCTGGTTTCTACAGGGATATTGCATGCTTCAGGTGACTTAATACTTGCTTCGGCCATTCCTTCTGCTTCAGGAAGCTAAAATTCAGATTCTAAACCACCTGGACTTCCTGACAAAAGTACAGTTAACTGGTACCTACAACAGCCCAGTTCCAGACCAGTTTTTTCCAACTGAACACTCTTACTGTTCTGGAGATGGTTCCTGCAGAAGTTTGCAGCTGCTAAGGTTATGCTGCTCACATGCCATTTGTCTGCCTGGATAACTGAAGATTCAATAAAGCCAATGCACTGACACTAAAGAATGAAAGGCCCATGCAGACTAAGCTCTGTCATGCAAGACTGTCCACAAATGCTATTTCAGCACCACATGCAAGTCTCCTTCAGCATCTAAACGGAAAAGTCAAGTGTCACATTCATTAGGTTTTTTGGTGCCACATCAGAACAAGCACAGAGATCTGTATTGATTCTTTAGTAACTGCCATTTTGAGGACTTTAGCAAAGTTTAGTGGTTTGCATGACCCATCTCATTAGCATGCTAATCTGTTAGCACAAGGACAATTTCAACAATATGGATTTAACTACCAGGCTGTTAGATTGTATAGTTTTTCTATTTCCAAAACCAGCCATTAATGTTTACCCACTCAGATTTAAGCACAAAACTAAACATTTAAACTCTCCCTTACTGGAGCATTTTTCTCTCCAGCAGGAAAGGATTCAAACAAAAAATGGAGCTGTGAGGCCTCACTTCCTGAGGTTAAAACATCAGCTTTTTGACTGTTTGTTTCTGAAACAATGAACCAATCTTTTCATTCAAGTGACAAAAATTAAGGTCAGCATTATGTAGGGCTCTACAACTGTTATAATACAACTAAAATGATACTCAAGAAGAAAACCATAAAGAATACTTACAGATATAAATGCTTCCTGACCTCTGCTTGACTCCTTTTCATCACATGAATTAATCTGCACAAGGAGGTAGTTTTTGTGAGGATCACTGGTGAATACCATCTGCATATCAAATAAAACAGCTAAGTAAGCATATTGATGTGTCTTCAACACTTTGTCATGCCAGTTTACAACACATAGCCTATGCTCCAAAGCAAATGCATCCATTTGTCACTGGCATTATTTATGGTACTAGTAATGCTAATAAATACAATGATATATAGTGTAACCTATTTTATTCCTTAATTTCAATATCTCTTTCAGCCTGTATAGCTGAAACAGATAATGCAGTTTCAAGGTCATTCTAATAAGCAAAGATCCAAAAGGAGAGGAGAGAATGCTGGCCACGTAGATATCTGCAACAAAGTTTTTCTACACCCTACATGAAGTACAGACAATACTGAAGTGCAAGACATCAGATCTATCTATGTCCCTTCTCTGTAGCACTTGGAGTGAGAGGTGAACAATAGGTGAAAAGAACAAAATCTGAAATCTTCGTGCTACAAAGGACTCCCCACCTAAATGGCACACAGAGATTAACAAGGTGACCACTGTAAACTAGTAAATTCAGTACTCTGTGATGAAAGACTGAAATCTGGACTTAGAGTAGAGAGCATCACCAATTATACAGTTCATGAAAAGTTTTGCTTATTTTATTTTACCTGAGTTGTGCCACATTTTGTACATGGTACAGTAGTTTTTTCCGGCATCTGCTTTATGACGGTTGGTCCTTGGTAGTACTTTGGGTAAGCTTTTGTCATGCAGTTACTTATCCCTTTTGCTGAATCTTTGGTCACAATCTTGATCCTTTCACATCCCTGAGATGAGCAGTAACTGTGACCATCCCTATTATATCTGGCTTGAAGAAATAAAAAAAGTAATCTACACAAAAAGGGTAAAAAGAATCTAAATTAGCTGGTGGAAATATAGGTTTTTATAGTAAACCTTAACAGCTATATTTCATGATTTTCAGAAGCAAAGAAACTACAGTATTCACATCTGCACTGCTGTCCAAACCTTTTCAAAGTATTTACAGTTTACTAGAGTTAGGAAGTATCTAATGGTATATGTGAAATTCCCACCAATCAAAGGAATCAATCTGAATGCAGATGCTTTGCAAAGAAGAACCAGTCCTCAAATCAGTGGCTTGCAGGACACGAAAACCAAATTGCAAAGCATAAATATCTCCTTTGATCATAAAATCTATGCAGACACGCAGCAGTAACTGCTTGGATATTCAGCCCCGTGCACGAGCACTGGCCAATGAAATTGTGCTATTGCAAATGCTGAGAAATGCACGTTAGGATGTAATAGTCAATGATGTTCACAGTATTTTACTGGTAGTTATTCTACCAGTAATGAGACTGGTAGTTCTTCTAATAGATATTCAACTTATCACTGTAGCTTTTAGACAAAGCAACATAAATATCTTTTCAAAAACCACTCTCATCAGCATATTTACTACAGACAGACACAGTAGCAGACAAGAGAACAAATTAAAAATTTCAGATCAGTGTTTGCAAAACACACAAGTGATATACATAGGACTTAATTTATTGAAAGTTGATTGCATTTGAAACCTCTCAGAAGGATCGCAGTGGCCACTGTCAGAATACTTTTGAAAGAGAGAACATATTAAGTTCTTTTGAGACAGCTGAAAACAGACTAGGATTTTCAGAAATACAATTTTTAAATATTCCTGGAAGAGAAAGCTTCTTGGAAATGTCTAGAATATTCAGTTTAACAAGAAAGCACAAATTTTCTTTAAGACTAAGAAACTAACTCCTGAAAGGCACTGTTCTGCAGCACACCAGATACCACATTTTCCCCAGATATGAGGTAGGAAATATCACCTGCAACTGCAGTTGTCTTGAAATGTATTTTAATAACAAATACAGTAATTTGGAGATGTAAAGATGTTTAGGTTTAGCTTGGCAAAATGCCTACTGCCCAACAGTCTGTCAGAGTTTCCCCTCCCCCTGCCAAGAAAAGGGAGGGAGGAGGAAAAAAAAAAAAGAACAAAAAAAGACAACCTGAAATGGCAAGCTTCCTATTTTTACACAAAAGAGAGAGAATTAAAAACAGAGCATGATATAACACATATGTATACAAGCATGGAAAAACCCCAACAACCACCGAGTCACCCAACTAACAACACATTCCAACCACCTACAGCACAAAAGCACCTCAAAAGACTCTCCCCGGCAAAACAGAAGAAAAACCAATGACAAAAAAGATGTTTACAAACTAAGCAGCTGTAAAGTTGTGACGAGGTCCAACACTACTGGTGTGGTGATAACATATTCACTCAGCATCGGATATGAAGTGTACTGACCAAGGCCCCTCCTACACTTTCTTTTATACTTGATTTGACACAAAAATTATATGAAACATCTCTTTGGTTGTTTAATTCAGGTGATGCTTGTCTCCTCTCATCTACGTCAGACTGCCTGGGCCTGCTAAACTGGGGCCTAGCTAAAACTAACGCCAAAACTACCACAAAAGACATATAAGGAGAAACCTTCCTTCAAAGAGGTTTGAGGCTCCATCACTACAGCTTTTCTCTTATGAAGGTGTCTCAATCAATTGCTTATAACACCATCAAACGGCACATTTTAAGATTAAACAATATCTTCTAGTAGGGTCAAGTTGCAAGGAGTTACCCAGTACTGTTGTCAAAGTAAAACTTCTTGTCTGATCGATTCTTTTCAAGCTCCATCATTGAAGAGACAGGCATATAGCGCTCTACCTTGCTTGACAGAGGAGATGACCGCCTTTGAAAGGTTTCCAAAACTATAACAAAATCTGTATTTGGTTGGTAACAAAGACCAACACGAATCCAGTCATTCCTAAAAACAAAAGTAAAATGTATGAGTCATTGTAGGAAGAGTTTAGATATCAATACACAGCAAACATAATTTCAAAAACAAGCAACAGGAACACAAAAGTTCCCAAACCCTCAATCAGAAGACTGTTTTTCCTCTCTCTACACAAAGTCTTCTTTCCCTGTCTGCATTGTCTTTCATTAAATGTTATAGTAACTCTGATTCTGTCAAATATGTTTTATTTTATCCTTTATAGATATTTAATAAGTTCACCTGACAACAAAAGCAAGTATGATAAACTATTCAACTCCAATTCTGCTCAACTTCACTGCCTGTACATTTTCTTCTCCAAAGGTTTTTTCTCAAAGACCCTGTAGTGGACAAATATTTAACTTCATGTGGAAGTCTACTGATTAATTTCTTGCTTTTCATACTTTAGTATTTGTAATTATGAAACAAAAACCCCAACCCAAGCTTCAGTCTTCTTCATAGTTGCAAACTCTCACGCACACTAATTGTGTATGATGTAACTTCAGTATTGCCTTATGGATCAAAGACATGAAAAGACGTAAACATACTTGTTGAAGTTAATGAGATATAGATAGGTGATGTTTGGAGCTTTTCCATTCCAATGTATTGTATAGCCCTTTTGGAGCATCACTACTGGCTGATATTGTTGAAAAGCAGCTCTCTGATTAATACCGCGAAGAACCATGGGATTGGCTGGGTACTCATCACGGATGATAGTCATGGAAAGATTCTGTCCATTCCAGGTTTGGACATAAACCTACATGACATTAAAGAGAATGAAAAGAAAGTGGGAGATTTCGACACTGTGCAAAAGGAAATGAAACAATGAAGTACAATCAGTGCATAATTAATTAAAACGCTGCAACTTGGTATTCTGAGTTACATAATACTCAAATATCTCCTAAATAAAAGTCCTATGTGAAAAACTATTGCAGACTGTGCCCATTTTGCAGATAAAAAAGGAGGAGGAGGAGAAGAAGGGAAAAAAAATCAGCTATGACACTTGACTACATAGACCAGGAACCAGAATGGGAATCAAATCTGTGAGACTTGTATTCAGAACATGGTATTTAACATCTCCAGAAAACAAACCAACCAAACAAATCCCTTAAAATCTACTTTAAAAAAATCCAACAGAATTCAAGTGGAATTCAGCACCTCCAATCCAAAAGCATTTTAGCAGATATGGCTGCAAAATATAACTCCTGGCAAGCACTTTTACCTTGCAGCAGCTAATAGTGTACTCCCAGTCCACATGCTAAAGGGAACATGATACATACAAAACTAGCTAAAAAGTGTAATATGCATAAAAGGGCTTCAAAAGAAAAAAAAATTTGAAATCTAAAGATAGGTAATTTTGTATTTCTTATACTACCCTTGACCCCACAAGTAGTTCATATTATACATTTGCCCCAAAAACCAGAAAGCCAAGAGTACTAACCTGTGCATAGTTCCCACTGCAAACTACAGCATTCCATTCTGTAATATTAATGCACTTAGGGTGTTGAATCAAGTAATTATCCATTCTGCCAACATAGGTATCCTTGTAGTCAGTCACTGAACCATCTAGATCATGAAATATTGAGTTCTTGTCACCATCCAGATCTCCTTCTTCAAACCAGGGACCAGGCTTTCCAAAGAAGGCTTTCAAAGAAACCTGACAACAATTAAAATCTTAATTTTTTTTTTCTGCAGGTGAAGCACAGACTAACACTTGCACACGTGCAGAAACACAGAAATTTGACAAAGTTGATTAGAAACCTTATGGTAAAGATAGTGGAATCTTGCAAAACAGACATGTTGTTTTTAGGAATAGGCTCAGGCCAACTCTTGCTTCTGAAAGGTGTTAATATTTCCAACTAAAAATCCATTACTGAGAAGATACCTTTCATTATAAGATCTTACTGAAACCTCCCTTTCAGCTTTACCATATGCCATCAATCATTTACTGTAACATATCCTGTATCTCTGTTGTATTGGATTTTTTTGCTCAGGAGATACCTTAGGTGACTGCCAACCAAGAGAGAAAAACTCTGGAATATGGAAAAGATGACCTAGGGTCCTTGTCTCCTTATTTTAAACAAAAGAAGAAAAGAAAATCATTTACCAGACTATACAAAAACTTGTAATAAACTTACATTTGGACCAAACTTCACAAGAGAAATATTATTTTTTGGTGTCATCTGCCATGGATTTTTCATCAAGAATCCAACTGCACTGGTAAATCTGTCTGGAGTTCGCACGAAGTTTTTGAACGTGCACTTGGTAAGGTGAATAGGTCCATCATAAATTTGAAAGCCTCTGATTGGAAATGTCCTGTTGATGCAAGCAAATATTTATACCATCCTGTAATAAAACCCATGATATGTCTGAATCTGTGTCATAAATACATTTTCTTTCAGAAGAATCAAGAAAACACCATTAAGAGAATGACTCACAAGATAGATATCAGTAAAGAAACTACAGTGTTTGCACTTCTCTAATGAGTCAAAAAATCCCCCACTCTTAAATTTTCCTGTTAGAACATCTATTTGCAAATATGCTCCTTTTCCAATACGAGAAATACAGCAGGAAAATAATGCCACATGCTTGTGGCTCATGGCAAGTGTGAGAAGTGACTGTAGACTGGAGGAAAGCAAATGTCACTTCTAACTTGAAGAAGGAATATGCAGAAAGTGGCAGGCTGGTAGGCCTCAGCATGATCCCCAGGAAGCTAATGGAGCAGCTAATCCTGGAAACCATTTCCAATTGTCACAAGTAATCAGACTGGATTCACCAAGAAGTCATGCTTGACTATCTTGATAAATTTCTGTGATGAAATGACTGGCCTGGTAGCTGAGGGCAGAGCAGTGGACAAGGTCTACCAAAACTGCAGCAAGATTTTTGACACTCATAAGAGTGAGGATCTCATAAGATCCTCATGAAGTACAGGCTGTATGAGAGGAGAGTGAGACAGACTGAAAACCAGCTGAATGGTTGGGTCTAGAAAGTGATGGCAGAAAGTCTACTTGGAGGCCAGTAACTGGTGGAGTACCCCAGAGGTTAATAAAGAATCTAGTCTTGTTCAGCATCTTCATTAGTGATCAGGATAATTAGGCCAAGTATACTCTCAGCAAGCTGACATCTACAGTGCTTGTCCCCAAAACAAGACAGATATAGAGATACTGGGGAGTCCAACAAAGGGCCACAAAGATGNGCTGCAACTTGGTATTCTGAGTTACATAATACTCAAATATCTCCTAAATAAAAGTCCTATGTGAAAAACTATTGCAGACTGTGCCCATTTTGCAGATAAAAAAGGAGGAGGAGGAGAAGAAGGGAAAAAAAATCAGCTATGACACTTGACTACATAGACCAGGAACCAGAATGGGAATCAAATCTGTGAGACTTGTATTCAGAACATGGTATTTAACATCTCCAGAAAACAAACCAACCAAACAAATCCCTTAAAATCTACTTTAAAAAAATCCAACAGAATTCAAGTGGAATTCAGCACCTCCAATCCAAAAGCATTTTAGCAGATATGGCTGCAAAA
>VWZD01003264.1:70193-81205 GCA_013396695.1 Sakesphorus luctuosus
TGAATAGGTCCATCATAAATTTGAAAGCCTCTGATTGGAAATGTCCTGTTGATGCAAGCAAATATTTATACCATCCTGTAATAAAACCCATGATATGTCTGAATCTGTGTCATAAATACATTTTCTTTCAGAAGAATCAAGAAAACACCATTAAGAGAATGACTCACAAGATAGATATCAGTAAAGAAACTACAGTGTTTGCACTTCTCTAATGAGTCAAAAAATCCCCCACTCTTAAATTTTCCTGTTAGAACATCTATTTGCAAATATGCTCCTTTTCCAATACGAGAAATACAGCAGGAAAATAATGCCACATGCTTGTGGCTCATGGCAAGTGTGAGAAGTGACTGTAGACTGGAGGAAAGCAAATGTCACTTCTAACTTGAAGAAGGAATATGCAGAAAGTGGCAGGCTGGTAGGCCTCAGCATGATCCCCAGGAAGCTAATGGAGCAGCTAATCCTGGAAACCATTTCCAATTGTCACAAGTAATCAGACTGGATTCACCAAGAAGTCATGCTTGACTATCTTGATAAATTTCTGTGATGAAATGACTGGCCTGGTAGCTGAGGGCAGAGCAGTGGACAAGGTCTACCAAAACTGCAGCAAGATTTTTGACACTCATAAGAGTGAGGATCTCATAAGATCCTCATGAAGTACAGGCTGTATGAGAGGAGAGTGAGACAGACTGAAAACCAGCTGAATGGTTGGGTCTAGAAAGTGATGGCAGAAAGTCTACTTGGAGGCCAGTAACTGGTGGAGTACCCCAGAGGTTAATAAAGAATCTAGTCTTGTTCAGCATCTTCATTAGTGATCAGGATAATTAGGCCAAGTATACTCTCAGCAAGCTGACATCTACAGTGCTTGTCCCCAAAACAAGACAGATATAGAGATACTGGGGAGTCCAACAAAGGGCCACAAAGATGCTAATTTTCTCCTATAAGAGGAAACACTGGGACACCTCACACTGTTCAGCCTGGAGCAGAGAAGGCTAAGGCAGGAATCTCAATGTATAATATCATCTCAAGGAAAGGTGCAAAGAAGATGGAGCCAGGCTCCTCCCAGTGAAAGGATCAAAGACAACAGGCACAAAATGAGAAACAGGAGGTTCCTCCTAAACATCAGGTGAAACTTTTTCACCATGAGTGTGACTGAGTACAGGCACAAGTTGGCCAGGGAAGCTGTAGAGAATCTATCCTTAGAGATACACTAAAGCCACCCAACATGGCCCTGGAACACCAATTCTAGATGACACTTCTGGAGCAGGGGAGTTGGACAAGGTGGCTTTCAAAGGTCCCTTCCAACCTCAGTTGTTCTGTGATTCCAGTGAACTAGACTGAATGCCTTATAAATCACTGCCACATTAACTTCTTTCCTTTAAATTGCTAAGCATGAAAACCCTGGGTGTCCCAGACTTGCATCACCCCTTATCCTGGTTTTGGCCACGGCTGTGAGAGGAAGGCTTGGAGCCTTGTAGGTGTGGCCAAGACACTGTGCTATTTGCTACCATCTTTTGCCATGGCTCACGGGCAGGGGAAAGGCATTCCCCCTTGCTTCCCTTTTTCTGGCGGAGGGAGCAGTGAACAGAGCAGAGGTAATGCTGGTCCTGACCAGAGAATTTGTTCACCCCTGCTTTTCATTATCTTAGGCTTGAGGGAGAAAGGTGGGCATGGACAGTCTGTTGGCCATTTTGTTCTTTGTGATGGGAGCCACGTGGCACCGGCGCAGTCAGTGAGCATTTTTTGTATGTAAATAACCCTCTTTTGGTACACTTTTGTTATTAATATTGCTATTGTTACTGTTTGTTTTCTTATCTCATTGCTCTTTCCAGTAAATTGTTCTTATATCAGCTCAGGATCTTTGCCTTTTGTTTCTCTCACCCGAGGGGAGGGGCTGTGTGGGGCTTAATTTTCAGCCACATCAGTTTTAATTGGCACCCAATGTGGGGCATGAAGGGTCGAGATAACAACAAACCCACTCGAAACGAACTTGATCTAAGCTTTTATGTATTAGACATGGAACACTGATCACAATGTTGCCTGGTCTGTTCATGTGCGTTAATACCAAACACTGTCTCTGTTCCCAGATGTACTCCTTGTGATGATATTTTTCAGAACAGGGAGAGGGATCAGGATTGCTCTGTTGCTGTGCTGGGGATTATGTGTACAGAATATGATAACATCAAGGGCAATGAGGGTCATTTGGGATGCATATTCAGTGTTGCTCTCCTGCTCTGGCTTTGTATGCTGCCTCTGGGAATTCATTCATAATTGTACCCATCCTCTGGGGGAACATGGGAGGATGATTTTCCCAACCTTTCAATCCCTTTTTCTCCTTCAGGCCTGTTACAACAGTTTTTGAGTATTCTGAATTTCCTTTGCATGTTCTTCTTGCTAAGTCTGCCAGGCCTCCTTAGTGTGGTCCACACCATGTTTAGAGTCAAGAAAAACATTTCTAGGAAGGTTGATCAGAAATCTGCCCAAGAGTCGATAGTCATGAGTGGCATGGAATGTGGGAGAAAATTGGCCAGCTTTTGAAGGACTATTCTGCTCCAACAGTTTGGAAGTTCACCCCTGAACAACTACAGGACCTTGTTAAAGTGAGTAGAGTATTTGCAAGGAGAATGCTGTGGCAACTCCAGAGAGGAGAAATTTATTGTAGTGTACTGGACCCTAGCCACTCTTTACTGGACACAGTTCAATATCAGACAGCATCCTCAGGGGCAGGTGGAAGAAAACAGACTAACAGGCACCATGGCCACTCAAGCTGCAGCTGAACCAGAGGAACAACACATGCTGGTGGCAGTCACCCCGATATAGAAAAAGAAATTGAAGACGAAATCACTTTGCTTGGTGACAGATCAAGAGGAAGTAGGGCCCTCACAAGAGAAGGAAGAGGTAAGGCCAGAGATAATCACCTGACCCCTATTCCCAGATGTACTGCAAGATATGTGCAAGATGTCAGCTGCCAGTGGGGTGAGCCACAGGTGATCTGGTGCTGGGATATCATCGTCTATATGAAATGATGATAGTGAAGCCAAGCAGCTGGGATCCCTGTCCCAGTATGTGGCCATTGACAAGGGGATTTGGAAGAGGACAGAAACTCTGAGCCTCTCGAGGCAACTCGTATCAAGCATGAGGAAAAGGTATTCTTTCAAGGATGATATAGTAGTGCACCCAAGCAGAAGAAATGCCATGGAGAAAGGTATCCAGTACCTGAGAGAATTAGCTCTGCTGGAGCTAATCTATAGGGATTCAAGAAACAAGCAGGCCCCTGTAGATCCAGATGAGATCCAGTGTACACAATCCATGTGGCAGAAGTTTGTATGGACTGTGCCATCATCATTCATTAACTTGTTGGCATGGATGTCAATGAAAGAAGAACAGTGTTTCAGGTGACTACCCAACTCCAGCACTAAGATGATCATCTTTTTCCCTCCCTGCCTTCCGGCCAATTTCAGCTGTGGAAAGACTGCCCACAACTGTGGAACAGACTCAAAAGACTTCAGCAAGTTAGAGAGAAAATGACCCAGTGTGGACCAGAGTCTCTGCTACTGGGAGCAAGAGCCTCACTGTTCGAGAGAGAGGGTACAAACCACAAGGTAACCTGTGGTTTTACCTGCATGACCACAGACAGGACACAAGGAAGTGGGATGGAAAACCCACCTCTGGCCTAGCAGCAAGGGTACTTCAGTTGAGAGAAGGAACAACCACTGCAGGAAATTCTTCAAAGATAAGTGCTGATCCAGTTTCCAGTAGGTAAGTCCTCAGACAGAATAGGAGGGATGACGTTACTTCTGATCCTTTTGAAGGGACTTCCAGTTCATATTTACAAGAAGTGAGCAATGGCATGATGACCAGAACTAGAGGGGCTCTTCCTCCAGACAGGTGAGGGAAAGGGACGATCAGATCTACTGGATCTGATGGCCTGGTGTGTCAGAATGTTGTGGGTTCACCCCTGTGAGCCCAAATTTGAGGTTAGATCAGGCCTGAAGCTGTCAGCTGATCTGAGCTGGGTTGAACTACCAGCTGACTTCTTCTGGCCAGTAGTATTGTATTCTATACTGTATTACGACATCATTTTTTCCCAGGAAGTAGAATCAGTGTGGGAGTGGTTTGGTCAGTCACCCCACAGCAGTCTTGCTGAGAGGACACACATATGGAGCAGTCTTGGGAGAGATGGGGAGGACCAGGCCCAGCACTGGCCCAGCAGTCGTTTTGGGAAGTAAAATGTTTGTTGTGGGTTCTTCTCTCTCTGCTTGGGTCTGGTTCTCTGGGGACTGAGTCTCTCAAGATAATTTGGGGTTGAAATAGTAAGATTTGTGTATGTATTAAGAAGTGAGAAATTGTTCCTTGCTGTTTGTGACTTGTGTGAGTGTATATTTGTGCTTTCTTCTAATTGTCTCTTCCTTCCTGTAAAAATACATGTAGTTTTAGTCTAAATGTAGTTTGAAGTTTTTTTTTCTTCCCCTCTCTTTTCCTCCCTTTCCTGGGTGTTGGGAGGGGGAGGCTCTGAGCCTGTACTTGGAGGGTTGGCGGTTTGCCAGCTCAAACCAAGACACAGACCCACAAGAGTATATGGCTTATCTGACACCAGTAGACAGTATACCCTGATGCCACCAGGATATGTAGGGGCAGAAACCACCTCGACTTCTGGAGTGACACGGATCCCAACAGCTGATTGTAGTGGAAGCTGAAGTGAGTCTGACTAGGAATGAATGGCAAAAATATCCTATTGTGACCAACCCAGAGGCCCTGTGCATCCTTGGCTTAGATTACCTCAGGAGAGGGTATTTCAAAGATCCAAAAGGCATTGGTGGATAGCTCTGTGGAGACAGAGAAAACTAGAACACCTTGCCTGGTCTCTCAGGGGACCTTTCTGCTGTGGGACTGCTGAGGGTGGAAGAACAACAGGTATTGATTGCTACCACAACAGTGCACCATCAATAACACTGCACCAACAGGGATTTTGTGACCCTCATCCATGAGATGATTTGTGAACTGGAGAGCCAGGGAGTGGTCAGCAAGACTTGCTCATCCTTTAATAGTCACATATGGCCAGTGCCTAAGTCCAGTGGAGACTGACAGTAGACTATTGTGACCTGAACAAAGTCACAGGACCACTGAGTGCCACACTGAAAGCAATGGGTGGGGGAACCTGCCCATCAAAATCTCCCAATACTATGGAAGAGGGTAAAGTCCCCTTGGTGTATATAGAGTAGTGTGTTAGGGAAAACAGTGTGGATTAGTCCTGCCTCAAGCAAAGCCAAACTCATCTATGGGATTATTTTGTTCAAAGACTGGGGTGCACTTCGTGGGTAGTGCAGAGGGATGTGGAAACACAATGTGTACCACAAGGAGATTTGGGTTTTGGATGAAAACATTCTGCAAAACATCTTGGATGGACAGCTGTGGACAACAGAAATGACACGTGTGCTTGTGTATATTTTTAGGTAGATAGATAGACAGACAGACAGACAGCATGTGAAGGAGTAGGGTCGGGGCATGAGTAGATGGTATAGAATAAGGGGTGGATAATGTCCTGGTTTTGGCCAAGGACATGAGGGATCAGAGCCTGGAGCCTTGTGGATGTGGCCAAGATAGTGTGCTATTTGACACCATCTTACATCATGTCTGGGGGACAGTGGAAAGGACTCTCACTTCCTAGAAAGGGGGCTGTTCCTTTTCCATGGGAGCAACTGGCAAACAGAGTTGTTGGGTAACACTGGTCTTGACCAGAGGGTTTGTTCACCATTGTTTTTCATTGTCTTGGACTTGTGGGGAAAATGTGGGCATAGACATTCTGTCAACCATTTTATTCTTTGTCTTGGTCAGCATTTTTTTATATGTAAGTCATTCTCATTCTGTATATTTTGTTATTAATATTATTGCTGTGACTGTTCATTTTATTATCTCATTGCTGCTTCCAGTAGATTGTTCTTATCTTAATTCAGGATGTCTGCCTTTTGTTTCTCTCACCTGAGGGGGTGAGAGGAGGGGAGAGGCGACATGGGGCTTAATTTCCAGCTGGGCTTAAACCACAAGTCGTCTCTCCTAGTCTGTGGCAAGGATAGGACTTGATCCTATGTTGAACAAGTCACAGAGCAAGTCAGTGAAAAAAGAAGAGTATCATGGTCACAGACTGTGACTTGCAACAGACAGATTGCAGTCTCCAGAGCCAAACTGGCCCTTGAAATTCTTTAAACTGAAATCTTTTTCCTTCTCTCTTCCAGAACCGAATGTTTTTCAAGATGAAGGTTTCATTTAAGTAGGATAACTAAAATTGCTACAGCAAAGTGACTTGTGGTAGCATCAGAAGAANCTGCATATTTATTTTGGCCACCTTGAAACCCATAATTCTTGCTCTCACCTATGAACAGTGATTCTGATACCTCCTGGCTGGCACCTTCATCATTTGGGAAGCTCCCATCACTATCAAAGCAACATCACAATTAAGTCTTTAGCCAAGACTCTCCAGCAGATGCACATACCAAGGCATAGTCCTACTTCTACTTCTGTAACAGTTCTCCTTAAGCAGAGCAGTTTTGACTTCATTTATAATACACAAATTTGGTTATTAACAGTAATTGAGGTTAATACTCTGAAATGTTCAGCAGAGAGTTAAGTCTCTGAGGGTTAACACTCTGAAATGTTTAGCAGAGAGTTAACATTAAAATATCTAACTTCCTTTCTAATGCAGTATTCTTTCTTTTGCAATCCTAGGGCCAGTTTGTCATAACTCAAATGGCAACACTTTTGGTTTATTACGTAAGTTACTTGGGGTTTTTTTTCATTAGAAGGGGACTCCACCCTCTCTAAATGCTTGTCCGCCTTCTTTTCCAATATTTCCTTTCAACTGTTCAGAAGAAAAGTAAAAAACAAAACAGGAATCATACAAAACCAAGAATATCTGGATAAATGTATCCCTTTTGGTGAAGAGGCAGCAAACTGTGGTGTAAACCAAGTACAGGATGAATTAAAGTATAAGCTTTGGCAGCTGTGTCAATTTACAGTCTCTATAACTTCATCTGCATCACTGGAAATAGAACCAGGCTCCAAACCAAAACCACAGCCTTATGAAAGTATACCTATTAATTTTAATAGCAGCATGTAGATTTTCAAAGCTTCTAGGCAAGAAAACACATAAATGATTAACAAANGAGGGTTTGTTCACCATTGTTTTTCATTGTCTTGGACTTGTGGGGAAAATGTGGGCATAGACATTCTGTCAACCATTTTATTCTTTGTCTTGGTCAGCATTTTTTTATATGTAAGTCATTCTCATTCTGTATATTTTGTTATTAATATTATTGCTGTGACTGTTCATTTTATTATCTCATTGCTGCTTCCAGTAGATTGTTCTTATCTTAATTCAGGATGTCTGCCTTTTGTTTCTCTCACCTGAGGGGGTGAGAGGAGGGGAGAGGCGACATGGGGCTTAATTTCCAGCTGGGCTTAAACCACAAGTCGTCTCTCCTAGTCTGTGGCAAGGATAGGACTTGATCCTATGTTGAACAAGTCACAGAGCAAGTCAGTGAAAAAAGAAGAGTATCATGGTCACAGACTGTGACTTGCAACAGACAGATTGCAGTCTCCAGAGCCAAACTGGCCCTTGAAATTCTTTAAACTGAAATCTTTTTCCTTCTCTCTTCCAGAACCGAATGTTTTTCAAGATGAAGGTTTCATTTAAGTAGGATAACTAAAATTGCTACAGCAAAGTGACTTGTGGTAGCATCAGAAGAAACTGCCTCAGCAAAAAAGTAAGAATAACACAGCTGCACACAAAGCAGTATAAAGAGTACCACCTTCAATGGTGTTAATCTCTCACAGCTCTAGCAAGAAGTGTGTTTACATCTGATACAGAGAATGTATCTTGCATGTCTACTTCCTTCACTCATGACATACTTACCGATTTCTAGGCAGAGTGCGTGTCTTGTTGTCTATTCCTCCAGTTCCTGCATATTTATTTTGGCCACCTTGAAACCCATAATTCTTGCTCTCACCTATGAACAGTGATTCTGATACCTCCTGGCTGGCACCTTCATCATTTGGGAAGCTCCCATCACTATCAAAGCAACATCACAATTAAGTCTTTAGCCAAGACTCTCCAGCAGATGCACATACCAAGGCATAGTCCTACTTCTACTTCTGTAACAGTTCTCCTTAAGCAGAGCAGTTTTGACTTCATTTATAATACACAAATTTGGTTATTAACAGTAATTGAGGTTAATACTCTGAAATGTTCAGCAGAGAGTTAAGTCTCTGAGGGTTAACACTCTGAAATGTTTAGCAGAGAGTTAACATTAAAATATCTAACTTCCTTTCTAATGCAGTATTCTTTCTTTTGCAATCCTAGGGCCAGTTTGTCATAACTCAAATGGCAACACTTTTGGTTTATTACGTAAGTTACTTGGGGTTTTTTTTCATTAGAAGGGGACTCCACCCTCTCTAAATGCTTGTCCGCCTTCTTTTCCAATATTTCCTTTCAACTGTTCAGAAGAAAAGTAAAAAACAAAACAGGAATCATACAAAACCAAGAATATCTGGATAAATGTATCCCTTTTGGTGAAGAGGCAGCAAACTGTGGTGTAAACCAAGTACAGGATGAATTAAAGTATAAGCTTTGGCAGCTGTGTCAATTTACAGTCTCTATAACTTCATCTGCATCACTGGAAATAGAACCAGGCTCCAAACCAAAACCACAGCCTTATGAAAGTATACCTATTAATTTTAATAGCAGCATGTAGATTTTCAAAGCTTCTAGGCAAGAAAACACATAAATGATTAACAAAGTACTCACCTAGCAAATGTCAAACCTATTCCATTGTCTGCAAACCTAAAAGAAAGTTGAAAACATCAGGATTTTTTCCTGGGTTATCCTATAATAGGCTATTGTAAGAGCATATTCTGTTATGGACTGAACAAAAAAAGCCTGAATCTTTCTATTAATGGAACTTATAACCACCACACACTTAATTCTTCCAAAAATGTTGTTGTTAAAAACTAATCAAATAATTTTCTACACATTTTAAGCAGGACATGAGAGCTTCAGGGCATTGATACCTCAATCTAAACTTACTCTGTCTACCAACTTTTAGACTTCTCTACTTTACAGTTTCTTTTTTTGCTGCTTAAGGCATTTTCTCATCGAATCTCATATAAACTTGTATATTTCAAGCATGGCATGAAAGCTGATCATGATTGTGAGAAATTCGTCCAGTTAACCATCAATCCTCTCTCAGAATTCTTTTGTAATGTACTTACATAAAGAAAGCTTCAGGTAAAACTTTGTAACAGCATGCAGCTGTTTACTTCTGAATACCTACCCAGAGTTTTGAATGAGAATATCCCCTCCCCTGACCCAGGCCCCATGATCATTGTTTTTGAAAGAGATTAATCTGTCAATCAGGGCAGCAACACGGGGCTTTTCAGGGTCTGCATCTTGATGAGGTCGAAACCTGGGAGAGATAAAAATCCAAACATTCAGTACAAGAAAACTCTTTGTTTTACATGTGTCATACATATTGAGTTGAGTAAGCCTGAAAGATAAACACTCATGCTCATCTGATGAGCAAATTTCACTCTGCTTCATGTTTGGAATGACAGGAGATAAATTCAAGCACATCTCTAACTCTCTGATTATTAGAAAAGTGTCTCAAGGTATAATGAAGCAGGAATATAAAACTTCTCTTTTCCAGTAACTCTCTTGCTCTTGCTCATTCTCCCTAAGTTTCTTTAGGTACATCTCTCTACCTTTACCCTCTTTTACTTTTTGCCTTCCCCACTTTTACTGCAGCATTAATGTAAGAGTCTGATGAANAGGATTCCCAGGGCTGACATTAACTATGCAAAAGCAGGCAAGACATTTGTCTAACTGGTCCATCAAATCTTTCAAACACTTCTGACACAGAGAAATGCCCCTTCTTTAAGAACATTTGAGATATTTTTCCGTTCCAAACCAGATAGTCTGCATTGCTACCAAGACAGTCTTGTACTGTAAATTAGGGCTGGAATCTATTTTAAAGAATAGGAAGAAACACCCTGATTAAGAACTGGTGAAGGTTTCACATGATTATCCCCAAGACCCCAGACAAAAAGTAATACATTAAAAAAAATTACAAATAGGCATCTTGAGTGGGTAAAGATATCTATGTCCATTACCTCAATCATCACCTTGTACTCTTTTGTTTGGATTCAGATCTGCTTCCTCCCCATCCAAGGCAGGAAGAGGAGAACAGGTAAATGTTTGGGTTTGACAGTCTCAGTCTCCTCAATTAGCATTTAAACCCCCACAGTTTGGTTCCATGTACAATAATTAGTGGCCTCATGTAGTTACATAGTGCCTCATTACTCCTTTATCTGCTGCGAAACACAAACGTCATCTCATGCACTAAGTTTCTTACATTCTCAACACACTACAGGTTCTCATAGGACATTTTGCCAATCTCATGTTCCTCTTGACTACCTGTAATGACTGAGGTAAACCACAAGCATATATATGGGATTTCTGTCAAAATATGGAACTAGCAAGTTCATTTCCAACTATTGAGCATCACCAAAATTAGGAACTTTCCTCTCTGCATCTGCAACTTAACTGTCACTTAACTGTCCTTGTCCTAAACACAGGGCTTGAAAATAAAGATAATGTTAAGAATCATATTTTCAGTCCTAATGCTTAGTTGTCACAATAAAATGTTGAGATAGTTATCCCATATTGTCATAAAATCACTATCCTAGGCTATGTTAAAGTTCAGGACTAACCAGGAACAGTATAACCTGGAACTTTCCTAGACTCTCCCTTGGTTTTTCTCACTTTATAAACTAAAGAAAATGTGATTCACTGTACCATCTCTGCATGTAGCCTTCAGTAAAACTGCACACTGAGCTATGACCTCCAAGGTACAGCAGAAAGCATTCAGTACTCAGAAAGGCAAGTGGATTACTGAAGCCTTTTCCTAACAATTAGTTAAAATTGAATCAGAAGTCAGAAGATCAGATTTGAAAGGAAACCTTCC
>VWZD01003266.1:9957-33902 GCA_013396695.1 Sakesphorus luctuosus
TCTGATTTCAAGCACTAGCCACAAGAACTTATTATCACATGAATTAGTATGATAAAAATCCTCTTAATCAAAATATTTCACTAAAATATACCAGTTTTAAGAGCTGAGCTGCTTTAAAAACAGTAATGTACTGAACAAACTGAATACATCCTAGCACTTAGTCACAATGAAGAAATTTATTTTGATTTTTAATAAAATTAATAAATTGTGATTGATTCATTATAACTTCCACAATCATGTCAGCATTCTTGTTTGGCTGCTAGATTCCTAAAATCCTGTTTGTAAATACACTAACAAGATTATTCTTCTGCTTCTTTGAAATTAAGACAAGACACAGTCATATACCTGAATTGTACGGTGATGAACTTCAATCTGTATCACAAGCAGAATTAACAACTTTTAACTCCTCATTGAAGACATGTACAGCGTTGGAAAGGCAGAATTCCTGTGTAGCTTCACTGCAGTGTGAAAAATACAAATCCGGTCTTTCAGAGAATCTTCTTTCTACCTGCTTCCATGCATCTTTGGGCCCAGGCCCCTAAGCAACAACTCACAGACCAGCCGGGTACTTTCGGCAGAAATAAACTGTCCAATCCATGCTCCTGTGTGTCATAGTTTCAGAACCCTTCATGGAATTTTCTCTCCCCGTTAGCACAGAGTTTGGGCACTAGCCCCCAGCCCCCCAGCACCAGATAACAAAACAAAAGGGGTGGCCGATGGCTGTGCATTCCAACCTAACGACTGGGGGAGGTGAGGCAGGCAGGGGCAGAGAGGTCTGTTCCTGGTGCTGGACACATTTCCCTGCTCCAGCTGAGGTGTGGGCAAGAGCTATCCTTTATGCTGAGCTAGTGGAAGCATCTCGGAGGCAGCTCCTTCGGCTCAGCCCCCACAGCTCTGGGCACCCTGCGCTTCCGAGAGAGAGTCACCTCTACCTGGATTTTGCTACAGACTCTGCTGAGTGCAAACACCATCTGCACAGGAACTGCTAAACACCACCTTCCCCCCACACACACACACTCCTTGTTTAAAGGTTTTGGTTACAGTGTTGCTGTTGCTTCTGTTCTGCTTTTGGTTACATACATATTTGTAGTTTCAAACTTACCTTTTTGTATACATTTGCTGACACAGTCTGTTAAAGGATGTGGTGATTTTTTGAGAAAGAGGCCCCTTTCCCAGTCCATATAGACACCTTAGCTTTCCTCTAAACTAAGACATCATTAACTCTTTTCCCTGAGTAAAAAATGCCTTTTCATTAATTTACTGGGTAAAACTGCTCTTTGATAAGCATAATGTTTGTCAGAACAGTCACTGCTCTACAATATCCTTAGTGTAAGACTCAGAAAGATCACACAGACTTTGCCGTAATTGCTATGCCAGAAGTCCATTTATTAGATGCTGCTATTCATTTTACAATTTCTTAGTAATCTAACACACTTACAACTATGCTCCGTCAGTTAGAACTTCTTAAATGCATTTCACATTTCATTATTGCATTGGTTCATAACAAATGCCAATCTGAAACAGTAAGCACCAGTACTAAGTTTAGGGGTTTACACTTACCAGAGAAAACAAAGCTATGCTACAAACCACGCAGAAAATGTTGGGCTTCCAATTCAATTCACTTAACTTCTAACACACTATGTAATTCTCTCAAGGACTTTGTGGAACTCGGGAGTCCTACACACTTTCTCCAAACAATGACTACTTTTCTTCTTTCTCACATGCAAAAATGCAGTTATACCCTAGTCAGATCATTAAGACAGGAGAGCAGGAGGTATAATCCAGTGTAAGAGTTAAGAGGCCTTCAGAGGTTCTTTTGCAGACAAAAGCATAATTCTAAGAGGTCACTCTACTGTAAAATCTGCACTGCAATCATACTACCACTAACTTAAATATTACTTAATATACTTAAGTGTATACATAAGTATGTATTTTCTTATATTATGAAGCTGTACAACCTGAGAAATAAAAATTTCAGAGTTTTTATTTACTACTACACAATGAAAATGTGCAAGACATTAGTAAATATCAAGTTACAAAAACAAGGCAATATGCCCATTTAGCCTGCACATTATGAAACAGAAAGACAAGTAGAAATCTTAGTTATTTTAAATCCCTAAGATAGCATTGGAATCAGCCATTTTCTGTCCCCTTGCAAGACAGGACTGCACTTGAAAAAGATAGCCATGACTATCTAGAAAAGCCAGAGGCAATCTAAAATGAGAAAATATACTCCACTCAAATTAGCATGCATTTCTACTTTGCCTAACCCTGAAAGAAGCTTTTTTAGCTAATCAAGACAAAGCTTTAGTGAAACAAGCTCAAGCTATGACCTGATCCAATAAACTGCAAAGCCTGGGCATAAAGTTTGAACTTCTGGGTGACCAAGAAGTTTGTCTATGTCTTGAAACAACTCAAAATTTAGATAAAATACAAGCATGTAATTTCTCCAAAGTTGCCAGCTAAAAAGCCAGTAGCTAGCTTTAAGAATCTGATCCTCCTCTTAAAAAGTTTATAGCCCTTGTAAGGCCTTGTTAAAATGCTCAAATCATGAGCCAGGAGTATACTAATGCTACATTTGTCTTAATACCACAGAAGCAAAAATGTGAGATCAGCAAAGTTCAATCATCCACATCCATGTCAGTAAGTGGCCCAAGAAATCTACTGAACGTAACTTAAAACAACAGAGTTCAGCACCAGAAAAGTTCACACATATCAAGATGAAATCTCATTCACGCTACAATCTGTTACATAATCCAAGATGCAAACACATTTCCCCAGTTATGNCTAAACACCACCTTCCCCCCACACACACACACTCCTTGTTTAAAGGTTTTGGTTACAGTGTTGCTGTTGCTTCTGTTCTGCTTTTGGTTACATACATATTTGTAGTTTCAAACTTACCTTTTTGTATACATTTGCTGACACAGTCTGTTAAAGGATGTGGTGATTTTTTGAGAAAGAGGCCCCTTTCCCAGTCCATATAGACACCTTAGCTTTCCTCTAAACTAAGACATCATTAACTCTTTTCCCTGAGTAAAAAATGCCTTTTCATTAATTTACTGGGTAAAACTGCTCTTTGATAAGCATAATGTTTGTCAGAACAGTCACTGCTCTACAATATCCTTAGTGTAAGACTCAGAAAGATCACACAGACTTTGCCGTAATTGCTATGCCAGAAGTCCATTTATTAGATGCTGCTATTCATTTTACAATTTCTTAGTAATCTAACACACTTACAACTATGCTCCGTCAGTTAGAACTTCTTAAATGCATTTCACATTTCATTATTGCATTGGTTCATAACAAATGCCAATCTGAAACAGTAAGCACCAGTACTAAGTTTAGGGGTTTACACTTACCAGAGAAAACAAAGCTATGCTACAAACCACGCAGAAAATGTTGGGCTTCCAATTCAATTCACTTAACTTCTAACACACTATGTAATTCTCTCAAGGACTTTGTGGAACTCGGGAGTCCTACACACTTTCTCCAAACAATGACTACTTTTCTTCTTTCTCACATGCAAAAATGCAGTTATACCCTAGTCAGATCATTAAGACAGGAGAGCAGGAGGTATAATCCAGTGTAAGAGTTAAGAGGCCTTCAGAGGTTCTTTTGCAGACAAAAGCATAATTCTAAGAGGTCACTCTACTGTAAAATCTGCACTGCAATCATACTACCACTAACTTAAATATTACTTAATATACTTAAGTGTATACATAAGTATGTATTTTCTTATATTATGAAGCTGTACAACCTGAGAAATAAAAATTTCAGAGTTTTTATTTACTACTACACAATGAAAATGTGCAAGACATTAGTAAATATCAAGTTACAAAAACAAGGCAATATGCCCATTTAGCCTGCACATTATGAAACAGAAAGACAAGTAGAAATCTTAGTTATTTTAAATCCCTAAGATAGCATTGGAATCAGCCATTTTCTGTCCCCTTGCAAGACAGGACTGCACTTGAAAAAGATAGCCATGACTATCTAGAAAAGCCAGAGGCAATCTAAAATGAGAAAATATACTCCACTCAAATTAGCATGCATTTCTACTTTGCCTAACCCTGAAAGAAGCTTTTTTAGCTAATCAAGACAAAGCTTTAGTGAAACAAGCTCAAGCTATGACCTGATCCAATAAACTGCAAAGCCTGGGCATAAAGTTTGAACTTCTGGGTGACCAAGAAGTTTGTCTATGTCTTGAAACAACTCAAAATTTAGATAAAATACAAGCATGTAATTTCTCCAAAGTTGCCAGCTAAAAAGCCAGTAGCTAGCTTTAAGAATCTGATCCTCCTCTTAAAAAGTTTATAGCCCTTGTAAGGCCTTGTTAAAATGCTCAAATCATGAGCCAGGAGTATACTAATGCTACATTTGTCTTAATACCACAGAAGCAAAAATGTGAGATCAGCAAAGTTCAATCATCCACATCCATGTCAGTAAGTGGCCCAAGAAATCTACTGAACGTAACTTAAAACAACAGAGTTCAGCACCAGAAAAGTTCACACATATCAAGATGAAATCTCATTCACGCTACAATCTGTTACATAATCCAAGATGCAAACACATTTCCCCAGTTATGATGACAGGGGAAGTGCTGTTTAAATAAATCCTGTAAATATTTCACCTGCATAACTTGTATAAACATAACAAACCTGATACTAAAGAACACAAGTGTACCATATTGCATGCTTGATCACACATTTTTATTCTGCATGATTGTTTGGTATGTGCAGAATCTACAAAATTGTTTCCCCTATATCCTAAGAAAGGGGAAGGACCTCTATACTGTACCACAATCAACTGAAGCTCAACTATCCACATTAGTACCAGGCAGGTACAATTTCCAGCCTCCCCTGTCAAAACATTGAACTTTTTTTTGTAATGCCTACCTTACCTATGTTCAGTTTAGCTGGCAAAATGCCAAGTACCCAAACACAGAATTAGAGTCCATCACCCCCCAAGGGAAAAGGGGAAGAAGAAAAAAAACCTAAAACTTAAAACTTCAAACAGAAAATTGGGTTATATATTTACACAAAAAAGGGAAAACTGAACATAGGTTACAGTATAACACACACCCACACAAGTTAGATACAACAAATAATTCCTTCACCTCCCTACCCAACAGAAAACTGAACTCCTCCGAACACCCATCTCACTACTCCGGCTACAAAACACCCAAGAGAACTCAATCTCCAAAGGAACAGACTCAAGGAGAGAGAAAACTAAGAATAAACATTTACTTCCCTGTAGATAACACAGCAGTGAAGAGGATGGCAGCAGCATCCTGCCAGTACTACAGCCATGGTCAGGAGAGAGAAAAGTTCCCTCCTCCCTCTCTTTTTATACTTGAGATGACATCAGAATATGGTACGGAATACCATGGCCAGTAGCAGTCAGCTGTCAGCTGGCCTGACCCAGCTCGACTCAGCTGATAATCCAAGGCCTACTCTAAAAACTAAAGCCTAAATTTAGGCCTAACTAAACCCAGGACATTGCTATAGTGTTAAAGCTGTCAGACTATTAAATCAAATGTACTGGTTATCTGTTAAACACTGTTCTTTCATGCAGAATCCTCCATACCCTCACCCAGAATACATTATTCCCGGAACTGGAAAATATCTTCCAAGTTCCATTTACTTGATACCTATTATAGAAATCCAAACTGGCAATGATGTTTAATCAAACTACAGGCAAGACATCAATTCACACATCTACAAAATACTAAAGAAGAATGAAACAAACTAGAAAAACCAGCATGTGTTCAATTGTGGTTGGATAAAATGCACAAAAACTTGCAGCCTTCATTCACTATATGAAAACAATTTACAGTATTACCATATTCCCTCTTCACCTTAATACTAAGCTGACAGATGTACTCTGAAAGCTATCCACTTCTTTTTCCTGCTAGTGTACAATGAACAAACCAGCACTTTGAGATCCACCCATCATCAGCTGGGAACCAAAACTTTCTGACAAAAAGTTACTCATATTGATACAATAGTTCTTCCAAAGATGCTTGTGGGAGGCATCTCTTGACTGGCCACTTCGACCCCTCTACTGAAAGCCCTGTTGAACAAGCAAGAAGGAAAAGCACAGCCCACTATGCTTACCCTGCTACACACAAAATTGTTAGCCAACATGAAAAAGTGCTACTTTTGTCAATTCTGCATCATAAAACAAAGGTGTTCATATTTTCAAAGGTAAGACTATTTTATTATTCCTGTGTGTTCTAATACATAAAATATCAAGGACCACAACCTTTACTCACAACCTTTACAATCACGGATAACCCGGGAAATAATGTCCATGGTTACTCAGCAATCCAAATTTTGTTTACAAATCACATAAAGCAAGCTCCAGTAAAAAGAGAAAAAGAAGGAAGACGAGATCAAATCTCTTGAAGATCATCACTTCTCACATATAAATTAGCTAAAACATGCATTCCACTCTTTTTCTTTTCTTGCAAATTTTCACCCACACTAACTATGGGACAACAAACATTTGAGGAAGAATTAACCCTAAGAATTTTTTTTAAAACTGCTAATAACAAGAAAATAACCTTGTCCAGAGAAAGGCATGCACAAAAAACACAACTTTTTTTTGAGGCTGATCTAAAAGACAACACAAAGTAATTGAAAGCAGTTGTCAGAAACAAGTTTTCCAACCAAAAAAAACCCCACAAGATAAGCATTCACATTATAAAATGGCTGATGTCATTTTTTAGGAATCATTCAATCAAAACACTTCATTAACAAAACCTGAAGAAAATCATTATTAGCCCCCCCCAACCTCCTGTTAGCACACCTTGTTTTGCAAAATAAAGAGGTTTGTACCACTAGCAAGAGCTCTGTACCACTCTGCAAGAGCTGGAAATGAAACTGGTAGAAAACCATGCCTTAATCTGTAATAGTCTAAGCAGCAACTTTATCTACAACATAAGTAACCACTCCATGGGTAGATTCCCTTCTCTGTTTTCTTACATCATTATTAAAGGTTTTAGCAAAATCTGTAAGTAGGTACCATCCAATACCATCATCAGAAAGAACCAATTAAGTTTTAAAATGTTAGGAGTACTTAAGAAACCAGGAATCTGGGAAGGTAAACATATTCTGAAGCTCCTGAAACCACCTCAATTTTACTATAAAGTTCTGAGTAGTTTGCAAACTTCCTTTCTAGTTTGCATTTCTATGTCTGCTACCATCCTTACAGCAAAAATATTTCAAAAATATAAAAATGGCCTGATTTGAACCCATAAATATTGAACTGAACAATGACCTGAATTCATTCCACGGATATTCTTCTCCCACACCATGCTCACAGCACGAAAAACATCTTGAAATAACTGATCTAACACAAAGGACAAGAAGGAAAAAACAGACAGAAAAAGTGCTTTTATCATTTTTATTTTCAACCCATGTTTAAAGACTTTTACTTTCTTTTTAATGAATACATAGGTATGCAATCTATAGTCCTAGTTGGAAGCAGCATTTAACAGCCTTCACCAACAGCAAAAGCACATCAGATCTAACAACTTTCCACAGTTTCTAATAGCAGTTATTGTGATGAGTTTAATAAACCTGAGAACTCAGATAAGCTTTCATTTTTCTGCTAGGCCCAAGCCAGACTTTATTAGGCCTCCTAGGCTCTAGAGGCAGGCTGGATCAGCTGACATTAACCAGACAATGGTGTATTTCATACATATAAAAGGCAGTGTGGGAGGTGTCTGGCTCCCTTTTTCATGGCTGCTTCTCCTGGGAACATGCTGTGATTTCGTTCCAGAGAGCTGGGCCTCACCAGTGCCCCATCGCCGCTTTATTTTGGGAAAGTAAACATTTGTTGTTGGCTCTCTCTGTGCTCAGGTGTCCCTCGCTTGGTGGGCTCTTGGGGTGGTTTGTGGGGTCAGAGTTGTGAATTTGCCACTTGGTGGGGAGTGGAGAATTGTTATCTTTTACCCTTGTGTATATGCATATATATTGTGCTGGTTTTGTTTTAATTTCCCCTTTTCTGTGTAAATATCCAACACATAAATTGTTCTATTTGAAGTTTCAGGGTTTTTCCCTCTGGAAGGAGAGACTGCATTGCTGTGGTGAATATTTGGCATTTTGCCACAACAGGTAGTAAATAGTAAGTGCAGGGGTTGCTTATAATATATTTTTTTCAGATACCACCTCATTCTTCAGCTGAGGCCCAAATAAGGCCTAAACTGAAGCTAAAGCAAAAACCACACATGTATGCATCAAGGAATGCTTAAACACAGAGGATATTTGGTAGACTTTGATGGTTTTTTCCCCACAATTTTGAACCTTGCATATCCAAAACCATGATAAACCACTCACAATAAACAATCTGCCAAGTGATATATCTTCCTCTGTATATTTTGAACATTTCTTATTTTAGTTTTATCTGATATCTCATGTACACACTGGGAACAGTTATCTAACTGCTCATATTTGCCTTCAGACCACACATGACTTATAGATCTTTACTACGGTTTCATGCAGCATCTCTCTTCCAAGCTGAAAACTTCTGGTCTCATCATAGAAAATCCCTCCCATATTTCTGATCATCATTGCATCCTATTTCTGGACCTTTACCAGTTCCAGTAAATTACTTTTGGTCAAGGTGATTGTGCATTCAGATTTAGTGCGTAACTATTTATCTAATTTGTTCAGAAATTAGGTCAAGAGATACGAAATTCTGCATGCAATACTCATGAACAAGGATTACAACTTTCAAGATTTGAAGTTTTTCCCATTTCACCATTTTTACAATTAAAAAAAAAGATTAGAGATCAAATCACATTTTTTTGTTTCTAAATCAACACTGAGCAAAAACTTTTTTCTCATATACATTCTGATCCAACAGCTATTATTTCCTGGGTCAGTCCCTAGAAAGCAAATTGCTCTTACACGCAGCTGTACCTGCACTTAGCTAATTGAAAACCATCAGCTGCCAGCAACCAACAGCACCAACACCATTCCAAACCAAAACTAAGAGAAAGATATGCATGAGGAGCAGTGGTTCTGTTTGTTATCACTTCAACTAGTGAAAAGGAAACCATGCTTGTGTTCCCC
This sequence comes from Sakesphorus luctuosus, assembly GCA_013396695.1. Classification (NCBI taxonomy): domain Eukaryota; kingdom Metazoa; phylum Chordata; class Aves; order Passeriformes; family Thamnophilidae; genus Sakesphorus; species Sakesphorus luctuosus. The sequence goes on from VWZD01003266.1 coordinate 19,041, forward strand.
ATTTTCTTGTGTTTGGATGCTACATGTCTAAAGCAATGCCATCAGCTAGTTCTCACAGTTCAAGGAAAAATAAGGATAAAGCCCAAGACAAACTTTATACTACAGACACAAAAATAAACCTCACTGTAGAGCGACAAAAAATAGCCTGCATTAGGCTGCTAGTAATCTTCATTTTTGTGGGAAAAGTGTTTCAGCCTAAAACCTCGTGGTTTAGTAGCCACCAGGTAACTTCCATTGATATAGCTGATAATATTTCAATGAAAAGAATCATAAATCTGCGGTTTAAAAAAATTAAAAAATAATTGCTGTTTACTCTCAGAGCTAGTATAACTTATTTAAAGTACACATGGGCATCCAGCATTTTTCCTAACACAGTTAACCTATGAGAAATATTTTTTTGTATACACTTCCATTTCGGATTGCCAGCTAAAATCCACTGTAGAAGAGAGAAAGCTCACTAAGAGAAGACCATTAAGCTGGCATAGAGCCCTGATCCCCAAACCAGCTCGGAAAGCATGGAGCACTATAACCAGAGAAATATAACATATAGAACGGGCGTTTAACTGAGCATTTGGGCCAGCACACAACTTTAAAAGCCTTAGCGACGCTAACGAGCTGTACCAAAAAGAGACTGCTTGGAAAGCCCACAATAATTCCAGCACGCCGCGAGGTAACGCCGCGTGTTTCCCTGCGCCCACCCACCTCCATCCATCATCCCGCGGGGAAGCAGCCAGACCTCGGGGGGTCCCGAACGCGACACCCGCTGTCCCCAGCCAGCCCCGGCCCGCGGCGGAGCCTCCAGCCGCGCGAGACGGCGCATCCCCCCCATGCGGCACTTGGACCGCGCCGCCTCCCCAGGGCCGGCCTGGCCCCGCACTCCTCCCGCACACCCGCCTCGCACCTGTCCGGGAGAGGCTCCACCGGGCAGCAGCAGCAGCAGGAGCCGGAGGGAGAGAGGGACAGGAGGGAAACGGCGGCAATGCAGAGCAGGGCACGGCGGGTCCTCTCCGAGCGCCGCCGGTGCCCCCCTCGGGGTTGCCGCCCCCGGCCGCTCCGGGAAGGCGGAGCCGCCGCGGCTTCCGGGCGGAAAGGCGGTGCGAGAGAGGGATGGGAAGAGGCGGCTCCGTCCCGTCCTGCCCCACCGGGATCGCGGCTTGCTGCGGGAATGCTGCTGTGCTGCCCGTCCCGCCCCGCTCCGCCGGGATCGCAGCCTGCTGCAGGAATGCTGCCGTGCTGCCCACCTGGAAGGTCCAGTCCCCTGACCACGCCGCCACCTCTTGGACGGAGGGATGGCGTTCCTTCCCACCGAGGCACACCTGGGAAAAACGCACGCCCAAAGCTGGCGAGCAAAGTCGGTCTGTGACACTGAAACAGTTGGGTTGGAAAGGACCCCAGATCATAGAATCACAGAATCATAGAATCGATTGGGTTGGAAAAGACCTCTGAGATCATCAAGTCCAACCCTTGGTCCAACTCCAGTCCATTTACTAGATCATGGCACTCAGGGGCACGTCCAATCTCAGTTTAAAAATCTCCAGGGATGGTGAATCCACCACCTCTCTGGGCAGGCCATTCCAATGCCTGATTACTCTCTCTGCAAAGAATTTTTTTCTGATAGCCAACTTAAATTTCCCCTTGCAGAGCTTAAGCCCGTGCCCCCTTGTCCTATTGCTGAGTGCCTGGAAGAAGAGACCAACCCCCACCTGGCTAGAACTTCTCTTCAGGTAGTTCTAGACAGTGATGAGGTCACCTCCAAGACTCCTAGGCGAGCCCAGCCTGTGACCAAAGCCCACCATGCGGTTTTGGACACTGCTATATAACAAAGATATTAAGCTGTTGGAGGGGGTCCAAGGAAGGACAACAAAGATGGTGAAGGACCTTGAGGGGAAGGCATGTGAGGAGACGCTGAAGTCAGTTTGTTCAGCTGAAGAAGAGGAGACTGAGGGGAGACCTCATTGCAATTACAACTTCCTCCTGAGGGGAAGAGGAGGGGCAGGCACTGATCTCTTCTCTGTGGTGACCAGTGACAGGACTGAGGGAACGGCCTGAAGTTGTGTCAGGGAAGGTTTAGGGTTGAATATTAGAAAGAAGTTCTTGACCAGTGGTTGGGCAGTGGAACAGGCTCCCCAGGGCAGTGGTCTCAGCACCAAGTCTGACAGAGGTGACGTGTTTGGATGTGACTCTTGTTGTCCTGTGCATCTTGCAGGTCCCTTCCAACTCAGCACATTCTGTGATTCTGTGACCTCATCTAGTGCAGAGCACTGCATGCTGCATCCAGTCTTGAGACACTTCAGGGGCTGTGACTGCACCACCTCCGTGGGCAGTCCATTCCGATGGCTAATCACCCCTTCTGTAAACAAATTCATCCGAAGTTCCTTCTATTGTAACCCTAGCAATACTGAACAGGCAGGACCTTTCAGGTTCATAGGAGTGGTGAACCTGTTTCAGCAAGCTGTGAGATCGACTAGTTATCCTAGTTAATCTCCTTTGAACTGCCATGTCCCATATCAATCATTACTCCTATATGAAAGTAATTTTGTTTGCAAAACTAATTTTGCTTTTGGTAACAAAGGCCCACAATGCTCAAAGTCATGTGTTTATTTTCTGAAGTGACACAGTAAAGTGTAATTTTGACTGTTCAGATTGCTGCTAAAATAAATCAGACTGTGGTTTAATCACTGTGTGATATGCTTTGACTTTTCTTATTTGCCGGTAATCTCTGTTAATCTTTCATTTTGGCTTCTGGTTGTTGTGTTCAAGAAACCAGTGAAAAGTGACCAAAAGATAACAGAAAGACAAGTCCTTTTCACTGTTTCTTCAAGCATACCTATAATGTTAAAAGTAGTCTTTATACTTCAGTTTATCTTTGAGCACCAAAGACTTCTTTCAGTACTGAAGGAACCTGAAAAGCCTCTTTCCAAAGGAACATATCTAATGCTATAACTTTGTTGTGCTCAGAGATGTCCATGCTGTTTTGTCATTTGGACAGAGTACTATATCTGTATCTCTGAATGTCTCTGTATGGCGCTGCTGTGTCCGTCAGTGTCTGAAATGAGTCATCCTCACTTACCTAGGGAAAAAAAATTCATTTAAGTGAATGTGAGTAGAAGAAATACAGAGAGGTTTTGCCTTCTTCCTCAAGCCTTTGGTGGGTGGAGGATGTTAATAAAATGTTTGCTTAATATTTACAGGGAAACAGTGCAGTTTCATGTAGTTTCTCATTCAGTTTGTTCTCTCCTTGCTGATTCCTATACAAAGAACATAAGATTGATGATTTAGCATTGTTTTCAAACATGATATCCTAGACTTATGCTGCATACTTGTTGAAGAGAAAGTACAGCAGTAACTCTTTAAAGTATTGAGTTAATGCCTCTCCTCATCTGTTCTTCTTTCAGATTACAAGTCTCTGTGTGAGGCCTTAAAGTGCCTGGAGTATATATTACAGTATTGCCAAATCACACACCTTCTCAGTGCCTCTGGCTCAGCAATCCCAAGAGACGGACTGAGGGTACATGTGAGTAGTCTGGGAGCATTACTCCTCATTGTGCTGTGGCTATGGAAAATTATGTCTAGACATCATTATTCAAAGCTAGTAGGTTAGTACATCTGTCTTGATAAAAGTGAGAACACTGTCCTTTTTCAGAATAGTTACGTTGCTATGCATGGTCAATAGATGTGCATCTTGGCTTTATTAAGCTACTCTGGCACAGCACTTTCTGTACTCACTGATCACCTTTAGTGGGTTCATCTCAAAGCACTTTTGAGTTTGCTGACATGAAGAATCTTTTTCTTACTGAGGCTTAAGTAAGATTTTCTGCAGTGTCTTCCTGCCTTCCATGATTTGGGCTATATCTTCACGTTATTGTTGAGTAGAAACAAAAACTCAGGTCACTTGACCACAACCACTAAGAGAAAAGAATGTAACACATAAGTTCACTTATCTGTGTTTTATGTTGCTCATGGAAAGGCAAAATGGCCTTCCAGCTGTGTGATGGTGTGTCTTCTCTCTTTCTCCTCCCTCCCCGGAGTCAGAAGCCATTGCTGGTTTGAGGACATGCCATCTGATTAAGTTTCAAGGTTGTCTTCCATGACACTTCTCAGTCCCTGTTTCAGTGCTTTACTACTCATGATGGAAACCTTTTTCTTTAATATAGCCTTAATTTCCTATATTGCAGTTAATGTGTTTGTCTTGTCCTATCACTGTGTGTTTCCAAGGAGTCAGACAGTGTGGTCTAAATTTCAGTCCTGTGTCTCCCAGAGATAGTGACTCTTTTTCCACGTGTTGGAGACTTTGTTATTGCAGTTATCTATCTGCAAGGTAACATCACAGCATTGTGAGCTCTCAAAAGCGGCAGTTTGCAAAGAAGGGCTGCTTGAACCCCATCTTTTATATGCACTCCCCCTGGGGTAATGTTGGAAAGCAGTAAGGTCACCCGAAGCCTTGTTCTCTGGTCTAACCTAGCTCCATCAGCCACTTCTCACTGGTGATATTCTCCAGCCTCTGACAATCTTGTGGCCTTCTGCTGTAAGACTGGGTGTATGTCAATGTCAAATACTGAGAAGCTGAAAACTGGTCACACCCTGCTGTTTCACCAAATTAGTGCAGAATATTTCATTCTGATTTTGAATATAGGGTACTTTGGTATTGTGTAGCAATAACAAAAATCTTTTTAGAATTTTAAGTAACATATTTGTTTAACATCACAGTAGCATAGCTATCTAAAGTAAGGGTACATTTAGGGTACAAAACGTTCACTTCTAGAATTCCACTGCAATACTTCCGAAAATACATGGGATGGCAGCAAATACCAGGGGAAAAAAAGGCGCACTGTTGGACCAAGGCAGATAAGCTGTTGGCAGTAACACAGACTTTGCCCTGTTCCTGATACAATTGTCTAGACTGTGCAGGTTGCTGCAAATTCTGTTATACTCCATTGAGCTATAAATTAGGGCATGAGTGCTTAATATTTGAATGTAATATTGGCTAACATTTCTGTACCTTCTATTTTTCATTAATATTATGGAGTTTGGCAATCTTAAAGCAGAAGAAACAAATTTTATTTTAACTGTGTACCTTTTGTCACTTTTACATCTTTTCCATTATGTTTAAAAGCAATGTAGCAATATGTAACCTTCTAACTTTTAGTGCTAGGGCCATGGCATCACTCATGAAACTTTGTAGCAGATAAACATTCAGTGGCAGGAAGAAAAAGTTAAGGCATATTTCACCTGAGAATGATGAAAACACCAACAGGACCAATAGGGAGTTAGTTTACACAGGTATATATAGTTGGCAGTTAAGGTCCTTCACATAGAATCATAGAATCAGCTGGGTGGAAAGAGACCTCTTCCAAACCTTGATCCAATCCTTGATCCAACCCCACTTTGATTACTAGATCATGGCACTCAGTGCCACATCCAGTCTCATCTTAAAAACCTCCAGGGACGGAGAATCCGCCACAACTCTGGGCAGGCCATTCCAATGCCTGACCACTCCCCCTGTAAAGAATGTCTTTGTAATATCCAACCTAAACCTCCCCTGGCAGAGCTTAAGCCCATGCCCTGTTGTTCTACTGCTGGTTGCCTGGGAGAAGAGACAACTCCCATTTGGCTACAACATCCTTTCAGGTAGTTGTAGAGAGTGATAAGGTCTCCCCTGAGCCTCCTCTTCTCCAGGCTAAACAACCCCAGCTCCCTCAGCCTCTCNTATTATATCCAGATCAAAAGATTTTGAGTGCTCTGTTTCGGAACTTATTGGCTTGATGTACAAATTCCCAGAATATCTACGCACCTCACACAAAGGCCAAACTAGACAATCATAAATAGAACTTCCAGGTTGAGAACTCACGTTAAGTATTTATTTTTATTATATTTATTCTTAACATTTTATAATAAACATAGAGGCAACCTTATTGTATATAATATTAATCACTTTCATTAAAAAGCTTACCTATCCAGTGTTCCTTTCAGCCAATAGCTTTTGTTGCTTAAAAAATGTCAGGATTAAATAGAGGGCCTATGCCTGCAGGGCAATAATGCTAAAACAGTGCATTGCAAGTCTACTCAGGAATCAAGTCTCTGAGGCCCAAGTTCTGGCCTCCCAGACAGTTCAGCTGAGCAGTCAAAGGCTCATTATTTGGTGACGCTAGATTTTTCTTTTGTTGTGTTCTTGCTGTCAGTTTTATGAAAACATGAAAATATAATGCTGATTTCCAATAGTACTTGACAGATGGTCAAGAGTCTTGATTGTACTGTATTATGAAAGGGATGAAAAATTAACAGTATGTAATCATGTCACCTTGTTTCCTCACTATGTGTCAATGAAGTTTTGTTCCTTTCAGTACACTTTTTTAACTGACCTATATTTAGTAGTTTTCTAGGTCAAAAATTTCACAATATCTTCCCATTTTCTCTTCAGCACCCATGTGACTTCACTGGGCTTCAATAGTTTTATATGCATAAAAGACAATTCTAGGATGATGGCAAGGTGTGTAAGAATATTCAGACGAGGACAAAGAACATAGAATTTCTTCTTGTCATTCTCTGTAAATAAATAAAACTATTCAGGTACATAAACTTACCCTGAAAAGGATGCAAATACATTTTGTAACTGCATACCTCACCCAGGTGCTTTATAACTTCTATGAATTTGATTTGTTGGTGCTAATATTCACTGAAATGTGGAAAAGTCTTTTAACTTATAAATTAGGCATAGAGCCAAGATGCATCACAGTTAGATAAAAAGTTATGTATTAGGGGAACCAAAATCTTTTTATTGGAAAAGTGAAAGAGAAGGCTGGAACTCTGAATTCAGGACATTCAGAAGAAAAGAAATCTATTTAAAAGCATTAAACAGTCTACAGCAGAGAAAGTTCTGCCTTGTTAGTTTGGTTTTTTCCATCAGTGGGTTGTCAGCATGTTCTGCTGCTGAATACAGAAGCTGTGCTTCATTTTGGAATGCAATAGGTGGCAGCCTTTATCTTCTGCTTGTCTTAGCCAGAAGCAGTTGAGGTGTCTTATACACACACACACTCATACACACACAAAATCAAAAACCAAAAAAAACCAACCAAACAAACAAAATACTTATCTGCTTAGACTGCAACAACAGAAAGACAGTAAGGATTGTTTTCATCAGAAACTGGAAATGAAATGCAGATTGTACTAACCAGGAGTTGCGACACTTTTAACTGTTTTCCTAAAATCTACATTGTAGTATCTTATAGGGAGACATAAAACTTTAGATTTTGTAGAACAAAGAAGTACATAGGTAATATAAGTAAACATAAAGCAAAACTTCAGCTAACTACAGCTTACGTATGTAGAATCTTTTTGTAAGTAAGTTGTGATTTGTCAGTAGGCAGAATTAACATAAAATGGATTAATCTTCTTACATTTAAACTTTTCAAAATTCATCATTTTGAGAGTTAATGTAGTGTAACTAATATTGAAATAAATTTTTATTTGCTTTTCATTTGATAGTCTATAATTTATTGGTGGATTTTCAGTACAGAAGTCTTGTCATCATCATGGCTAGGCTTCACAAATGGAGATCTGGGAAGGGCTCTCCCCATGCCTGCTGCAAGCATGCTGGTGCCTAAAAAGGCCGATGTGGGATAGGGAAGACCAGTCACAAAAGGCACAGTGGAACGTCTCATTAGGCAATATTGACAAAGAACGGTTCTTTCTGCATTGTATCTTCTCCCTGACACTGACTCTGTGTGCGATCACAAAGGAAGCAGCAGCGTCGTGAATGGTATGTCTCCATGAATCCCGATTGGAGGCAAGAATGGACCACTGATGGCAGTCAATATGGCCAAGGCTGAGGTGTTGTTTCAGGGAGTCCTTGAATCTCCTCCTCGGGGCTCCTCTCTTGTGGCAACCGGTGGTGAGTTCACCATAGAGCACAATCTTCGGGAGGTGGTGATCCTCCATCCTGGAGACATGCCCTGCTCAGTGCAGCTGCGTTCTCATCAGCATGGCCTCGATACTGGTGACCCCTGCCTGTTCGAGAACGGACACATTAGTCACATAATCAGATCAGGGATGTTTAGGATTGTACGGAGGCAGTGCTGATGGAAGCGTTCAAGAAGCTGCAGGTGGTGGCGATAGATGACCCATGATTCAGACCCATATAAAAGAGTAGACAGAAAAATGGCTCTGTAGACACTGATCTTTCTACTTTTCTTCAGGTGTTTATTAGACCAGACTCTTATGGAGTTTTCCGAAGGCTCTGTATGCCTTTGCTAACCTGTTGTCTATCTCTTNCACCTCCCATCAACTCCTCTATTTCTGCAATATCTTAGATAAGTCGTCTTCAGCCTCTGACACCTTCTTCCTTGACAGTGCCTGTGCCTCACTCAGACATTGCTCAGCTTTGTGACCAATCACCTGTTCGGACTTGCCCGCTATACTCCTTCCCTCTTCAGTACCAAGACCTACCTTGCAGGTCCTTGCCACTACCCTTCCCTCTATCACTGCACTACTCAGGCTTATCTGGCCATTCTCGTCCTGCCCTCTTGCCTCCTGCCTCAGCTGCTCAAGCTGCTGCCAGATTTGGAGTACCCCTCCCTGAATCTGGCACAGCCTCTCAAACAGTGCAGTCTTCTCACAGTCCTTTTCCTGCAGGACCTGCACAGGAAGGTAGAGGAGATGGCTTTCAACTTCCCACACAACACTTGTGTCAGGTTGCGTGCTCAGATCTCAACTCTTCCACCTCCAATCAAACAGAGCAAAGCAGTGAGAGACTACAGCCTTGTCACTGTCAGCCATATCAGATGCTATGAGGACAGGCAAAGAACAGCTTTAAATTTCACCGCATCATAAGAACAAGAATCCCAATGGATATGGAGCACTTGATCTAAAATCTGTCTGGGTCACCACTTTCACCTGAAAAAGCATCTCTAAAAACAAGGCTAGTAGTAACAGGCCAGCAGAAATCCACTGGGATGATTGCTGGCCAAGTGGACCAGCCCTGCTGTCCAGGGTGGCAGCTGAGATTCAGTGGACCAGTAAGTCTCCTTCAGGCCAGCTGCGATGGAAACCACAAGAGGATGGCCATCAAAGGGAGTGCCCCATCATCCTGCTGCTGAAGGACAGAGACCAGTGTTGCATGACTGCAGTGCCTTCTGCTGTTTCCCTCACCTGGTTTTGCAGAGCCTCCCTCTGCTGAAGCACAAGATTGTTTTCCTCTTGGATTCTTTCTATTTCTTCCTTTTGCCTCTTCTGCATTGCCTTCATCTTACTCTGAGCTTCCTGCAGCTCTGCTTCCAGCTGTTCCTTGATGTTCTAAAAACACAAACGGATGCAAAGTTACTGGGACCTGTCGTCACGCTCAGGTTTTTCCTCTTTCAATCTCAAACTCCCGTTCTTTCAGACACGTTGTTCTGTGTCTCTACCCAGCGCTGCTTCCATCCTAACCCTTCCTTCCTGGGGCTCATCTCTGCAGTGTGAAGGGCTTTGCGCTTTCAGGACCTGCTATAGTCCTTCCCTCCTCAGTACCAAGACCTACCTTGCAGGCCCTTGCCACTGCTTTGCTTCTGTCTTGGGGCTACTCAGCCTTACCTGGGCATTCTCTCATTCCTCTTTCATCTCCTGCCTCAGCTGCTCAAGCTGCTGCTGGGTTTGGAGCAGCCTCTCAAACAGTGCAGTCTTCTCACGGTCCATTTCTTGCAGGACCTGCACAGGAAGGTAGAGGAGACAGCTTTAAACTTCCTGTAGAACACTTGTGGTTTCAGGCTGAAAGACTGACACTCTCGCACATTTCCAAAGCACTGTGCTTCTGCTCTCCTGTGTTGCCTTCTGCCCATGGGGAGGCTCAGTTTCCTAAGTGAGACCAGCAGTATATATGTGGTCCAACCATGACTGAAACTCCAACAAACTCTTGGGTAGCTAACAGGAAATGTGTAGCAGTTCTCAAGTGCCTGGCCTTGCTGCCCAGGCTATCCCTCTTCTTCTGCAAGAAGAGACAGCTGTGGGATTTGTGTTCTTTTCAGACCTGCAACACCACCTGTACCTTCTGTACATCTGCCCTCTTGTAGCATCTCCCACTGCAGGCCCTGTCCCTCAAGGCATAAGCTCTCGTGGTTGCTAAAGAATCACTCCTGCTTAAAAAGACGCATCTAAGAGAAAATTCTACCCAGAAGGATGGTGTCCAGTGAAGGACTAACAAAAAGATCCCGGAAGAGTCAAAAGGAAATTCTCCTTTCACAGTCTCTTTCTAGCTTGGTTCTGCTTCCCACCTTGTGTTGTTCAGCTCGCGTGGTGGCAACTTCCTGCTTCATCCCAAGCAGAGTTGTCTGGTGCTCTCTTTCTCTCCTTGCCTTGCGGGTCTTCTGATGCTCCTGGGTCTCCAAGCCTTCCAGCTTTCTTGACTGATGAGGGGAGGAACACACTTCCACATGAAGGCCCAGCCAAGCTCCTCAAGTGAAGAAAGGGAAGCTTCATCCCTCCCACAACCCCCCACCTGAACAGTGCCCAGTAGTGTCTTTGTGCCCTCCAGGAATTGTCCAAACAAGGAACTGAAAAGCAGGGGGAAGAAATGGAGATGTCCCCTTCCCCTCTCTCCTAGCTGCCTGTTTCCTGGCACCGCTATCCTCAGGATTTCTCCCTATTGTCAGGGGCTCTGTTGTCAAAGTTCACCAGCCTTTTCATCCATGTAGAACTGCAGATGGACTGCGGGGCACTGAGGAGGCCAGCACCCTGATGCCCTAGTCTCAAGAGAGGCCATTAGCTGAAGCACCAGGAATTAGGAGCCTGTTCCACATGCTTCAAGACCAGAGGTAAGGTCATCTCTGTCCACCGTGGAAGGACAGAAAGAAAGGAAGGCAGTTCCTGTGACTACAGTTGGCCATAAAGCTTGCCTGAAAAATTCAGATGCATATTGTTTCTTACCACCTTTTACAAGAGCTTTCTTTTTACCTCTTCATGAGCATGTTCCAAAATCTTGTGTGTAATGTGGTTCAGCTCTTCTATCGACTGCAGCTGTTGATCCAAATCTGCCAGTTCCTGCTTCTTGTAGGATCTCCATTCATCCACTTGATTTTCAAGGTCCTTCACATCCTCTGCAAACATGACAAAGGGTGACATTCAAAGTCTGCTCAAGGAGTGGACTTTACTGACCTTAAGCCCTTTCAGTTTCATTCTAGGAGGGACCTGCTCCCAGCTCCTTCACTGCTCAGAGGCCCAGCAGACACAGCTGGTTTTGTAGCACCTTCTCTGGGCAGGAGCATCAGAAGAAACAAAGGACATGAGGGTCTCACCTTGCATCACCTCCTTGACCTGCATGATTGCGTGAACTTGGTCTTCCAGGCGACTCCTGACCATCTCCAGCTGACAGATGTGCTGCTGAGCTTCAGACAGGCTGCATTCCACGCTCTCCGTTCCTGACCTACAGATTATGAAGATGAACAGAAATCACTTTCTTGCTCCGGACAGCCACATGGGAGTTTTTCCAGTAAGATGTGGCTCAAGATCCCTACCCCTGAGTATGGAAATGGAGTCTGTGGAAACTCAGAGACAGCAAGTGTATTTAAAATAACAGAGCAGACCCCTCCGAGGGAGCACCCAGGCTTTCTTTATGACCTTCCCTAGCACAGCAGGTAAAGCTCAGCCCAGTTTGATCTCAACAGCCAAATCTTAAACTGCTGTTGTCTGACCAACCACACACATGTAGTGTGCCCAAACACTCTGTGCCCAGGAGCAAAAGCACAGCCTCTGCTCACAGCTTGATCTCATCAGCACCTTCAAGGCACTCTGCAGGGGCAGCAACCAGACTATTTTCCTGTTGTCTGACTTGGGACATTTTAATGCTGTTCACAGTGTACGTGGAGGTACCTAATTTTCCAGACACTTCTATTTAAAAGGGACTAAAGGGATATATCTGATGATACAGTAAAATCTCAGGCTTGTAGCAGCATTTGTTAGAAATCTGAAGTAGATTTTCTCTGGACAACAACTGTGTGGGATGAGAGACAGGTATCCTGCAGTTTAAATTCCTGGAAGGTAACAGAATAACTTGCTACCTTTATTTATTGCTTAGTAAGCATTCTTTAAATAGGAAGCAGGACCATCCAAAGGAACTTGACAGGTTAGAGAGCTCGGTGGACAGGAATGGTAAGCAAGAATGCCCAGAGATTGTGTAGAAGTCAAAAGACATTTCCCTGCTGCTGCTGCTGTTGCTGCTGTAAGCAAGTCTAGGTCCTTCACACGCTTCATGTGAGTTAGCCCAGAAGGCCCTCAAGATTTTCAGCATGACCCTCTCACTTCACCCTAAAATGGGAGTGACCTACTCACAACACTTTTGTGTCAGGGCCTTGAATTCTGAAGATCTCATGTCAAGCTACCTGGCAAGGAAAGATTGATGTTCAGAAGCACAGAAGAAGAAACCAAAAGCAGAGAAAAACTTGAGGTTTCAGCGAATATCTACATGGTTTCCCTGCTACTCTGTTCAGAGCCAGGTTGACTTCCTTTGGACTTGGCACCAGAAAGTGCAAGGGGTCACAAACCGAAGGCCAAGGCTCAGGAGAGCTTTGCTAGCTTTAGCTGTCTGAAAACTAACATTAAAAGCACAGTCTACTTTTCTTTTTTTTCTCAAGACTCTTCCATTTTCTGTCCATGGAAGGTGAAAAGCATCTGCAGAACACACGGGATGCAATAAATCCTCATGAAATGCTTTCCGCCTTTCCAATTGCAGACCTTCAATCCTGTCCCAGCCAGGGGTTCTCCCTGCCTTTACCTGCCCTCTGCCACCTGCTCTGAAAGGCCTTGGAGGTCCCGCTCCATGGCTGCCACTCGGGCCTCTAGAGCAGCCTTCTCATGCACCAGCAACTCCTTCTCTCTGGACACCTGGGCCAGGGCATGGCCTTTTGGAGAGAAGGCCTGGAGCAGCAGCTCCAGACCGCTGCTAGGTGACTCGTGCTGGCGGCAAACCTGAAAGTGGGACAAAGTACAGTTAGAGTCCTTCCTTGGGAGCTCCGTGCAGAACCAGACACTGCCCCTTTGGAATCTGGGGGCTCAAAGTTTAAGAGCATCTGCTGCCTGGCACACTCTTGTAAAAGGTCAGAGTTGGACACTGCTGCTTTAAGACGGGGAAGAATTGGTGAGGCTGGTGCAGAAAAACAGGAACTGGGCCTCTCAGTTCTCTTGCACCTGGCTCAAGCAAGGCCTCAAAACCGAGGGATATCTGGAGTGAAGTACAGGTCTCACGCATCGATGGCGCTTCAGTGAGGCACAGAAAAGCATCCCACCTCTGTAGCGGCCAGTAGCCACTCCCTCCCCCGTGAAAGACCACGCTTGTGCTAAGCCTGGCTTACTAAGGAGACAAGGATGTGTGCAAAGATCCTCTGATGAAGGTCAGAGAGCCTCTACTGCCGCCTCAGTGCCTGGGGCAGGATCAAAGCATTGATTCTATTTCTTTTGTCAACTGTGAATTCTGACCAAAAGTAACAGAAACATCTCTGCCTATTTGGGATTGGTCAATGGACTGTGCCTCTCCTCCTCTGCTGAAGGGACAACTTTAGGAGAGCTTCGTGCCTCCAACTGCATTGGAGCGTACCCAGGACTATAGATTTATGTTTTATATATTTATATCCTTCTGTTACATCTCTTTTACTACACTTTCTGTCATGATACACATCAATGAGTAGTTCATCCGTTTGTCACTGGCAGTTCTGAACTTTTTCCTGTTGCTTCAATAAACGGCTCTGTTGCTGAATCTGGAGCATGTGAGTACTTCTGGAATGCAATCAGAGCTATAGACTGCTTGGTAAACTGCACTAGTTGTGCATCTATGTTTGTGCAAGTTCTCCTTTTGAACTTGACTCTCTGGTCTGACAGTGCTACACTGGCTGTAATCAGAGAGGAAGCCCTGCCACATGCAGCCCCTCTGATCTCTGAGGAGCAGCTGCAATGCAAGGAGGGGTTATTTTCTGCTAAATTCCCATACCTGTAATGCAGCAGAAACTCTGTGTTTTCATATAAAAATAGTCCAGAACTGACACCTTGCTAACAAAAACTCTAGTGCTGGAAACATGCAGGAAAGCTTAGGCCAAAGCAACTTTATTTATTGAAGAAAGTTAAAATACACAGGGTTACTTCTTCTCAAGGGAAAAAATAAACCAAAACTAAAACCCCAAGATAAAGAAAATCTACTTGAGTGTGTCAAGCAGCAGCATGCAATGAGGGGAGGCTTGGCAGGGAGCAGCCTTTTTGGTGAGCACTGTCACTTATCAACTTTGGGAAGTCTGGCTAAAGACCTCCCTCAGTTCTCCTCATCAGATTTGTGCTCTAGAACCTTCCTCAGCTCCCTTGCCCTTCTCTGCACATACTCCAGCACCTCCATGTCTTTCTTCTTGTGAGGGGCCAAAAACTGAACATAGCACCTGAGGCGTGGCCTCAGCAGTGGACAGGGGGATAGTCACTGCCCTGGTCCTGCTCCTTTCCAAGAAGGAGAGCAACACTGTCCCCATCTTCTATCACCAGAAGCAGCATCTGGGCTGGTCTTGTTTGTGCCATGCCCTCTCCCAGAAGTACTACCCAGGATTAAGGTGACCATACCTTTGCCAGAGTCTGGGGAAGCTCATCTTTCTCCTCCTTCAGCAGATCCCTCAGGAGCTTCAATTCCTCCACTGCCTCTTCCACCAGGACCAAACCCCTCTCTAATAAAGAGGGGTTTCTCTCAACAGTAGACAGCTCTGTTGGTCTACAAGCAGGGGACAGACAAACAAGTCTTTAATAGCAAAGAAGTCTCATTTCCAAAACCAGGGTGACACATCATGTCCCACCTATGGCAGTCCAAGGGACTGTCAACAGCCTTCTAGTCCTAATTCAGAGTGCTGGAATTCCCTGACTAGAGCTGCATCA